>JANVFT010000051.1:0-330090 GCA_028011325.1 Lentinula lateritia
ACCTCTGGCACGGTTACACGGTGTGCATGATCTTAACACTCGGAATGTTCACCGCAACAAACATTGGGCCTCCACTCTTGTTGATTTGAATGACACTTCACAAACTTCAAAGCCAAAGAAGTTTCAGAAAGGAAGTCAATCCTCGTCTTCTACAACTACCTCCTCCAAACCTAACACTAATGTCTGCCACATCTGCGGCAGTGACCAACACAACTGGTCCCGTCATGAGCACACTGGAAACAAATTCCTCACGAAGTCCGATTCCGGACATTGGATCCTCAAAGATTCCAAGAAAGGGGTCTGTATCAGTTTCAACGGCCTTAACGGGTGCGCTCGCAATGTCAAATCTTGCCACTTTGAGCACCAGTGTGGCAGGTGTAGTTCAACTGCCCATGGTGACCAGGGAAATAACTAGTTCTGACTTCCCAATATCCACTTGTTTACATGCTGATGCATGGGAGGCTGCCCTCCGGCAGGCTAGTCTTTTTGACAAGTATGCGGATGTTCCGAAAGGCATTCGCAAAGGTTTTCGCATTGGCATTGAAGATGTTTCTCTCTCTTGCACATTTATTCCTGATAATCATTTCAAGTCTGACATCGATGCTGACATCATCCGTTCCAAATTTTCCGAAGAAATTCAACTGGGGAGGCTGTCACCCGGTTTTGCTCCTGAACACTTAGAATCAATCATTGGCCCATTTCATACTGCCCTAAAGGCAGTCCTCGAACAGAAACCGGGGAAATTTCACATAATCATTAACCATTCATATCCACAATCTGACTTTCCGTCGGCAGTTGAAGCTCGCGCCTCCCTTCCTGATTCCCTGATAATTGACCCTTCCAAAATATCCATCAACTCCTTAATCGACTCCGATGACTTTCCATGTGACTGGGGCACTTTTGCGGACTGCTATTTACAAATTGCTGTGGCTCCCAAAGGCACTCAGGTAGCAGTCTTTGATGTCGACGCTGCTTTCTGTAATGTTCTCCCTCTCCTGCAATCGTCCGTCGCAACAACTCCAATGGTGCGATCCACTTCCGGAACTCTTTACATTCTCCAATCCTCCCTCTCCTCAACCCCTCCTCCTCCCGACCGTTCACCTCTCAATCCCGCAACAGCTTCGTGGCAGCAAGTGGCCTTGTGGTGTCAAAACCCAACCCTAGTGGTTGGTCATCCTCCAAGCCCACTCCCAACTTGCCTGTACGACCCGCAGGTCATGACGGTTGCTTCACCTTGGCTCAAAAAGGGAAGAAAAAGGTACCTGCAACTGTTCAGAAGGAGTCCTGTAAGACCTGGGTCAGAATAGGTCTTAGGGTAGGTTTTTGGTATGATGAGTTTATGTTGTAGCGTGCTAGGAGCAGGCTGGAGCTCGAAGGGAGCTACGGAAACCGCGACCGAGGACGGGAATGACCTAGTGGTGGCTAGAGTTAGGAGATGTGACCCTTGAAGAGGTTCCTGTAAGGTCCAAGGAGGTCCCTAAGGCGTAGGTAGCGGAGGTGGAGGTACGGAACCTAGTAGCATTGCGTAGGAGGAGTTGTACTCGCTAGAACGTCAACATAGGATTGAATAGGTCATAGAGAGAATAGGTATAGAGCGTATGAGCTCCTAAGGATGTATATGCCCAGGGTGGTAGGTTCCCGGGGACTGGACTCGGAGATGGTCATCCTCGAGTGTGGGAGGTTGTAACGGAGAAGCGATACATAGTTCGACGTTACCTAGATTGAGATCCCGAAGCTTGGGGAGCAATGGGGGAGCTCAAGGAGGTATTGGGGAGGTTGGCTCTCCAAGGCGTTAGGCGTTGGGGAGCTTTAGTATTGTTTGAGGGAGCTTGAAGACTCACTCGGGTTGCTTAGACGTGAAGTGAAAGCGTATATTGGATCGGGTAGGCGATCGTCGAGACAGTAACAAGAGTAGAGAGAAACAGAGATAAAGAGACTGAGAGTAAAGAGAATTCCGTACAGTTAGCAGGTACAAAGGCACAGGGACTGGACCTATGTAAAGGGTGTGTGTTCAAAATATACCAAGCTGGGGATTCGGGACGATGTGGCGCTACTTAAATAGGTACGGGAAGTGAACAAGAGGACATCTGGAGCCATGAGGCAGCTAATCGAGGGAGGGAGGTGATCGAGATTAGTACTAAAAGGGGTTAGCGGTTAGGAGGATCTTGTATGCGCGTCGGGGTGAAGGTCGTCTGGGGAGTTATATCAGGAATACTTGGGGAGGTGCATGGTAATGCTTGGGGAGGTGCATAGGAGGTACAGAAGGTGGGTAGGAAGTATGACAACGTGTGGCGGGTACTGGGGGTACTGGGGCTGGTCTGGTTGTAGCCAAGGCATGACAAGTCCTCCTTCCCAGATTTACTCTACCCTGCCAACTTCAAGTTAGACAAAGGTCATCCCAAAGAAAAAGCAGGTGAACGGGATATCAGGATCAAACGAAACTTTATTTGCATTCATGAACTCCTTGAGCAGGACCATTTGGCCTCAAGTCAGCTCCTAATGGCCTTCAACAAACTCCATTCGGACCTCACGCCCTCATCAATAGGTCCAGCCTCAAGCCTCAGTCCCTCCCACCACCACCTCTTCTTCCCTCCCCCACTTCTATTCCAGAGACCCATGCCGCTCTCCCTAATGTTGTGCCTCCACCACCGACGTTTGGTGACCTTCTGTCTTGCATCATGGATTCTCCATCCCATGGAGCTTCCACTCCTCACAAACGCCCTCCCCCTGAACATGACATTGCCCTCCGTGGCTCAAAGCGGCCGCGCATTGACTCCCTCAACACCTTCATGCGATCCCACCAACCCAACATCCCAGAGATCTTCGATGTCTCCATGACCCGAAGTTTGGTTTATTGACATTTACTTCAGAAAAAGGCACCATTAAGTAGTTCGAGCAAACCTCTTCCCATCCCTTGCCCTCTGCTACCCACTTCCCACTCCTCCACCCCTGTACTTTTACATACATCTTCTCACTACCTCTGTACTCCTACTGCTACACCCCCATTGAATATACATCACTCTTCTCTCAAAATCATGAGCTGGAACATAAATGGCCGCTATCTACTTAATTTCCTTTCTTCTGAATTCCTCAACCTTCTACAAACTGCCGACATCAACCTTCTACAAGAAATCCGGCTCCAATCAGAGTCATGAATGAAGACCCCACCAGGCTTTCTCTCCTTCGTCCGAAACCGCCATCGACTAGATAATGACATCAAGAACCCCTGGGGTGGGGTGTCACAAAGTGGCAGCGGTGGAGTGACTAAGTGGAGCAGGGAAGCGGAGCAACTGAGCAGAGTGGTAAATGCAGAGCAACTAAGCGGAGCAGAAGCAGACTGGTCCCAAGATAATGACAGAGATATATTGAGTATTGTAGTCATAGGTAATAGTAAGTAGCACATACCTGGTCCCAAGATAATGACAGAGAGGTCAAGATAAGGGACCAGGCTGTGGGGGTTTGGCTATTTATACATAATCCGATCTGCAAGAAATGATGATGTAATACTGTACAGTTTAGGAACAAGGAAGGTGGTGGAAGCCAGTAGAAGGAGAAGGGTAACAGGTGGATCAGTAATCAATGATGGGGGTCAGGTGAATCAGTAATCGATGGGATTTGGTGGTGATGTAATCATACAAGTAAAGGTGTCGAAATGGTGAGAAAAGGAAAATGATAGGGGCTACATACTTCATGACATGGGGTTGCTACTCTTGTTCATGATAACCTGGACTGCCTCCTATGCCAAGACCTCTCCAGCCCAGACTTACTTGTGGTCAAGGTCAATGGTACCCTAATTCGTAATGTTTATATCCCCCCGGAGTCCTCACGCACCAACTGGCAGGACTGGTCCGACATTAATCCCTGGGACTGACAAGACTGTGCCTACAGGTCAATAGCTATAGAGGTTCTAAGGTCGGATAAGGGCCAGAAGTGGCCCGGGATAACTCCGAGGTCCAGAGCGGAGTATTGGCCTGTAGTACACACTGGGAGTGGGACGTCGGTGAAGCTATTAGCAACACCCTTCACACACTGTTGTGTCCCCGGGAATATAGTGGCAAGGATATAATGTCCAGATGAGCAGGAGTTCCTGTGATCCGGGAGTCCGGAGCAGCTCGGAAGCAAAGGTAAAAGAGATATTAAAGAGTGGGATAAGGTGGTACACTTGATTTCAAGCTTGACTACAACGTACAAAGTATCCTATATACCTCCCAAATACAGTCATAAGACCTCGATGAAAGCTCGGAATAATAAATAGGTCACAAGGTGATTATTCCGAAGTCCGGCCGGTCCGGGCCGGTCCGGGAAGCGTATTAGGGTGAATTGCATGCATATGACAGGGACGCCTTCGTGGAAAATACCCACCTCCTCATGCTACTCAATATGCCCTCAGTTACCGGCGGCGATATCAATGCATGTATTGGTAACCAATTACCTCACGCCGGCCATCCTGACCGGGTATCCTGCAGCCTTACTGTGTCAACATGAGGCAGACTCCTCCTTGATCTCTGCAACACCCATCAACTAACCATTCTCAATGGTTCCTCCTCTCTGCCTGGCTCTCATTCTTCCCCAACCTTCTTCCAACGTCGCCGTGATGCCCAGGGACGCTCGATTACCCTAAAAACTGTCATAGACTACTTTATCATTACTCCTTTTCTTTTTCCCTTCGTGACTGAGCTAAATGTGAGACCTGAAACTGACTGGTCAGATCACTCTCCCATCATTGTCAACATTATTGCCCCAGTAACACCTGCTCGCACTACTCCACTCACACCTGCCTTTTGCAGACTCATTGTCCCCACTCCATTACTCACTGACACTGACTTCTTTCAACACAGGATCCTCCACTCTGAGCCCCCCTTGCATTCCTCGCAATTACCCGCACTATATGGCCACGCATCGCCAACACTGCTCCCACTCCCTCCCTTCAAGATCTACACCGATGGCTCTTGCTCAAACGTGGGTCAGCCAAACGCCTCCTCTGGGTCAGGGGTTTTCTTCGGCAACCCCTCGCATCCACTTAACACCACCACACGCGTCACTGGAACCCAAACCAACAACCATGATGAACTTCTGGCAGTACTTATTGCCATCCAGAAGTCCCACTCAAAACGCCGCCTTGCAATTTACTCCAACTCCGAATATATGATTTGCTCCATTCTCTACTGTGCGCCAAAGGAAGCGCAATCCAACTGGACCTGCAGTATCGGCGACATTATGTGCACCATTGCGCGGTGGGTTGCCTCGAGGGAATCACCAATTGTGTTCCACCATGTCCGTGCTCACTCAAATAACACTCACAATGACGCCGCTGATACCTTGGCAAAACTGGGGTTGACTCTCCCATTACCCCCACCTTCCTCTCCCCTCGATTTCTTATCCTCCCACACTCCACCGGCCTTCACACCCGCCGCACCCTCCAACATCCCGAAGGTCTCCACCTCCCTACCAGAGCTACCCCCTCAACCTGCTCCTCAGATACCTCCCAACCCTTCCCCTCATCTCCTGTCCTCACATCGTGGCCGTAACCATAAATGCACACGTCAGGACCTAATCCATACCAAACTGTCAGGCTACAGCCTTGGCTGGTAGTGCAACTTTCTGGCGTTATTACAAGGATATCCGCTGCGCACTCTCACCCACATCCAGAGTCTCCCTGCAACAACGCTCTGACATTTTCATCTCCCGTATGAACCCTCCTGACCCCTTATTTTCCTCCTTTGACCCTGCTCGCATCATTGCGGAGGACGCTCACGCCAATGCTATCCCGTTTCCTTCACCACCCATCTCTCATCCTGCCTTCAATGAACCTTTGTCTCTCAATGACATCGCATCCATCAAGTCTTACCTCAAACATACCAGCCACTCGAACTCCACTGGCATCGATTTGGCCACTTACGACCTCCTCATAGACATAGACAACAACCACCTCCTGCCTCTATTTCAACGTGCCATTGAACACCGGGATATACCATCCTCATGGCTCACCTTGACTATCATTGCCCTCGCCAAACCCGGCAAGGATTCAACCAAAACCTTTAGCTACCATGCCATTGCGCTCGAGAGTTGCATGCTCAAATTTGCCACACTGCTGGTCCACCACAAATTATGTCTGGCCCTCCAACAGTCCGACACCATCCCGCCCTCTCAGAATGGCTTTCACGAGGGGTTTCGCACCAATAACAATGCCTTCATCCTTTGCACTATCATTGACAAAGTTCGCTCCCAGAAGGAAACTATCTACGCTGCCTTTGTCGATATCTCAAACATGTTTCCCTCCACTAACCAAAGCTCTTTATGGAACAAACTTTCAGATGCCGGCCTCACTGGGAAGTACTTCGATTGGCTTTGGTCGCTATACAGCCAGATGTCTTACACCATCACCCACAAAGGTCAACTCTCCTAAAAGTTTCATGCCTCATGGGTGATCCCGAGGATGTGGAGCTACATGAGATAGCAATATCTCATCTCAAACACGCAGACGATATTGTTCTCATTTCCCAAGGCCCTTTGGGCCTTCAACAACATCTCAATACTTTCAACAACTGGTGTCGAGATAACACCCTGCAGATAAGTGCCGACAAATCCTGGGTGATGCTGTTTGGTCCCCTGCCTCTGACTCTACCCCACTTCACCCTCTCAGGGGAGACTCTGAAATTCCGAGACGTTGTCCGATATGTCAGTGTCTTCTTCCAATCAACCCACCGGAACATCTTTGCCTCCCACTACACCAAGAAACGCAACTGTGCAGTTGGTTCAGCACGTGCAATCACTGGTTGCAACCTCCTTGTCGGGAACCGTCGCATGCCTCCCTCCATCACAAAACAGCTCTACACCACTTTAGTAGACTGTCACCTCACCCATGGCTGTGAAATCATGCCTGACATGGATCCCGGTCTTCTTCGGATCTTGGAAGATGTTCAATTACGCTTCCTGCGCCGCATGCTGGGCCTCTCCTCCAACTCAGTAATCACTCCGCTATATATAGAACCTGGCATTATGCCGATCCGCACCCGTTGGGTATCCCTTACCCTCCGCTACCTCAAATATCTCATCGGATTGCCCAACACCCACTATGCCTCGCTTAAGGAGCGGGGCCAGGCTCTCAAATATTATGCCAGTATCCGGCATGATACTCAACAGGCAGGCATTCTGCGACACAATCCTAGAGAGTTGTGGAAGGGGCATACATGATCGAAGTTTCAGGGACCTATGCAGAGAGATCAGTTTATGAAAAGGTTGTTCTTGAGCAACGCACTAGAAGCACCCATTCACAATGGATTTGAGGTCGCTGTTTTGCACTAGTTTATCACCTTCAATATGCATGAACATGTACTTGAGCTCTCTGCTGGCGGGAGGTGTGGCGGTCATGGTGGCAGAAATTGAGAATGGGGCTAGGCAGTCACGCCCAGGAATGGAAATCAGTACAGCGACAAAAGTATTTTATTCATATGACCGGGATATTAATCATTTCGAGATGTCTGACTGAGTTTTAGCGGAAGGTGACCCTTAGAATGAGTGATGCGCAAAAAGTCTGCTGACAGCGGTAGGTGCGAGTACATATGTGTAGGAGTATTCAGAGTAAGAGAAGAAAAGTGGAGGGAAGAAACATTGGAAATGATTTGGGTGGGATGGCGAAGTCAATTTCAATAATCCTGTTGCAATGATTGAATATGAGCTATGCACTTTCACAATTTATAGCGTGCCTATACGTGTAAATTTCTCAGTGTAAGGTACATCTGCAGATCCCCAAATCCTCCTATTTATATATTCCACTGAATCCACTTGCCACTTCCTCCCTCTGATGATTCTAACTTCCAATTTCCCTATGTGCTCCCATTTAGGTAGAAGACCAACAGATAAACTTTGAGCAAGGCCAAGATACCCCCTGTTACTGGGAATGACAGGACACAGAATGTTCACCCTGAGTGACTTTACTTTGTTGGAAAAGTCAATATTCAAACACTCTCGTAGTATTTCTCGAAATTGGTCTTCATCATAAGACCCTTCCACAGGAATGAATGGGACAAGATCCAGGGTGAGTACATCAAGGACAGATTGATGCCCTGTGAGGAAACTGAAGGTGCTCTGGCGCAGAGCATCAATGTCATGTGTCTGCAATGTGAGAGATCGGAGGTTAGGGAGGTTTCCCATATGAAGCTGCGGGATAGCTAGAATAAATAAAGGTCAAAAAATTGTTTGAATTCAAGTACCAGACATACTGTGGTCATTTAATTCATGATGTAGATCAAGGTCATAATCAAGTCCGATTGACAGATTTTTCAAGGTGTCACTGTTTGCCTTGAGAAATGGCTGTAAAGCTTCAACAAGACCCCACCCGGTACTGGAGTTGTGACAGATCATTATGTCCAGAGTGTCAATTTGTGGCGTGTAACAAGAATGATTAAGGATCCATTGTAAGATTAGCGAAGGATTGGCCATGCGTAAACGGAGCATCCTCAGATTAGGAAGGAAACTCTGTTGTCCTTGCATGGTAGGAAAATCTGGCAGAGTTACGCGCACACTTCTGAAGATATTTGTGAAGATAGCTAAGCTGTCAAGATGGGGGAGAGAAGTGATAAGCTGAGGTAGATCACTGCACCATACGTGTGACATGTTGGAGTAGACAAAGCTGCGTATTGAAGAGAATCTCTGTGGAATTTTGAGACTGTCCGTGAGGCTGATATCTCCAAGGTACTGTGTAATAAGCAATGTCTCGGTGAGAGTAGTGTGTATACCCAATGCATTAATACATCTATGTAACCTGTCCCGAAATTCAATGTTTAACACACATCCTTGGATGGTATGTCGGAAGGTACAAAGTGGAGAGTCCAGAAGTTCTAAAAAAGTTTTGGTGTTGTCTCTGGGACTGCGACCAAAGGATTTCTGGTACAAAACAGGTATGCGGAAAAGATGGTAGCGGGTTGTGGGTAGCCAGCTCCGAGACACAAGACTGCTAGAGGAAAGAGATGACACTGATGCATGATGATAGTCCAAAATGTGATCTAGAAGTTCTTGAGGAAGGATAGTCATGTTGTGATGGCTGTTCATTCCAACAAAAATATACATATATTCTCTCCAGAGTCCAGGGTCAAGTGATCCCTAGGATCATATTTGTAAGCCATGATGTAAATAAGCTGGTTAACATCAAACATACATACTTCAATTTCAATCATTGAATCAATTCTGCCACAACTGCATGCACATGTCATGGGTATGACGGCTAGGATAGTCAAGGCATGAGGTGAGCTGAGGCATGAATTGAATGAAGATACAACTGTCTGGGATCCAGTGTCGGGTATGGTGGCCATAATGGTGAACAGATAAAGTGAGCGCATAGGATGGACTGGTCGGCCATTCCGTCCATCTTACCCGCACAATTCAGTCCTTCTGCATGCTACATAGTCTAGTGTCAAGGAAGATATTGCTGTGGTTTGAATTGATAGAAAAACATATGGGACAGTCTGTACGTCATGTTGCATTGGTTGTTCATTCCAACAAATATATAGCCTATAGGTATCCCCTCCAGGGTCAAGTGATCCCTAGGATCATATGTGTAAGCCATGCTATGATCTAACTAAGCAGGTGTACACACTTCAATCTCAATCATTGAATCAATTCCGCCATGACTGCACGCGAATGCTCATGGGTATGACAGTCAGGATAGTCAAGGCATGAGGTGAGCTGAGGCATGAAACAAATGAAGGAGCAATTGTTTGATATCCAGAGTCGGGTATATTGGTTATTACGGGGAAAAAATAAAGTGAATGCATAGAATGAGCTGACAGTATTGGTCGACCATTTTGTCTGTCTTACCCTCACAATTCAGTCCTTCTGTGCACTACATAGTTTAGTGTTAAGGAAGAGATTTCTGTGTTTTAAATTGAGGGAAGAATATATGAGACACTCTGTACTGGACTTTAGATATATAAGCTCATTGCTATTTCACCATCTCACAAGTCAGGTACTTTTCCCTTCTGCTGGTCAGACAAGAGAATCCTTCTGCTAGCAGACCCCTCACTTTACATTTTTCAACAATGCATATCTCAATCCTTGCTATCCCTTTTGCTTTGACATTTTTGGCTGCTGCTGCTCCATTCTACCAGCCTAGGGTATGTTTCAATGGCAACCTCCAAAACAAGGAAATAACTCACATCCTGAGTAGGCTGGACATTCAGAGCAGTCCAATACTAAGGCTTCCAAGTCTGGTTCTACATCACCTTCAACCAATCATAACTCTGTGAGTATTATCTGCTGAACTTGGCCACAGATATGCTTTCCCTGCTCAATGCACCTCGCAGTGTACTCCACTCACAACCATCACAAGGTCTAAAACTTCCCACAAGAGTAAGCGAATTGATGCACAAGTTCAGCACCCTCTTGGTAGAAGTGATGCTGTCTTGTTTCATGGCACCTATAGAGAAGACCATGCTGCAGAACTACAGTCAGAGGTAGATCTAAGCTCTATAAAGCATGGTGATTTGCACGATGTTGCAGTCTGTAAGTAGAGAGGGCTCAATTGTTAATCACCAGTGATTTGATACTGAATACATGCATGCTCATAGCTGGTGTTGATGGAGGATTTTATCTCACTGACAGTCTTTTGGCAGCTGCTCAATTTGCATGCCGGAACCTCGAGGCAAAAGCATATGTTCTTGGTGAGTTGACAATGGCTTTAAATTGAACAGTGTTTGAATTATATTTGTTCTGCAGAGTACAAATGGACTGGTGCAAAGTCAGTGACTCAAATCCTATTCATGACCATCATGATGTCGGCTGAACATGAACTCATACTAGTCTCCCTGTGAAAGAATACCAGAAAGGGGCCGAGTTTACTGCATTTCTTGATTATGATAAGCATGCAGAAGCTCCCTCCCGTAATGCAGCCCTTGACCAGATAATGACAGACAATGATATGATCACAGGGTATACTAGATTTTCTTCTATCTACATAATGTCTGATTGACTGTCAATCCACTTAGACCAATGACGGATAAATATGCTGATGCATTTCTCACCCCATATTTTAGACAATATGCAGTGATTAAGCAACGGGCCGCCACAAACAACCTCAAGTACACCTCAACATATGAAGTTCCTTGCACTGCTGTCCCTGTTGGGAAAAATCTTTATGCTGAGTACTATACCGCCAGTCAGAAGTCAAGTCCCCATTTTGATCAATTGGTCAAGCTTCTGATGCAATGTGAACCTGGCATTGGTCACTGGCAGGAGGCGGTAAATCCGTAAAGAGGGACACTTACAGAAAACATATACAGGTGGCTACCAATTTGACTTGATGTCTTGAAACTGTACTGTGATATTTGCTTGTTCAAGTTGACTACATAATAAACTACATATTAATTCCTACAAATCAATTTTTTACTATCATAGATTTCATCATTAGGTCCAAACTGACCTTTGTTATATCAAAGGGCAAGTTAGTCACATTTCAGCAACAAGTATGAATATACTTTTGAAAGAGTTCATTGATAATTCATTCTATTGTAACAAATCATTCAGTCAAAATCCTAGTCAATAACATGAGTTGTATGCAATGCCAACTCTGGAAACATTAACCTCAGCTATTTTACTCCTGCCATCTTATGCTTTCAATATATGCTTGATGTCCTGGAAGAACAGCAATTATTTAGGTATGTTGAAGTAATCCTTACAAACTTTCAGTTATACATCAATGACAAGAAATGTTTGATCCTTGGTTACAAAAAATAATGGGGAATGCCTTAACAAAATTGTGACATTGAGAGATCAAAGAGCTCGAGGTCTCTCAATTTAGACTGTTGGACTAGCTAGTGAGACGCAAAATTTCACTGCCATATATATAGTACTGGGTGTACAAGATGTAGGGCGTTGATACAAATGTGATACAAACATTGAAACACTGTGTATAGACCTTTGAACCTGGAGAATGCACAGCCACACCCAGCACAATCCCCAGCAATTAGGTGCTGGTGAATGAATAGTATTGTATTGAACTATTGTTCCATGAGCCTCAGTGTAAGCACTTATGTTCAGTAAATCAATGACTTGTAGTTAATAGCTTTTGAAGAACCTCAGATACCGTATCATGTTTTGCTTCTGCAAATCTCTCCGGTCTGACACTTACCAATTCGAGTCGATATGTTTCTTCCATTCCAATACGTACGCGTCGTAACCGTAATTCAGATGGCAAAGTCTGAGGCACTGTTTTTCTCCCATTACACACCTACATCACCTGTCTCCCAAACTAAGTTTAATTCACGAGGAAGCATATTCCTTAAACCACAGATAGTGATGAGCAGACATACCGCATATGACAGTTGTCCATACACTATGTTATACTCTTCTGAAATTGAAAACAAGGACATCACACAAACCGCATCTGCAAAACCTGGATGTTCGCGAGAGCAAGGGTACTAGCTGGAGAGCACTGTCCAGCACTGAAAGCACTCCCAGCAGTTTTTCAGTACTGCTGGGAGCGCTTTCCCAGCTGGACAGTGCTGTCAGCTGCTTTCGAGCTCTTAGCCGAAAATACAGGTTTTACAGATGCGGGGCGACTGTTCTAGCCAACGTTCGTGCGCTTTGTACCATTCCGTTTGTACCCTGATACGTCTCTGCTGGGTACAACATTCACGACGAACATTTGAGAGGTAGCAGGAGGTAGCTGACGCGAATATCTTCCAAGTTGAGCGTAATTCCGAAAGAAGAGTGGTAGCTCACTGAATCCCAACGTGATGTAAACGTGATGTAAGATGCGTATTGAATCGCGACAGAGATCCATGTCGTTTTATCAGTATACATCTGCAAAACATGGATGTTTACCAGAGTAAGGATACTGGCTGGAGAGCGCTGTCCAGCACTGAAAGCACTCCCAGCAGTATTGATCAACCGCTGGGAGTGCTTTCCCAGCTGGACAGCGCTGTCAGCTGCTCTCCAGCTATTAGCCGAAAATCCAGGTTTTACAGATGTATCCAGTTCTTTTTGCAATAAGACAAGCAATCATTATAGAAGAGAACCCCACAATGAGTGCGCTCATTCCCGCGAAATGCATCTCCCATACGCCGAAATGCCTTATCAACGAAGGCACGCCTTAGATGGCTGAAAAGATAAGGCCCGCGGCTCCACCAATACTAAGCAAGGTACCAAGTATTGTAGTAAGACGAAGCCCTCCGTTCGCGATTGAAGTCGTGTATGTAATGGGGATGAGAACGGAGGAAGGATAATGAGGTAAGGGAAGAGAGGACGTAGAACATCCTCGGAAGTCAAGAGAGTGCGGAAGGGTGATTGTCCGTTGTAAGTCTGCATTTTTGCGTCCATATTGCTTTGAGGGTAGACCGAGTCCGAGTAGAATGGGACGAAGGAAACCAGGCGAAGTTGCTTAACAACAAGCGGAAAAGCCGACCACATGTCTGAGCTTTCTGAACCATCGATGACCGGCTAGTGCATAGCCGAATGTATCAAGTGGCGAAAAGAGGGTCTGCGGAAAGGTGAGATACCATGTATCAAAGAAGACCCAGAACGCACCAGCAAACCTCCAAATTCGCAGCCTTTGACCAAGATTATTCATTGTCTTCTTCACCTGCCGCATTCTCACCACTGGCGATAAGGCATTACCATCAGATTCACGCCCATGCTCGAGGTCGGTGCTTGTCTGTGGTTCTGAAATCCAGGAAGGTGTAGGTTGGTTGACTCGATGTGATGATGATCTTCGTTGCAACCGGGTGAACATGACAGTATGCCGGTAGACGTGCTGATTACTTGAATACTCGTGATTGGGCGCACATTTCGCGGCTCGGTGCAAGTTTAATTCTTTGGTGTACCGACGTGGAGGAATAACATGGCAGACCCAAAGTCGCGTGTTTGCGTCTGGAAAGAGGATATATACTGTTCGTATTGAGGAGCGTGGGCCTATGTATTCCTATTTCCGGATGAGTATCTCGTGTTATCAACATAGTCACATCGACCATGGGGGCAGCTACAAGGGTCAGGGGAATACATGCAACCTCCCGAAAGGTTTAGAAGCAATGGTTTCGACAGGTTTGAATCTGGGTGGTACTGGGCTCACAAGTTTTCGAAGACCCGCGCATGCTCGCAGGGGAAAGCCAAAAAACGCACCCTAGGAACCCATACTCATACGCCAGAATTCAGGATTAGTGTAAATGAATCATACAGGACCCATCCGTGGAGCTGTGTCATGTACTCAACTTCGATGTAGTTTGCATGAGTAATTACTGCGTAGGATCGAATGAATATTAATGTGAATATCGACAATAGGGTGTATGTAATATTCGATGCTGGCAAGTCCCGTCTATGATCTAAAATCTATCGTCTACGTAGACCGCTGCCTGTAAATTCAATTGAGACCGGGACATGATGTTCCAGAGGCTCAACTCACTGCAGTGTCCTTCAGAATATCGACGATGACCGTCAAGCGTCTAGGAACTTCGCCTTCCATCTGGCTTGTTCTAGGTATTTGAAGGTCAACGATACGCCCAATAATTAGCAATGATCACAGATGAAAAAAGGGCGGAATGCCAAATGTGAAGGGGACATTCGGGTAAGTTCATTGTACGAGAGCAACATTTGAGGAAAGTTTCTGTTAAGAACCCCATTGAGCTTAACCCGGACGACATCTGAGCCATCTCACCTGGTTTCCCGTAATGCCCGAAGCATTCTTCGTCGCACTCAAAGCTGATTCCAGCCTCCGCTCAAGTTCTTCGATTCTTCCCAATTTCACTTCATGAAACTCCTTCAAAACTTGGAGTTGCTCGGCCCTCAGCGTATGAAAAGCAGTATCGAGCTCGTGGTGCCATGGATATAGTACAGTTGTTTGAAAGGCAAGCGCAGAAGTGGCAATGGTGAAATTCAAATAAGGGAGGAGCATGCGAGCAGTGGGACCGAGGACCATGGTGAAGGATGGGAAGAAACCGAGTAGTAAGGAACGAAAAATTGTTGTAGGGAAAAATAAAGAACCAAGGGAAAAACTCGGGATGACTGCGTACCGGTCGGTGGTTAAGTTTATGCCGGGGGGTCGGCAACGACTGTATAAATCACATGTTTGATCCAGTTTCAGAGTGAAGAGTCCGGGGTCCCGTTAAGTCCCGACGCCTCGTCCTCTTGATTTTTGTTTCTGGTTTTCTTATGTTCGACAGATGTGGGTGACAGTTATTTCCAAATATCATCATCGAACTCAGCTCTTTCAAATGCGTACGACGCCTCTCACCACATCCATGACAGCATCATGAACTCGAGCTGGCGACGTAAACTTGGTCCGCGAGGATGTTATCTAAAATTAAATCGTGTGTAAGTGTCGAGGCTTGAGGCTCCTTAGCAGAATTCTCTCCCATGCGTAAAAGGAGCTTTTTCTTAGGGTAAGTTAGGATCTGGTAAGCTATGATGAGGGCTAAGGGTCCAGCCGATGGTGAGTTTTATCAGGGTTTAACACCCTCGCTTCATATGCATAATCCCTCGATAACATCGTTTCAAAGTCCCTGGCCGTATGTTACACCGTTGAATTCCTGTATAACTTGAGCTGTACCGTAAATTCTTCCCTGCGATCCTTTTCAGTTCAGCTCAGCACCCACCGATTAAAGCTCTGGTGTGTAGGACTTCGCTGTCGTCTCTCTCTCTCATTTTTCCATAGGCATTCATTTGGAGGATGCTTTTCTCATTTGACAGACAAAAAGTTCAATCTCAGTGCTGGTCACTCGTTCCACAAGCTTGTCCTGGGAGTACAAATTTGCCGGTCAAATTCCTTACAACACCCTTGTCCTGCACCCGAACCCTTTCGTTGTTCGTTTTTCCTGGTAACGCGTTTCTCACATCGTTTTTGTCGAAGTTTGAATTTTTTTTACGATGAATGCAGATTAAGAAGATTTCCAATCGGTCTACCTACCTACAAACCCACCCTCAGGTCCCCTCTAAAAAGAAGAACGATCATGCGCATCGTGATACTTGTTTTCGTTCATCTCATACTTGTTGCATATGCTGCACCGTTAGACATGCTCGTGAGCAATCACCACATTTTTGTGTAATGAATTGTTTTCTGATATGTACCATCTTAGACGATCAACAGCAGTACTGCCGTCCAACCACGGGCCATCTCTAAGAAATCAGTCAATATCGAATTCGTAGACCCAACCACCAAAAAGCGTCTTCCTGTATCAAAATCCACAATAGAACCTTCAGTAGTCCGAACCTGGCTCCGTACCGCATTCGCAGAGAATTACGACTTTTTTGATGAAAGTTGGAAGACGGTTTTCGAAAATGGGTTGAATGAGACTGAAGTGTGGCAGGAAGACCCGAATGGCGTTTTTGCGATCAAATTCAAGGGGATCGGTCATGGGCTGTGTTCTAAGAACTGGTGTACGATGAATGTTGATCATCAGGGTCATGGGACTGTGTCGCCGGTTTAACGTGCTCTCTTTCGTCTTCCGAACCACCTGTACTGTAGATATCATACAGTAGCTTGATTAGATTGAAGTCCGGACCAATGTCAGATTGGACTTAGTTATGACTCGCTTCAAAAAACCAGTAATAAATGAGCGCTGAGCCTTACTTATAGCGTAAAAGCCTACTTAACTAAGCCCCAAGCTTAAGCACTCAGATATACAGATTGCTATTCATCACACCTAATGGCACCCAGCCCAGATTTCACATATCCATCGTACACCAACTCCCTCCCATGCAGCTTTCATCTACCGGACCCGTAAAATTCACCGTAAATCCCGTTAGTTCCTCACTCCCATTATACCCATTCCGGAATCGAAACTGCCAAGATGAATCGACAAATTGGAAATGCATCGCCATTACTTGGCGGATTCGGGGCACGAGACCTGCGGGTTGGACGGTATTGGGGTAGGGTTCGTAGTAGGGTTCGCCGGAGGCACCAGGGAGGAAGTGAATGTGGATGATTGGTCGAGGCCAGGCATATTCTTTGAAGGAAGAGATATGGGAGGAGATAGTGTTTAGGATGGCGTGTGTTGGCTTAAAGAAATTGGTATCTTGAGTGGGGAAATCAAGGAGGCATTCAACATGGTACTTACGTTTATAGGGATAGCATGTATCATCGAAGCCAATACCCAAAGGCTGAGGAACACGGGGTTGAGGTACATCGTTTATTCTCTTTCTTCTCTCTTGGTTTGTTGGGGTGTTTGAAAGTGAGGAAGTGAATTGGAAGCGTGGACCGAAAGAAAGATCCAACGTTATCTATATATAAGCGAGCTTTTCAAGCGGAGAGCGGAGGTGCAGAGGATCTTATTGAACGAATTTGACCAGCAAATCTTCGGGGGTTCCGAGTGAGCTCTGAAGTGGTGTATGTTTTATATATGCAACAAGAGTGATTTATGCCCAGAGGCTATTCGTACGCGTCTTCGCGAACCAAGGCTGTGTTGTCTTATGTGACCTGTTTTCCCGACCGGGTCACTCTTTCCAGTCTTGGAAGGGGAAAGAAAGGGAAGGAAGGGAGTTAAATCAAACAACTTGGCCCAAGATCTGAACACTGCACAAGAACTTCATAGCGATATGATCATGAACGCTTCAGAGGGAACCTGAAACTTATAAGCGCCATGCGGCGTAATTGCAAGCGCCTGACGGTTCCAACCTTTCTTCCCTCTCGTGAAATCTGGCCCGCGAGACCAGGCGGCAGTACAACGACAAAATTCAAACGTTACTGTAAAATGAGGATCTCGCAGGATCTGGTCGTACTTTTTTATACCGTTTACTACGCCGAATCTTATCGCAACCTCTTCCTTCTTACAGCACGCTCCAGCCCTCTATCCACGTCATCGACATTCTGGTCTCAGGCGTCTTTCCCATCCCTCAGCACAACAACAGTATATCCGTCATAAGGCCTTGACTTGCTGGAGGGTCCTCAAGCAGACTGGATTTTCTTCCAATGCAACTCTTCCAGAGGCCGTTTACATCAATAATATATGTGTGATTAGCTCTGCAAGGCTGAAAATTGAGCTGATCCTACGCATCCTCCTACGCATTCTCAAACAATTCTACCACGGAAACGAGTGCTAGCTTAAAGACCATTGAGAGAACACGTGGGAGATGTCGTCGAGGAGAACAAAGATGTTCTGAGCCTAGAGGATGCCTATAAGTACTTAGCTAGAGTCTGCCACCAGCACAAAAGAAGATTCGGAGAGATATTCGAATTACGTTCTCTCGCGAGTCTCTCTGTACATTGTATACAAATGGATCATGCCCATAGAAGATCATCGATCAAGCTCTGACGACCCATAACACATGCGATTGTAGGCCACTGCACCACTGTGCATGGCAAAAACTCGGCTCCTTCCTTGTGGGTTATTAAATATTATGGAATCAAAAAAAAAAACGGGGGCGCCTTTCAGGCGCCGACATTGATTTTTTGAGAAAAGCAGAATAAAAGTAAATATGCACTGTGGGGATGAGCCAATGTCTTCGCGGTGAAAATAAAGAAAATGCAAGGATTTTTACCAAAATTCGTCAAAAATCCTGAGCACGAATTTTTAAACTTTTCGTGTGGCGATTATTGTGAAGCTATCGTGAATTTGGCGGGGGGCCGTGCTTATTTTGAATTATCTTTTCATAATTTTACCATAACATCAGCTCAATTCCTTCAAAATATCTGCTGCCATATTTTTGTACATAACCTCGAGATAAAGCTCACATTTTCGCCTCGAGGAAATCTCCCCGCAGTGATGGAGTAACAGGGAGTAACCAAGTGAGATGAGAAAAAGTAATCGTGACAGTGGGTGACAGTCCCGTGATATCCCGTGCCGGTCACAAGAAATCAATACAATTCAACTCAGTGTTACATTTGGCCAAATAAGGTGAAACTACTACCATAAAAGGAAACTAAAATTGTATGGAGCGGCGTATATAAGGACAATACTTCCGTAAACTACAGCCTCGTAATATCCATTCTGTTCCATGATTGCAGTGTGAACCCAACTGACACAACTTAACAAGGGAAAAACTGTGCCAGAAGTACAAAGATCCTTCAATGAATTCTCTGTATACTCGGCAAGACGTTCTGGCATGCTGCGACACAAAGTTTCGGCACTTCAGCTACCGTCAGCATCCGCAGTGAGAATTCCGCATCATCTCAGTCTTCATCGTTCTTTAGTCCTTCATTATCTTCTTCTCTACTTCTCGGAGCTCCTATGCCGTATTCATTTGTTCTAGAATCTCTCTCTTAACTGCGCAAACCCTTCGGTAATGCCCTATCTGGGTCAGGAGAGGTTCACATGCTCACTGCGCGACTGAAATGGAGTTAAATAAGGACTCATCATATGATTCAAAAGCATTACAGCTGAGTTCATTATCATCTGGAATTCAAAAATTTTGAGAATACTGTGGCTATGCAAAAAATCATGTGTGCATGAGCCTGCAACGCTGAAGAACGTTGAACCATCTCATCCACTGCTCTCATGTGTCGTCTCTCGGATGACTTACGCTCTCGGGTACTAGTCATGTTCTGGGGACAGAATATCTCTGTCAAGCATATCTGCAGCTATCTCGGACTAAAGAAATCCACAGCATACCAACTTCTTGCAGAACATCGTGAGCTTGGGGCACTCAAGCCTGCACTCCATAGACAAGGCCGGCCATCTCTTCTCAATGAGATTGATCTCTGCTTCATTTCGGCTCTTCTTGATCTCCATCCATGCATGTACCTAGATGAAATACAGCTTGAACTGGAGAGGTCACGTCACATTTGTGTCTCTATTACTTCACTTATCAGGACTCTCCGGAAGCTTGATCTCTCTCTCGGAAACAAGTCTCAGTCCATGCACTTGAACAAAATGACCTCGAAAGGTCCCATTACATGCTTCAAATAGCAAAGCTAGCACCGAGACCGGATATGTTGCTGTTTGTTGATGAGGCAGCATGTAATGCAAAGACATCCCTGCGTAAATTTGGCCGAGCCAAGTGTGGACACCATTGTGTGCAGCGGAGACAGTTTATACGTGGGGAACGTGTGTCAATTCTACCTGCAATAACCATTGATGGTATTGTTGCATATGATGTGATTCCTGGTTCAGTAACATCTCAAAAATTTGTAAGGTTCCTCAAAAAACATGGTATGTAACAATGTTCACTTTTGGTCTATTTACACACATGAATTACATAGATCCCTTTGACAAACCCATATCCTGGACCTCGCAGTATTATCATCATGGATAACTGTAGCATCCATCATGCAGAAGAGGTGCGAGAGCTTATTGAAGACCATGCATGTAGGTTTGTCATTTCTATTCCATCTTGTGTTAATATTTGTCTGCCCCAATAGTGTGCAAGCTTTTATATCTGCCACCATACTCTCCTGACCTGAACCCCATTGAGCAGGCTTTTTCTGCTATCAAGGACTATCTACAACGGAATTGGCATGATGTTTCACTAAGTATTATTGATAAGGCATGTCAGATGATTACAGCAACAAAAGCTTGGGGTTTTTTTCATGCATCTGGATATGTAGTATGATCATCATTGTATGTACATCTCATATTTGGTATCATGTAATGAGAGAGCACAGTATCAAATCAACTGAGTAACACAAGTGAGCAAGAGGCAATTAAGGCCTGGACAAAATAGGTCAATCAACACTCTGGCCTTCAAGTACTGGTACATAACCTTCAGGAACACGGAGCATTGACTTAGTAAGTTCAGAAAAATACCACCAAGTGATAGTAGGATCAGGCATTTCATCATCTTCCAGCAGCCGCATTGACTGGCCAAATGCAGAGGAAGCCCCAGATCCATCATTCCATTGTTTCTTGAAACATTGCTGGTTAGGGAATAGGTTTACTGATGGACCACTTGAGGAAAGAGATGTTGATGCTGATGCTCTCGAAGCTGCAGAAGGGACTTTGCATTTTGCATCGGGTCCATTGAGCCACAATGGAGCAGCTCGCTTCAAGCGCAAAACATCACCATGTTTGATGCCGAGAATCTTTAGGTCTTTATCATCCACTTGATCAAGAATATCAGGCCCATATCCTTCTTCCTGCAAACGCAACAGGTGTTGGGTGTTGAACGCGGCTATGCTGTTCACACATCACTAATACGGTCATGTGTTATCCTAGTCTATGCTTAGTGTACACTGACATCATATACCATATGCGGATTCCTCAGTACTTCCTTATATAATACTGTCATACATTTATGTATATAAGTAACTATGTCCTGTACTGGAATCCAACTCGCTTCTCTCTCATCTTTATTGCCTCACTGAGACTATAAGCTATACTACCCAGGTATGGTGCTAGAGAGTGTCACCACTATGCACCCCTTGCCTGCTCAACATTGGGTAGCATGCTCTACACCAACATTGGTCTCAGCATATTCAAGAAAACGGAGTAGCTTGCTCAGAGTATTTTTGATGGGGATAGTAATATCAGGTGGTGGCATGGAAGTCTTTGAATGAGCAGGAGTCTGCGGAGTAATCATAGCCATGATGGTTGCAAGGTGTGCCAAGTCAGATACTACACCCGGGTTAGCAGGTGCTGCTGTGAGGTGGTTACATGAAAATGAGGAAGTGCGAGGTGCAAATGGTTGAATGGAAGACTGTCAATTGATTGATCCAAAATGGGGACTATATGGGTCTGTTGGAGGGTGTTTCTTGTCTGCAAGACCACTGTACTGTGAGAACCAGTGAGCAAACAACTATCTAGGGAGATTAGATGCTCACAATTGCATGAGTCCATTCATCCATGGCCATTGATGACAAAGGGACTTTCTCACCCATGTTGGGATTGAGCCAAGTGTAAGTCATATCATAGTCATTTCCATGCTCTTTTTCTAATAAACCTCTGATGCGAGCAAGCTCTTTTTCCATAGCACTCATTGAGCTATCATCCTAACAGAAAACTGTTTCAGATCCCAAGCACTAAGCATGGATATATAGAGTACCTCATCTATGTCTTCTTCTTCACTATCACCATTGCCACCCTTATTCTATGTGATGATATGAGCAAAGGTTCAAGTGTTATAGATATATGTATACCTTGCCACAAGACTCCAATATCTCCTTGCCGTCAATCAACATGATGATGGTCTTATTGCATTTAGTTGTGACAATTTGACGGGCTTGAGTAATATATTCAGAAAAATTCTCAATATCACAAGCTTCGGTTTTCCTTGACAATGAAAGCAAAGACAATAATTAGCATTCAACGCAGAATGAGAGACTTTGGGGATTACTTTTTTGGTGGCACTGCAATTTTCATACAGAATGATTTCTTCTTTGTTGCTTTGAATTGAGTCTCAAGTCCCATTGTACTGAGGATAGTGTTCATCAATGAGACATAATTCTCTTCATCTAGTCCAAATGTGAAACAAAAGGACGTCATCTTCGCAGCGCAGCACCAGTGTCTTTCTTCAAAGATGATACTGCTTTCTTGGCCCTTGGACTTGACAGAATATGTGGTCAAGTACACTGATACTTCAGCCTCGTGAGCATTAGCTTCTAAAGGAGGTTCCGACATATGTAGCATGTCCACGTCAGGATGAAGAATAAGCTAGACTAGTACTATAGCACTTGGTGGAGAAAATGAATAAAGCGCGTAAGCGTGCACATGACTTAATGGATTTTTTGAAATTTTTAAATTCCAGATGATTATGAACACAGCTGTAAGATGAGGATGTGAATTACGGTAGCTTGTCTTGGTCATGTGGCCCGGGCACATCCCATATACATCAGCAAATCCCGGAATTTCTGGCAAGCTGGTGAAGCTGTTACAAGCTGGAATACTGGTTTGCCAGTCGACCAGTCACCAGCTCACCAGTGATTTTCTCCTATTTTAGACACTGAACTATAATACTGTGATATCGTGTAGTAATAGTGATATGTATTCAATTCTACACTTGAGAGCCCTCGAGGTGGTTCAGCAAAACACTGTTCATTTGCATGTGGAGCTTTTCACCGCCAAAAGTACCACTAGCAAATTCTACAAAAATGTCCCCAGTTCGAGCAATGATTCCAGTCAATGCATTAACTTTGGCTTGTTTCTCCAATGCTTTCTCTAGCAGAGAGTTGATTTTGTAGCTTAGTGAGGTAGAATGAGTGCGAGATTGGTCTAGCAAGCAAGTGAGCTGCGTATTTCGTGCAAGAGTATCTTTGAGTTCATGTAAAGCTATGTATTACGAATCAGAAACAATGAACTTGAAAGACAAAAAACTTGAGAATGCACTGCGGTCAACGTGAGCTTGTAGCTTTTCATTTTGACATTTGAGAGTTGTAACCCCGATGACGAGCTGGCTATTTTCTGCCGCCAAGATACGGGCATGTTTGAATTCATCTTGTAATGACATGAGCTAAGTTAAAATGCAGGAGAAACACATACCTTGAGGACCATCTTTGATTTTCACTTCAGCATCCTTCCCTACTGCAGCCGCTGCATCATCTTCCACAGGGTTGAGTTCGTCAGACCCAAACCATCCATGCGGTCGTTGCGAGAAATGCACATCCTCTGATGGACTAGGGCGACGAGACTTTGTGAAAGTGATCTTGTCTTCATTGAGGCACCTCATGCCTTCCGTCCAGTGCTGAGTTTCAACTTGAGAGTCCTCGATACCCAAATTGTAGAGACTAGAAAATGTAAAATTTGTGAATCAGAAATGTACAAAAATGAACAACAATGCACAGAGAGATCTGTTTGCGCCCACTAGAGGAAGGAGGGCGCAGCTTCATTCCTTCTTCATTGCTGCTTTCTTCATCTTCCTGTGCAGAAGTCAAATTGCTCGTTTCAAGAGAGCTATACCATGTCCGCTTTCTCTTGATTAATTTTAGTGGTGATCCAGAACTTTCTGAGGGTTCATAATTAGAGGGAGAGCTAAGAATATTGCTCAACATGCTGTCAGTGAAAGGAAAGTCATTCAGCACATCCCATACTCATAAAACGCATGCACCTAATCATGGAAGAAACCGAAATAGTTGCGCCGGAATTGCACAGACCCGCACTTTTGCATGGCAATTGCCATTGTCGTCACTGTCGAAACTTTCCGAAACTTTCTACTACAGTTCACAGTTGCTTTCATTGAAGTTATTAGCTGGAATACATGTTAAATTGTGCATTATCATCAATAAGGAATTTGTGTACATGGTTAGAGGCATATTTATTGACAAAGTAAGCTTTGAATGAGGTGAGAGAATGATCAAACAAAAAGTCCTCTGGGAGTGCGGCATGGCCAAAGACAGGAGGGAGATGACAACCATGAGCTATAGAATCGACATGGTGTTACGATCACTTCTTTTTCATCTTATCTTTTCCTTATCTTGTCTTATCTTTTATCTTTTGTCTTATCTTCTATCTCCCTTATCCTATATCTTGTCTTATCTTGTCACCTGACCTATTATTTATGCTTACTGATACAACATGCGCTTTTCATTTACTTATATTAAACACAGCAGTCTCACAACACATATACAGCATGACGATCGAGCTTTCATTACTTACACATTGCTTTACTTATGTTCTACTCATGTTTACCACTAACCCAGGGCGTTGGGCATTAGTAGGGCGGAGGGTTGTTTACTTGTATATAAGCTGTAGTTACTTGCTGTATTTCCTTAGCTTTGATCTCGTCTATTCTACCTGGTTTAGCCCAGAACTCTGCTTGCTTCCTTTATTGTTCCGCTAACTGAGGTTTTCTTGAGTGTGACGCCTGGTGATACCTGTCACTAGAACCAGTCGCTGACAGAAGATCAAAGCTACTCTTACCACCTGTCACACGCTACGCGATCATATCCCTATCACAGTTATTCCCGCTCACATTTTTAC
This sequence comes from Lentinula lateritia, assembly GCA_028011325.1. Taxonomy (NCBI): domain Eukaryota; kingdom Fungi; phylum Basidiomycota; class Agaricomycetes; order Agaricales; family Omphalotaceae; genus Lentinula; species Lentinula lateritia. The sequence continues at coordinate 24,771 of JANVFT010000051.1, forward strand.
CAATCCTTCACAGACTTCTACTCTCTCTTCGAGCAGTGTCGCCTATAGTACAAAGGTGTAACGTTGAGTCCGACACCGTACTGGCAGACGAAAGCGTCGACTGATCACTAATCTTCGGAGAAGGGTCTTCGCGTGCACATCGAGCTCCATTCCTAGACAGGGAGGGTGCATCTGTTCATCAAACGAGAGTGGAAGGCTGCTTCCCACATCATTGTACTCTTTTTCGAAATCTTCCCCACATTACTCCCGACTTCTACAAATCCAATCATACATTTTCCCATCATCACCACCGAGTTGCATTAGTAACTCGTCTTCCCTACAACGGATTTTACCTCAAGACTAGGACGACCTAGACTTTCGGTACAAACCGATCGTTACCGCACCCCTGATTCATCTGCTCCATCCACTTCATCCTCTATCGAACGAAACATCACCTCATTCATCCCCACTTACATACCACCCGACTACAGCATGTCTAACCCTACTCCCGCTCCTACCACTACCTCCAATGTCCATGGCAAGTCGTTGCTCAGAGAGCCTAGCATCTTTGATGGCGACAAGGCTCAGTTCAAAGAGTGGCGCCGTACCCTCTTTGCCTACATTCGTGATCCAAGGAACAGGATTACTACAGACAGCCAGAGGATTGACATTGCGGTCTCGTACATGCGAGGTCCCAAAGTCAGTAGCTGGGTCCAGAATTATACAGACAATAACTTCAATGACGACGAGGAAGAATGGCGAGTCACGTGGAAAGGATTCAAGGACGCATTGAATGCCTCCTTCCTAGACAAAGGACTCACAGAAAACGCACAGGAGAAGCTAGAACATCTCCGTCAAGGCCCCAGTGAGAGGGCAGAGGATTTCTTCAAGGAGTTTGAAGTTATCATGCGAGACGCCGGATACGCCAAAGATGCCCCCTACGTCATCAGGCTGATCGAAATGAACGTAAAGCCAAAGCTGATCGACCAAGTATACGGCACCAGTAATGAGCGAATCGAGAAGTTCAATGAGCTCAAACAGAAGATCATCAGTATTGATGACATGTGGTGGCGTCGTGAGGAAATGCGGCGCAACTGGTCAAACAGATACCAGCGGAATGCTGGGCAGGGACCTAGTAATCAGAGATGGCAACCACAGACGACACAGGCTCCCGTAACTAAGGCTCCAACCCCTGCGGTACCTACCCAGGATAGGAAAGACGGTACTGGAACGACTTTCAAGGGTGCAGGCAGACCGATGGACATTGACGCTGCGCGTCGCAACAGGGAATGCTTCCATTGTGGCAAGCAAGGCCACATTGCGAAGTTCTGTCCAGAGAAAGCACCAAAGCCGCAGTTCGTCAGAGGCATGTGGAGCCGGATGACACAGGAGGATCAGGAAGCTATGGCCAAGGAATTGGGTTTTGTCCTGCCCCAGCAGTAGACGCAGGTCTGCCGGGGCCAGTCTCAGAATCAGTATCGGACTTTTCATCATCGTCATATGTAGACAGTCAATTTAGTTTTGAATTCGGTAGTACTGGTACACCCAATGAAAATAACATATCTACAATGACGAACCGAACTGAGGAAAAACCTGTGAGATATGAACCAAACACACCTGAATGGGTGGCGCAGCGGTTACAAATGGACAAACTTCCCATGGCTATAGGAATCCTTAGAGCCTGGATGCCTGAAAGTCGTGTCAGAGAAGCATCGGAAGAAACGGTATTGGCTATACGAAATCTGAACCATGCAACCGCAACAGAAGCAGTTACCAATCTCAAAAGTCGTAAGAGATTCGTCCGAGGTACCCGAGGACGTGAACTAAAGTTGCGAACCACTATTGAGAATATCGACAATGGTGTACAGATTGAAACGGAAGCCCTCCTAGACAGCGGAGCCACAGGATCCTGTATCAATAAGGATTTTGTAGAACAGCACCAGCTCACTGTTAAGGAGTTACCAGTCAAAATGCCGGTCTATAACGCTGATGGCACTCTGAACAAAAATGGTTCCATAGAAGGTTACGTACAAGTCCGAATGGTGATAGGTGATCATGCCGAACGGATAGATATGGCAGTTACCAATTTAGGCAAGACAGATATCTTCCTAGGCATAGACTGGCTACGTTATCATAATCCCAGCATTGATTGGAAGGAACCTACGTTAACGTTCGAACGTTGTCCTGACAAATGCGGGTATTTGCCACACTATGAATCACCTGAGGATGATGGTACAGAGGAAAAGCTTGTCGACGGCGAAAGGATCTTCTGGTTCGATTGGAATGGGTATCTCTCCGACCAAGGTCATATCAAAGTACAAACCACTACTACAGATGCTGCTACTCCGTACCTTGCCGAGTATGCTGATGTATTTAGTAAAAAGGATTTTGACCAAATGCCGGAAAGACGTCCATGGGATCATGCTATAGAATTAACGCCAGGCTCTAAGCCAGTTGATTGCAAAGTTTATCCCCTCAGTCCACCAGAACAGAAGGCTTTAGACGAATTCCTGAAGAGAACCTTAGATCGCGACGAATACGACCGTCACGTTCGCCCATGGCTTCACCTTTCTTCTTTGTCAAAAAGAAAGATGGAACGCTACGACCCGTACAGGATTATCGAAAGCTGAATGACATGACTGTCAAGAATCGATATCCACTCCCATTGATTCAGGAACTCATCGATAAGCTAAAGAATTCCAAAATCTTCACCAAGATGGACGTCCGATGGGGATTCAATAACATCCGGATCAAGGAAGGAGACGAATGGAAAGCAGCGTTCCGGACAAACAGAGGCTTGTTTGAGCCTACGGTCATGTTTTTCGGACTTACAAACTCACCCGCCACGTTCCAAGCGTTCATGAATCACATCCTTCGAGAGTTAATTGATCAAGGACATGTCATTGTCTACATGGATGATATCCTTATCTTCACGGACAACATTGAGGAACACCGAGTCATCGTCAGAAAGGTTCTTGATATCCTAAAAGCCAATAAGCTGTACTTGAAACCCGAAAAATGTACCTTTGAGGCTAAGGAAGTTGAATATCTCGGAATCATCGTAGGCAATGGACAAATCCGGATGGACCCAAAAAAGGTTGAAGCAGTTCGAACCTGGCAGCCACCAGAGAAAAAACGTGAACTACAATCGTTTTTAGGGTTTTGCAACTTCTTCCGCCGGTTCATCCGAGATTTCAGTAAAATTGCCAAACCCCTAACACGGCTCACAGGGAATGCGACTTGGGAATGGACATCTCTTGAACAGGATGCGTTCGATCGGTTGAAAGACCGGATCATCGAAGACGTCACTCTCATTATCCCGAGAGAAGCTGGAAAGTTCCGAGTTGAAGCTGATTCCTCTGACTACGCTAATGGTGCAGTCTTGTCACAGAACGTCGACGGAAAGTGGAGACCGGTAGCTTTCAGGTCCAGGTCACTCAATGAGGTTGAACGGAACTATGAAATCTACGACAAGGAGATGATGGCCATCATGGACTCCCTCTCGGACTGGAGGCAGTACTTACTGGGCGCGAAAGAACCTGTTGAAGTCTTTACAGATCACCAAAATCTCCAGTATTTCCGGAAACCTCAGAAGTTGAACCGACGACAAGCCAGATGGGTAGTCGAAATTGCAGAGTACCATATCGAGCTCTTCCATAAGCCTGGAAAATCAATGGGAAAAGCCGATGCCCTGTCACGGATGTCAGGCCTTGAGAAAGGGGAGAATGACAATACCAACGTCACGCTGCTAAAACCAGAATTTTTCATTTCTCAGATAACGGATCAGACGTCAGCCCCCGAAGATGATCTACTTAATCTCATCCGTAGAAAGAAAAACCAGCGAGACAAGCTTGTACAAGTCGCCCTAGAATCTAAAGACAAGGAATGGCTTGAGACTGAGGATGGACTAGCAGTTTGGCAAGGACGTATCTATGTCCCTAAGGACAAAGAACTCAGAGGACGGATCATACAGGTACATCATGATGCCCAGACAGCAGGACACCCCGGCCGCTATAAAACCATTGAGTTGATTACACGCAATTACTGGTGGCCAGGAATCAGTCGGGACGTCAGGATCTACGTGGAAGGCTGCGAAAAATGTCAAGCTACAAAGACACATCGTACCAAGCCTGTAGGACCATTACATCCACATGACGTACCATCTGAGCCTTGGGAAATCATCGGAACGGATATGATCGGCGAGTTACCAGAGTCTGGAGGATATAATGCCATCAGCGTGTTTGTTGATCACTTCACGAAGAGATTACGGCTCTTTGCCACGCATACTACAATAACATCTGAAGGGATGGCACGTGTCTATCGTGACAAAGTATTCCCAGTCCATGGAATGCCCCGGAAGATTGTCCACGATCGAGGTCCTCAGTACCACGCCCGCTTCATGAAGGAACTGTACAAGTTGCTGGGAATCGAAAGCAACTATACAACTGCATACCACCCTCAGACTAATGGCCAGACGGAACGGATAAATCAAGAAATTGAACATTATATCCGCCTTTTCGTGAATCATCATCAGAGTGACTGGCATGAATGGCTTCCTATGATGGAGTTTGCGTATAACAACCGAGTACACTCAGCCACAAAAGTTTCACCCTTCTACGCAGACAACGGCAGACACCCATACAAAGGAACCACGCCGAGGATGACGTCAAAAAACCCGACGGCCCAGGAGTTTGCCGATAGTATGAAACAGATCAGAGAAGAAGTAGGATCGGCACTGAAAAAAGCCGCTGAGGACATGAAGCGCCAATATGACAAACACCGGAACGAGGCGATAGAATATAACGCTGGTGATAAAGTTTGGCTCGAAGGAACTAACATAACGACAGATCGTCCAATGAAGAAACTCGGTGACAAACGATTTGGACCGTTTAAAGTTCTTGAAAAGATCGGACCCGGCTCATACAAACTCGACATCCCTCGCACATGGAAAAGAATCCATAATGTCTTCAACGAAACACACCTATCCCCGTACCATGAACCCCAGTTCCCCACACAACCCCGAAACACCGAACCACCTCCAGAAGTAGTAGGAGAAGAAGAAGAATATGAGGTAGAAGAAGTAGTTGACTCACGCAAGTATCGGAATGGCATCCAATACAAGGTAAAATGGGAAGGTTATGGACCGCATGAAATGACGTGGGAACCTGCAGCTAATATGACGAATGCCAAAGAAGCTGTTCAGGACTTCCATAAGAAGTATCCTAACAAGCCCAGGCCTCGAGTCCTTAAACGGATCGAGATTCCGATTGCTCAGTTTCCCACTGAATTGTTCCGACCAATCCCTACATCCGACATAGAACCGATCCCAAGTAACATGCCATCTGAAGCACTTGTCAATCGACTTGCGCGTCATGGAATTCACGCCTTAAGAGGGGGGTAATGTTACGATCACTTCTTTTTCATCTTATCTTTTCCTTATCTTGTCTTATCTTTTATCTTTTGTCTTATCTTCTATCTCCCTTATCCTATATCTTGTCTTATCTTGTCACCTGACCTATTATTTATGCTTACTGATACAACATGCGCTTTTCATTTACTTATATTAAACACAGCAGTCTCACAACACATATACAGCATGACGATCGAGCTTTCATTACTTACACATTGCTTTACTTATGTTCTACTCATGTTTACCACTAACCCAGGGCGTTGGGCATTAGTAGGGCGGAGGGTTGTTTACTTGTATATAAGCTATAGTTACTTGCTGTATTTCCTTAGCTTTGATCTCGTCTATTCTACCTGGTTTAGCCCAGAACTCTGCTTGCTTCCTTTATTGTTCCGCCAACTGAGGTTTTCTTGAGTGTGACGCCTGGTGATACCTGTCACTAGAACCAGTCGCTGACACATGGATGACTTCTAGTGTACGGCGGTTTTGATGATCATACTCGGGTTGTACGACCCACATTCCCATTTCCTTGTCAACAACATCAGCTACTCGTTCAAACCAATGGACCAAAGCACACTCATGGCATCAAGAGTGAAGGTGAAAAAAAGGAGTACTCTGGCAATGGTGAGGCCGCACATGTACAATGTTTGGTTGGTGACTACAAAGACGGTGTCCCAGCATGGATAGGAGTTTCGCCAGTGAGGATGAGACCGGATGCACTCAGAATGCATCCCCCCTACACCACATAGATCACTAGGAGCATAGAAGCGAGAGATAGCAGAATGGTAGACAGTGATTTTGCCAGAGAATGTCAGACATTGATCGAGGTCCTGGGGCTGTTCAGCATCTCCTTGGAAATGACCCCAAAGATAACATCGAGGAGCAGCGGGGAAAGAGTTTTGTTCAATATGAACTGCAAGTTCAGAAAGGAAAGGAGGGTAGCCATCCACTATTCCGGAAGCATAAGTGATTGTGTAGTATATTTAATCATCACTATATGCACCTGGTGTTACTGCTAGATGAACAGAACTTTTTGTTGCAGGGCCCGTCGCTGGACCTAAGTCAGCATGTTTGTGCAGCTCCTCATCTCTATCTTCATCTCTCTCCTCTGCCTCTGGGTATTGCCCTGCATGAATCATTGACATATATGAAAATGTTGCTCCGACTGTCATTCCTTGCTTTTCGAGCTGTCGTTTCATTGCGACAAGCTTGTCTGACCGAGTAATGCTTGTTACCATTTGGGTCAAGGCCTCGGAATGGCTTGAACGCCGCCATGGTTCCTGTCACAAAGCAACAGCGGCAGGGTGACTAGAGCAGGGAGGCGGAGCGATTAAGCAAAGCAATAATGCGGAGCAACTGAGCGGAGCAGAGACGGACTGGTCCCAAGATCATGACAGATATATTGAGTATCATAGTCATAGGTAACAATAAGTAAGCACATACCTGGTCCCAAGATAATGACAGAGAGGTCAAGATAAGGGACCAGGCTGTGAGGAGTTGGCTTTATATACATAATCCGATCTGCGAGAAATGACAATGTAATACTATACAGTTTAGGAACAAAGAAGGTGGTGGAAGCCAGTAGAAGGAGCAGGGTAATAGGTGGATCGGTAATTGATGATGGGGGTCAGGTGGATCAGTAATCAATGGGATTTGACAGTGATGTAATCGTACAAGTAAGGGCATCGAGATGGTGAGAAAGGGAAAATGATAGGGGCTACGTACTTCATGACAGTTCCTTAGACTTGATATGTTTTGACTCCGTGATTGAAGAGCAAAGACCATTCGGGGAGCCAAACAGTCGAATTCCAGGGACATAGTGAGTGAGACCATGTTGACAGGGAAGTGAAATGGCTTCTCGAACTCCGGAGTTGATAAAACTGGTTCGGTAATGATGGAAGCGAGTGAGAAGGTCATCCATTTCGGAGAGATTCGAAGATGAAAGTGAATTTCTTCTGGCGATGTAACAAAAGTCCAAGAAACTCGACATGGCCTTGATGATGTCTGGTGGAACATAGCCCACAATAGCTGCGAGATAGACCTGTGAGCTGTCAATGTGATATTTCAGATATCAGGACTGGCTGTGCACCTTCATTAATGCCTTTGAATCATCACCTGTCCATTGTGCAAAATCTCGACCATCAGGAAACCGACGAAGTCCAGGAAAGGGTGGTGCAGCATTTACTCTACACCTGATATAAGCAAGAAAATAAACGTGGTACAATTGTAGACCTACTGACGGTCAATGTCTTTGAGAATTTCGAGAGCTTGAGTAAGAGGATGCATTTTGTGTATATAATCAGCAACCCATTCGACAAGGTGGTCTTTAAAGGTTCCTTTAATCATTTGATGCAGTAAATATGGAGTAAGGAGTTCATGGATGTCTGCTCGTGGAAAGTAAGAAGTAAATGGCTATGAAAATTGAATGTTAATGGACACTTGTTACAAGTTGACTTGTTACTCACAACCACATCGCTCCGTACCCCAAATTCATCCCATATTATACCAGGATCAAAGCAGGTAATTAAAAAGTCAGTTTTGGTGCGAGTACGTGGGCATACATTCATTGCGTCAAGATCTTCAGGATGGTTCATGCACCTGTAGAAACAGAAGTCCATCAATGCAGTGTCAATAATAAAATGAGCCAGAAACATACTTTGGGCACCATCCTGATACTATTCCTGCCAAATAAACCTGTTCTGGGTAATCTGCAATATATGGTCCCAACCCATAGATAACACGCCAGTAGTGTCCATCTGGACACATAACTACTTCTGGAACTGTCATTGCTGCATGCAATGGCTCAAAGACAGCGGCCAATGATCCATGGTACATTTGACGTACAAATTTCTGATATATAGGCTTCTTTCACTGGGTTTTTGTGGCTGCAAAAAATTATAAGATAGTAAAGATAGCTGATAACATACTTACTTTTGGGAATAGCAAGAAATGCAATGGGGCATAATGCAAAAGGATGACTACGACGGGTTACATTTGTGACATTGCATGGACTTGCATAGATGGGGTGGTATTCTTGATGTCCAGTGGCAACTGAAGCTGTTGTCTTGTTGCTCCCACTTACAAATGGCACAAACATAGCACCATGATTTGTGGGGTCTTCTGCAAGGATATCCTGAGAATGAGGGTATAATTGAGGAGTAAATCACAATAAAATAGAGGTAACGTACACATTGTTTCCATGCCCAATCTGCTGACATGATATTGGAACAAATTTGTTCACCTCTTTTGTTGAATTGCCGATAGGGAACCTTGTTGAAACATGTATCATCAAAATCCTTCATCCGCATCTGATGATGAAATAATGTTTGAATATTGCGGATGAGGAGGGTGTACTTCTGTGTCATCCATGCAGGTGGTGTAGGGGGCCGAGGGCCTTGGTACTCTATTTCGAATGTCTCCTATGGTACATTGATGTCATCAATCTCATCAATGGTCCTGTATAGCTGGTTGGCATTCATCCAGCGCTGATTTTCACAGCTATCCACGATGACAAGAGTCTGAGCAGCCCACATATCCAGTGCTAGCTTGATTTCCGCAGCAGAAGACTGCAAGCGCACAAAGTGGAGGTGGGCAAAGTCAAATTCTACGCGGTCAGAAAACGGAAACCACGATTCTGCTGTATGTGCCTCAGGAACAGGTGGTGGTGGTGGCGGTGGTGCATGTTGAGGAAGTGTGATGCCAGACTGGTCCGTTGGGGAAGCTAGTAGACAGATAGTTTCAAAGATTAGGAAATGGAGAAAATAGAGGAAATATAAAAACGTACCAGTGAGATATGGATGGCAAAAATATGTGAAATTTTTGTTGTCTTCGTCACCTGGCTCTTGCGTTACCTCACGATGAGCACTGTTCCAGTGTTTGTTATGGCCTCCATTGGTCGGGAAAGTCCTTTTACAGGTAGGGTGCGTGCAATGAAATATTATTCAGAGAAATAGAAGAACAAAACCATGTAAATCTGTAAGCGGCACAAATTCCAAACATTCTACAAGTCCCAAAATTTGTCACGTTTTTGTGACTGCCCTTTCCGTCATTCCAGTTTTCAATGCCACCTCGAACAAAAAAAGCAGAGCCAGTAGCAACAGCTACTACTGTTCAACCTTCTCGGAAACGTGCAGCTTCAGCTACCAGTACTGTACCACCACTAAACGAGTGACAATGAATGGAACAAAAGGTGAATTTTGAGTCTGTTGTTCAAAAATTAGAATACTCACAAGATGTAAAAGCAACGGAGGCTCCAGTTCCTGCCGTAAAACCAAAACATTGAAGTCATGCACAGGTACTTGTAGATGCTGCACAAAAACAAGCTGACCTTGAAGCACTGCTTGAAGAAATGAAGGAAAACCAGCGTAAGTTAGCGGAGATAGAGATTGACGAAGAAGAAACGCAGGAAATGGAAGATGATGCACAGATTGAAAACCTATGTGACTTGGAGGACCTCAGTGATGAGGACAAGCCATTCTTCCCTGTCAATGATGATATTGAGCTTGATGATGCTGACCTGGATGGAGTTGATGAGTCTGTCACGACGGAAAACTCGAAAGTAAGCCAGTTAATCATATTCTTAACCTTGCCATTGCTTCAATTTTTGTAAATTCATAGCATCTGGTCGAGGAGAAACTACAGCAGCAGTTGCTGAGATACATGACAAGATCCGTACTCAAAGGACCCAGAGAAATGTTGGACATGGTGGAAGTGTAAAAGGAAAGGCGAAGAAGTGAGTTATTTACGGTGCACACATGCTCATCTTTCTCACGCTGATATGCTGACTCTGGGCTATGCGTAAAATGCTAATGCAAGCTCTAACACTCACACCAACACCAACACAAACCATCATCAAACACTAAGTTCAAGGGGGTTTATCATTGAAAAAGCAAGATCACACTGCAACTCTACAAATATCTACATCATGTGGGTATAATGTTAAGGTTGAATAGTTTTTCTTCTCGAGATTCTATCAAACTCGGGCATGCTCAATCTTTCTTTGACTTTAACTGAACTGAACAAAACCTCTGATTTGTATTATACACTAGAAGTACAATCCACAGAAAGAGTGTGCACTACTCACAGCACTCTGACTGCTATTAACTCTGAAGCATAATAGTAATCTGTGACTTTGAACTTTCTTTCTTTCTGTCTTTCTTAAACTCTAACTTGTTTACAGTGAAAGTTAACACTATATCATCTTTGTTTAGAGTGCACTTGTCACTATAGCCAGAAGCTACTAACCAACCAACCAAATCCTCTCAGAAGTGGGGGGGGGAAAGTGCTTGCTCTCATTTAGAGCCCAGCACCCTCCTTATATATCCTCAAAACAACTTTTAACAACTGATATCAATCATTGTAGCATGTGGATTTCTTGTAGCATATGCTAATTTTGATGGAAATCATGCTGCATCTCGGAGTAGCATGTGGACCTGTTGTACCATGTGCTACCTTTGATGGGAATCATGCTGTACCTCGGAAGGCTTTCCGGATGAGGGTCATATGCTAAATCAATTCTGATATTCTCGGAATTAACTCCAGAGGTCCGGAGTTTATCTTTTAATCTAATCTTTCAGCTTTATGGCAATGCCATACAAAGATGAAGCTCGGAACACTTTAATCCTGCAGATATTGTCCTAGTCCAAGTCAAACACAAGTGTGGGTTTTAGTATTAGAGCTTTATTACTTGGAAATACAACTGTATCATGCTATGAAGACCCACTTAAGTATCATTCAGATGCAATCACTGTGTAGTTCTGTGTGTCTTCTCTGAATACAATGTACTGTCCAGTCTTAGTGTCAAGTCCATGCCTCGGGCCTTCACTTTGCCGCTCGGTACCCCGAAGATCTACCTTTTATTGTAATCTCTCCTTATTGTTCTTTCTCGCTATACATACCCATTCACTCTAGTTCCTCCTTATTGTCTTTTACTTTACCCTGCAGGACTACACGTATAACTCCTAGTAGCTAGTCTGGCGCTCCGCACCGTTGCGCCGCTCCGTAGATATAAATACTGCTTGTACGCTACTGTAGTTCCTCAGTTTAATTATCGACTTAGATCAACTTAGATTCCCTCCTTAACTCTGTGCTCCTCTAAGTCTTCAGGCTCACTGCCTTGAAGTACTCTCTACTCTACCTTAGGACTTATACGTCCTTTGGTTCGCTCCTCGTCACCGGCGATACCGCCGCTCCGACGTGGCTGCTACTTAGCTCCTCCCTCTCATACTCTTGACCTCCGGGGACTAACAGCGTAACGGCGGTGTTGTTAATAACTTCACTACTGTCCCATTCGTCTTCCGCACTTAGATACTCCGTGACCTCTGGCACGGTTACACGGGTTGCATGATCTTAACACTTAGCATCACTGATAGTACTTTACAGTTGAAAATGCATAATTACTGCATTATAGACTCAAATAAAAATGAGTCATATCAACGCGTTGGTTGTGATTAGTAAAAAAACTCAAAATCCTGGTAATCCTAAATCTGCGGGAGGCTTGCATACCGACTGGAAGAACAGATTGGACAAAGTGATTGATAGTCTGACTGTGGATGACCATTCAGATGATACTGGTCTTGGCGGTCTAGATGACGAAGATGTTATTGCTGAAATGCCTCCAATCACAGTTAAGCCTAAGGTTCAGTCTAACGAGGTTAGTGGTCCCTCATTTACGATGTACTTGTAGTGATTCCTTCAAAGTTTGTCAAGGTTACTACTCCAAAAACTCGTAAAGCCATCATCACACTGGTCAAATCCTCTTCTTACTGTACCAGAATCCTTCACCACGTAACATCAAGCCCAATGCACCAGGCTATCTAGTATGTATTATATTGATCTCACACTATGTGAATGCTGATATTCTTCCATAGGCTCCAACTGGCTCTGTTCTATCCAACCACATTGTCCAAGTTATCAAAGTTTTCCTTCCTCATTATGCTCAGTCGGCACTGGAACATGGGATCCCCATTGGATTGCTGGGAATGGCGGTGGCTGGTGTGCGTGTTACGTTTCCTCAGTCATCTTCATTTTCTCACAAATTGTTTCAACAGCTCAAGCGGGCATTTCGTATGTACACCTCAACTGGAGAGAAGTCATCTTGCACTACTGGTTTCACCCTAGTCAATGTCAACAATGCTGTTGAAGCATATGCTCAATCTGCAGCCAAAATATCTGAATCTCGTTGGAAGAGACTACAGGATCTCTGCGGTGTTTTGGTTGCAGATGCAGCTACTCTCTCGATGGAGGACACCGAAGTTTTCGAAATCAGCGCTTCTCGCCACCTCATGTATGATGCCAGTAGTCCACCTCCCGAATCGAAATAGTCTTATTCTTTACATCTTTTTCATATTGGGTACATTTATTGTAAAGCAATTTTTAATGGTACACGAATAATTTGATACAAATTTGAATGAACTGGCGAACTTTTTATCCCAATCGAAAATCACTTTTTCAATGAACTGGTAGAAATTCCGACTTGACTGGTTACTGGTGAACTTTCAGGCTTTTTGGGTTGCTGCAAGTCTTGGCAAGTCCAAAACAGTTCGGACCAGTAATTCCGGATATTACTGATGTATAATGCACCAGCATGATTGTATTGTTTCCCTCAAGCAAACAACTTATCCTTCAAGTCCCTGCCCCCGACAACACGGTAATTATTTGGGAAAGGCTACCTCAAACTGCAATGGCGCTCAACTATAATACACAGACGGAGGATCTATCAAGTTTGTTTGGTTACCTAAACTTGCTAGTAGTGCGATTTGGCTGATCCTGCCCATTATTCTTGGCTACATCCTTTGCGCTCAACTTTACTTTTACCGTTTATGTGTTTTAGGTCAGCAGGAACAACCACCACCTTATTCATTCAAACCCCCCCCATCCAAACCTCACCCCTGAGACGAGTCATTATGAATTCAATGGAGCATGGTATGTACCCATTCCCCTTATGCGATGGATAAATCTAATTGTATATCAGAAAACATACATCCCCGCACCTGTGCAATCCATTGTCTTGTGGACGATCTTCTATGCCTCATTTTCATTGAATGTCTGCCAACTATCCCGATATCTGATCCCAGGTTTCCCACTATCTTCATGCAATCACACCCCTTGAATGTATTGACCAATGTCTGTACTCAATGGAGAGAGTTAGCAGTTGGGACCTCTGAATTATGGCGGGATATACACATTGACTTTGTCCACTGTGATGTTGATTATAAGGCAGGATTCTGGAATGAGTTAGGGAAAGGCATCTTGGAATTTTGGTTTGATCAGAGTGCTGCTCACATGCTTCATGTAGAGCTGATCATCGAGGAACCCAGTTATGCAGACCCCTATTGGGATTATCCAAAGCATCAGAACTTGGACATATCTTTTCCAAGATGTATGCGGTCCTTTGATGATGCATTTTCCATGTTGCCTTGGGCTTCGGGGAGTTGGAATCACGCCCGCCCAGGCACTTGCTCTTCAAGACTGTACCAAACTCCACTCTTTGGTCTTAACGGACATCTACAGCTGGGATTCCAATCTTGACTTTTCACCACCCTCAGCCAAATCTTCTATCATAATTCCTGACCTTTATCAGCTTACCAGTATCAGATCATTGGGAATATTTAGAATATCTCCAAATGTTATCGTCATTTCTCAGTTTCTGTGAAAAATCCCATTGCAGGCTAGAACACCTTACTCTTGTTTATGCTTGGGCACCGACTGCAGACAATGTCCGTGAAATATTCAGGACTTTGCCAACACTGAAATCTTTCAATGCCATTGAGGGTTCTGAGAGTGAGGCAGAATGGGCCGAGCCTTTTCTCAATGAGGATGTCTTTGCGTCACTCATTTGGGAACCTCAGTGGGGGCCAGTGCTTCTGCCATTGCTTCAAACCTTCACTGGAAATGGAGTGGATATCTTTTGATGTAGCAATGGCATTTATGGAAAGTCGTGTCAATCAAGGATTGAAGAAGGTTTCTTTCAACATTGAGGCTGGTGATTCCTACAAGGATGTTTGGGAAAAACTGGAAAAGTTGAAGATGCTCGATTTGGATGTTTCTGGTATTGGTCTTACTAGATAAAACTGATTGCGAAATTGTAGAATTGTAGAGTGAGGGATTGGACCGACTGTAGACAGTATGCCTATCTTACCCTGTACATATAATTTTGTGTGTGTATGTCTTCTTTTTTACTATATTCTATTACCTCGAGGATACACCTACCTATCTACTGGTCCGAGCCTCTGTATTGATCCGCACTTACAATGCCACCTCACCTTACAGAATATTTTAAGCACATCATTCATATAATAGGCATTCTGTTTACATGTTCACCTTGTCATTGGCTTAAAAGTCTTCGAAGCCCTAGCCAGTAGATTCATAAACAATCATGACAGGAACAGTTTTTCAAACTTCAAAGTAGTTTAAATAATCTCAGATTCATGAGTGACTGTAACTTAGCTCATGAGAATCTTCCACATTGAATATCCCTAGTCTCCTAAAGCACATGTCAATTGATTAATTGGAAACCTTGATAATAGTATTTCACAACCCTGCAGGTTTTAGATTGGGTTCATTGTACCCCATGAATGTGGAACAGCTGTTAAGATCATGTACACCATGTAACCGTGCCAGAGGCCACAAGGTGTCGAAGAGCGGAGGGTCGAATGGGACAGTACTGAAGTTATTAACAACACCGCCGTTATGCCGCTAGTCCCCGGAGATCGAGAGTAGTGAAGAGAGAAACTAGGAGCAGCCAAGTCGGAGCGGCAGTATCGCCGGTGACGAGGAGCGAACCAAAGAACTTATAAGTCCTAAGGTTAGAGTAGAGAGTGCTTTGAGGTAATGAGCCTGAAGACTAAGAGATGGTCTAAGCTGATAATTAAACTGAGGAACTCCAGTAGCGTACAGGCCGTATTTATATCTACGGATTGGCGCATCAGTGCGGAGCGCCAGACTAACTACTAGGAGCTATATGTGTAGTACCTACAAGGTAAAGTAAAAGACAATAAGGAGAGACTAGAATGAATGGGTATGTGTAGCGAGAAAGAACAATAAGAAAGAGATTACAATAAACGGCAGATCTCGGAATACTGAGCGGCGGGATGGGGTCCCGAGGCATGGACCTGACAACAGCATTGTAGATTTACATCTGTAAAACCTGGATTTCCAGCTAATAGAGCAGTTGGCAGCACTGTCTAGCTGGGAAAGTATTCCCAGCAGTTGATCAATACTGCTAAACAACCCTCTCCAGCAAGTATCATTGCTCTGGTGTCAGCAACTGGTTCTAGTAACAGGTGTCACCAGGCATCACACTTCAGAGAAAGCTTAGAAAGCGGAGCGATAGAGAAGGCAAGCAAAGATTCTGGCCAAACCAGGTAGAATAGGCGAGATCAAAGCTAAGGAAATACAGCGCTTATATACAAGTAAGTAACCCTCCGCCCTAGTAATGTCCGACACTCTGGGTCAGTGGTAAGCATGAGTAAAACATGTGTGAAACGGATAACGTTAGCATAAGATTAAGCTAACAGATACATCAGTAATGTGGATAGTCTGGTATACAAACAAGCTCACCTCAGTTGATACAAAAGCAACTGAGGAAGCTCATGTACTCCGCCTGCGTGATCTACTTACAACTGTACAGTATCTAGTAATCTTAAACGGCATATTGGAAATGGTGTATATGGAATGGGACAGCCAAAGCTGTATGTATGTATGGAGTTTGCCCCAACACCCCTCTACTCTGTACAATTGAGTCTGAGTTGTGAGACTAGTTTGGAGTGTATGACGCCGCTCAGTGGCTTGGTGAATATATCTGCAATGTTGTCCCCTGACGGATATGCTGGATTGTCACCTCACCACTGGTGACTTTCTCCCTGACATAGTGGTGTCGCATCTCTATGTGCTTCACGAGCACATGGTGTTTCGAGTTCTTGGTCAGTGTTAAGATCATGTACACTGTGTAACTGTGCCAGAGGTCACAAGGTGTCTAAGGGCAGAGGGTCGAATGGGACAGTAGTGAAGTTATTAACAACACCGCCATTGTGCCCTTAGTCCCCAGAAATCGAGGATAGAGAAGGAGAGAACTAGTAGCAGCCAAGTCGGAGTGGCGGTAATGCCGATGACGGGGAGCGAACCAAAGAACTTGTAAGTTCTAAGGTCAGAGTAAGGAAGACTTCAAGGCGACGAGCCTGAAGACTTAATGTGAGGCCCTGGCACAGAAGGCCTGCTCTGGTCTTACCCAGACTGGGCCTAAGCGAACGCAGTAGCCACCTAGGCCATACAAGGAGGTATGGGATAGTGCCGATACTGGTGAGGGGAGCCTAACCAGAGGTAGTTGTGGAGCTTGGGTAGACCTAATAGAGGGTCCTAGAGGTGTAGAACGTAACACGTAACCACCGCTTTGATGTGGAGGGGAGGTGTAGCCAATACGAGTGGGAAGCTGTGGGGATCTTAGGGAGCAATGAAGCGGAATTGGGAACCTAATAGGAGGTTCCAGAAGATGAAGGACGGATTGTAGAGCCTCGACGTAGATGGTGAGTTGAAGGAGAGGCGTAGACAATACGAGGATTGACAGAAAGAGGCCAGAGATGGGAAACAGAGAGGAGAAATCGAGTTGAGGTGAGACAGAGATGAAGGAAACAGATAATGAGGAAATATATGACAGTTGAGACGTGTCAGGCCCTGCTAGCAAGTACTAGTAGACTGTACTAAAGGGACCAAGCCAGGTAGGAAGAGTTTCCAGGTAAGATTTGACAATAACACACTGGGGAGCTCCGAGGGGAGTCCCCAGCCTATATACTGTACATGAGGATGTCAGGTACATATGTCATATGGCTACTGGAGTGACAGGTAATATGTATCGTGAAGATTGTAAGGATGGTGCATAGAGCATCGGAAACATGTATAAGTGATGAACTGGAGCTCTGGAAAGGAAAGGGAAAGGTCCGGAGAAGCAAGGCATGACACTTAAAGACAAGAGAGGACGATCTAAGTTGATAATCAAACTGAGGACTACAGTATCGTACAGGCAGTATTTATATCTATGGATCGGTACATCGGGGCGGAGCACCAGACTAACTACTAGGAGTTATATGTGTAGTACCTACAGGGTAGAGAATAAGACAATAAGGAGAGACTAGAATGAATGGGTATGTGTAGCGAGAAAGGTCAATAAGAAAAAGATTACAATAAACGGCAGATCTTGGAATCCCGAGCGGCAAGGCAGGGCACCGAGGCATGGGCTTGACAGAGCCTTGCAGTACTTCGATCATTTTTCTAGTCATTTTCCTCAACCATGCAACCTGATTGGGTTATTAGACTAAATCACAGTCTTTTAGATTAATGCATGATCTCATTCTAGAAGGTGTATTTGGCAATTCCTGAGTTCTAGAAAGTCAGTTTGAGTCAATCCTCGGCTCATGGTCACTTGAGTAAGTTCTTCCAAACTCCTGCCAGTGTAAGGTCCAATAAGAATACCCTTGGTATGTCATATGTGACAAGACCGTCCCTACAGGTCAATAACTATAGCGGTTTGAGGTTGACTATGGGCCGGAAAAGGCCCGGGATAATTCTGACGTCCGGAGCCGAGTACTGGCCTGTAGTACACACTGGGAGTGGGACGTTGGTGAAGCTATTAGCAACACCCTTCACACACTGTTGTGTCCCCGGGAATATAATGGCAAGGATGAAATGTCAAGATAAGCAGCCTAGATGGGGTTCCTGTGATCCGGGAGTCTGGAATAGCTCGGAAGTAAAGGTAAAGGAGATATTAAAGAGTGGGGTAAGGTGGTACACTTGATTTCAAGCTTGACTACATCATACAAAGTATTCTAGCTTATATACATCCCAAATACAGTCACAAGGTCTCGATAAAAGCTCGGAATAATAAATAAATGGAATGTAAGTCACAAGGTTATTAATCCAAAGTCCAGCCGGGAAGCGTGTCGGGTGAATTGCATGCATATGACAATATGTGAATGGTCATTCTTCAGATGTAGTCTGAGTCTGGTATAATCCTGCTTGACAATCAGGTAGACCTTTATCCAAAGGTAGTATCGGGGATGGGTAAACTAACCAACTTGTGGTAGTCTGGGTATAGGGTCCCTTCAACTATTAAACTGATTCAGTATTGACTTTGACTGTCAATCTGGGTCTCAATTACAGTCCTCTTGATACAAATCCATGCGTGAAAGTGTCACAATTCACTGCATAGACGTCTAGCCAAAATTTAGGCATGTCACCAGAAGGGTGCTCCCTGGATCTGGGACAACAACTGTCAAGAGGCTTTTGAGAACCTCAAAATCGCATTCACTTCTGCACCTATTCCCGCTCACTGGGAGCCCAATTGTCCTATTATTGTGGAAACCGACGCTTCCGACTACACCATTGCAGTGATTCTCTCCATCCAAACTGTTGACGGTGAAATTCATCCCCTAGCCTTCCTCTCCAGAACTCTTCATGCTGCGGAGCTTAACTACGACACTCATGACAAGGAGCTCCTCACCATCTTCGTAGCTTTTAAAGCTTGGCATCATTATCTGGAAGGTTCGGGTGATCCAGTGGACATTGTCACCAATCACAAAAATCTTGAGTATTTTTCTACTACCAAGATTCTCACCCACCGACAGGTCTGTTGCTTAGAATATCTGCACCAATTCAACATGGTAATTCGCTTCCGACTGGGAAAGCTTGGCAAAAAACCCAATTCTATAACTAGACACTGGGACGTCAATCCCAAAGAGGGGGATATCGGCTATGCACAAGTCAACCCTCACAACTTCCGACCTATCTTCACTAACAAACAACTAACTACTTCTCTTCGAGCTACCTTCTTAGAATAGAAGGCCCGATGCTTCGAGCCTCTATTGTCATGGATATCGAGGCTTTGCATCAAGCTATCATTCTCACTCTTCCAAAGGACCTGAGCTCCGTTGTTGGTTTGGAACTTGCCAAAGATCCTTCCAATGAATGTTGGAGCTTAGGTAGTGATGGGTTACTATGCCTTGATGACCATATTTATGTTCCAAATCACGGCAATCTTTGCCTTCAAGTCCTCCGCTACTTTCACAGTCATCCACTCTCAGGCCATTTTGGCCAGAACCGAACTCTAGAGGCAGTACATTGTCAATACACCTGGCCTAAGGTCAGAGACTTCGTACGTGATTATGTTACCTCCTGCACCATCTATGGTCGCAATAAGCCTCAGCGCCACCGGCCCTACGGCTTGGTGAAACCTCTGCCAGTTCCGGTCCGACCATGAGATTCAATCTCCATGGACTTCATTGAGCAACTGCCAATGTTGAATGGCTATACAGCTATCCTCGTTGTCATGGATCGATCATCCAAGCAAGCTATCTTTATTCCAACTTTCAACACAGTTACTTATGAACAACTAGTTGAGCTTTTTGTTATTCACGTCTTCTCTAAACATGGTGTTCCTAATCATGTCACTTCTGATTGTGGTTCTGAATTTGTTTCAGTGTTTTTCCGGGCTCTCAGCAAAGCACTCTCTATGGAACTTCACTATACCTCTGGTTATCATCCGGAAGCTGATGGGCAGACTGAGCATGTCAATCAGACTCTTGAACAGTACATCAGGTCTACTGCTCCTATCAACAAGATGACTGGTCTCACTTACTTCCAATCACCGAGTTTGCCTATAATCATGCTCCCAATGCTTCCACTGGTATTACTCCATTCTTTGCTAACAAAGGATACCACCCTAACATCACTGTTTGGCCCGAGGTCGACATGAAGTCTGATCTAGCCAGAGACTTCATTGTGAACCTCGATGAACTTCACATATTCCTTCAAGAAGAAATCCTTCTAGCTCAATCTCGCTACAAGGAACAAGCTGACAGGAGAAGAATCTCGCACCCGGAGTTTCCAATCAGCTCCAAAGTATTTGTTCTGGCTAAGCATATTCAATCCACTCGTCCTAATGAAAAATTCTCTGCGAAATATGCTGGTCCTTTCAAGGTCATCAGTTGACCTGGTACTTTATCCTAGGAGCTCAAGCTCCTGGATTATCTTTGCCAAATTCACCCGGTGTTCCACATCTCTCAGCTGGAGCTGGTTACGCCAAACCCATTCCCAAATCTCTCCTCCACCTCCAATCGAAGTTGATGGTGAAGAAGAGTACAACGTTGCCGAGATCCTTGACTCCAAGCTGGATAGAAGGTATAAGCATTGTCCTCTACGTTATCATATTTGGTGGGCCGGTTATGAATGTACCGACGATGAGTTCTCCTGGGTTGCTGCTGACGAATTGGTACTGGCATTCCACGCTCGATACCCTCACAAGCCGGGACCTTGATCACAAAAAACATTTTATTCCTTTTCCCGAAATTCCATTCTCCACCAAAGTCTACTTCGTTGCATCGAGAGGGTAAACACAATGATAGCAAATTGAGTGTTTATCCTCTTCCTTATATTGTTTACTCTCTTCTTCATATCATTCATTTCCACTCTTCATTACTATCTACTTGCTCATTCACTTACACTTAAACTACCTATACTTCTAACTAATCATTCACTTTGCCGCTCTGCGGCCCGCTCGCTTTCAGTTTCAAGATGCGATGACATTTTTTATATACAAAACCAAAAAATATAAAGAGGTAACAAGACAAGAAAGAAGAGGCTGAAGGGCCGAGGTTCGATGTCCAATACATTACTCTACTCCTCTCTCTCCTTCCCTTTCTCCGATCGCAACTTCTTCAGTGCCATTTTTTTGTTCACTTCCTCTTCTCTCTCACCTTCCTTCTCCACTTCTTCTTCCTCCTTCTCTTCCTCTTCTTTGTTGCTATATTCTACGATCCTCCTCCTCTTCAAATTCCTCGGCCTCTCAGATACAGTCCTTGAAGGACCCGGTGTCACTGTTCTTGCTCCCGTCAAGGCCAGCCTTGTCTCGATGGCTATCAGCCGGGGGTGGTCTTTGTCCTGTCTCTTCAACAGTTGGCAGAGATATTGTTGAGAGCAAGAGTGTGCCTCCCGCAAGGCCCATAGGTCGGCGAGTCCTTGCGCCATTTGGCTCTCCATGACTGTGATCCTCTCCCCAGATCCTTCTCGCCTTGTCATCGGGGTGCCCCAAGTACGAGCAACGCACCTTGGCGTCATGGCAAGGTTTGCAGATTATAGAGCTTCTCTTGCCAGCCGGCATTTGGCAAGAGATTTGTTTGCTGTAGCACCGCTTGCAGGGTGCCTATTCTCCTTTGTTGTTGCCATTGTCACCATCATCCGGATCCCGCCACTAGCCTAGTGGGTTAAAGTGAGTGAATGCCTTATCCAGGTAACTGGATTACGTACCTCGGCCCTCTGCAGAGCTTTCCCCTTTTTAACCAAACGAGGAATTTCTACCTCCACTCAACGAGCAGAGGTAGTTGCCTCACCAGGTGAGCAATGACTTCGTGCTGCCGCCACCGCTGCTACTCTTCGTCTCTTCTCCACTGCTTGCTCCTCTAATTTTCTGGCCTGTATGGCCCGAGCAGCAGCTTCCTGCTTTTTCTTCTCCTCTTCTGCAGCCCGCCTAGCTGCCTCCTCCTCCGCCTTCTGCTTGGCCTCTTCTTTGGCTTGTCTCTTCTCCTTTAACTGCCTCATTCTCTCCCTATTACGCTCCATCTCCAACTCCAGCTCGTGCTCGGCGTTGTCGGGCAAACCGGGGCCAAAGGTTGGTTGTCGGTACCACCAGTGATAGGGATGGATCCGATGGCAGTGGTGGTCTGTGTGGTTGTTTGACTAGTAGACATTGAGGAACTTAGAAGTTTTGGAGATGGAGGTCCGAGGCAAAAACCCACCAAACTTTATACAAGGAAAAATGTGCATGGACCAGAAAACCTCTCAAATTGTACTTGGCTTACAGGGAATGCAACCAGAGAAAATTTTTTCTTCTTATGACTAATATGATGAATCCCAATGCTAGCAGCTTTCGAGGGCTCAAGCCTAAGAGGGGGATACTGTGAAGTCCATGCTTCGGCGCCCCGCTCTGCCACTTGGTATTCCGAGATCTGTCCTTTATTGTAATCTCTTCCTTATTGTTCTTTCTCACTACACATATCCATTCAGTCTAGTCTCTCCTTATTGTCTTATTCTCTACCCTGTAGGTACTACACGTATGACTCCTAGTAGCTAGTCTGGCTTCGCTCCATTACGCCAATTAGTAGGTATAAATACTGCCTGTACCATGCTGTAGTTCCTTAGTTTAATTATCAACTTAGATCACTAGATCTTTCTCTCTCCTCCTTTAAGTCTTCAGGCTTGTTGCCTTGAAGTTATTCTGACTCTGACCTCAGGACTTCGACATCCTTTGGTTCGCTCCTCGTTGTCGGCGTTACTGCCGCTCTGACCTGGCTGCTTCTATGTCATGCCTTGCCTGATTCTGCTTACCTATCATATTCCTCCTCATTACCTTCCTATATCTCCCCACTGTATACCCAGAGCTCCCCTTGTCCGCTTTCATCATTATGTAATATGCCACATGGCTGTCACATGTATCGTATATAGGCTGGGGACTCCCCTCGGAGCTCCCCAGCGTGTTATTGTCAAATCTTACCTGGAAACTCTTCCAACCTGGCTTGGTCCCTGTTAGTACAGTCTACTAGTACTTGCTAACAGGGCCTGACACATCTCACCTGTCATATATTTCCTCTTTATCTGTTTCCCTCAACTCTGTTTCCTTCACCTCTGTTTCTCTTCTCTGTCTCATCTCTCTGAACACCTCTCTCAACCTCCTACCCCTACCTCTGGTTAGGCTCCCCTCACCAGTATTGGCACTTCCCATACCTCCTCATACGGCTTAGGCGGCTACCGCATTCGCTTAGGCCCAGTCTGGGTAAGACCAGAGCAGGCCCTCTGTGCCAGGGCCTCACATTCTAGCTCTTTACTGCTATACTCTTGATCTCCGGGGAGTAGCAGCATAATGGCAGTATTGTCAATAACTTCACTACTGTCCCACTCAACCTCCGCCCTTAGACACCTTGTGGCCTCTGACATGGCTTCACGGTGTACATGATCTTAACATACCCACTCGATACATTCCCAGTGCTGCTGCCCGGAGTTAAGTTGGTACCGTGCCAGTAGGCCATGCTAGGTCCGGCTGAGTGCACACTTGTTCCCACATGATACTCCCTATGATGGATCTGTACTGTGTGTCACTCATGAACGTGAGCTCGTCGTCAGGTAGTGGTGATGGGGAGTTGCTAAGTTTAACACCTGTCAAGCCCATGCCTCGGCGCCTCACTCCGCTGCTCGGTATCCTGAGATCCACCCTTTATTGTAATCTTCTCTTTATTGTTCTTTCTCGCTACACATACCCATTCCTTCTAGTCTCTCCTTATTGTCTTTTACTTTACCCTGCAGGTACTACACATATAGCTCCTAGTAGTTAGTCTGGTGCTCCGCACTGATGCACCGATCTGAAGATATAAGTACTGCCTGTACGCTACTGTAGTTCCTCAGTTTAATTATCATCTTAGATCACTCTCTTAACATCCTCGACTTGAGTCTCCCTCTGTACTCCTGTTACTCTCTAGTCTTCAAGCTCGTCGCCTTGAAGTACTTCTTGCCCTGACCTTAGGACTTATAAGTTCTTTGGTTCGCTCCCCATCGTCGGCATTACCGCTGCTCCGACTGGGCTGCTTCTAGCTCTCCTCCCCTCTATTCTCGATCTCCGGGGACTAACGGCGTAACAGCGGTGTTGGTAATGACTTCACTACTGTCCTATTCGACCCTCCGCACTTAGACACCTTGTGGCCCCTGGCACGGTTACCCGGTGTACATGATCTTAACAACACTGGGTGGCAGGGGTGTGTATTGGTGTCACACATGCTCAGGGTGGAAGGTGGCTAGCATCCGCTGAAAGTATGTCTTTTGGGAGATGTTGATGTTCTTTGTAGTTGGGTCTTGGTGGATAGTCATACCCAGCAGTACTTTGGATGTGACCTCATCTGCCTCCCAACGTTTTCCCAGGTCTGCTACTGCCCTGTCTCTCCCTGACCTTGTGGAGGACCCCCTGCACACATCGTTGCCATACGTGCTGGTGATGGTATACTCCTGAGAATAGGTGTTGTATCACTCTTTCCTCGCTGCCAATCCGTGTTATGAATTGCACAGTCCCCAGCCCTACGATCTGGAACCTCTCTGCCTTGCCTGATACTGTGCTGTTCCTGCCTTGTCCCTGCACTTCTGTATACTCGACAAAGTCTGTCTTGTTCACCCAGCAGTGTTCCTGTCACAAAGCGGCAGCGGCGGAGTGACTAGCGGAGCAGAGAGGCGGAGCGACTGAGCAGAGTGGTAAAATGCGGAGCAACTAAGCGGAGCAGAGACCAACTGGTCCCAAGCTGGTCCCAAGATAATGACAGAGAGGTCAAGATAAGGGACCAGGCTGTGAGGGGCTGGCTTTATATACGTAGTCCGATCTGTGAGAAATAACAATGTAATACTGTACAATTCAAGGATAAGGAAGCTGGTGGAAGCTGGTAGAAGGAGAAGGATAAATAGGTGGATTGGTAATTGAGGAAGGGGGTCAGGTGGATCAGTAATCAATGGGATTTGACAGTGATGTGATTGGGATGGTGATGAGATGAATTATCATACAAGTAAAGGTGTCAAGACGGTGAGAAAAGGAAAATGATAGGGCTATGTACTTCATGACAGTTCCAATGCGCCGGGGTCAAGAAATGTCTTTATTGTAGGCCATGGGGGTGAATACAGAGAGGTATGGCCATGGCATATGGTGCAGTCCTTTGGTGAGACTATCAAATAGCTATGTACAACCTCTATCTCATTCCCAGTCACCTCACACTGATCCCCTCCCTTCAGAATGGTAAGAGTTTGCCTGTTCATCGGGTCAGCATCTGGGACTGGGCGCTGGTAGGTCTTGGACATACTCTGCTTGCCGTTTGCTTTCACCAACATCATGTAGGTCACCATGGGCAACATGACCTCTGTTTCATCGGTTATTGCTATGTTCAAGTTGGTATTCACCTTGGGTTTGCCATTTTGTCTTGGTCCCTGGCCTTTCATTCCTCCACCCTTTGCCCAACACTTCTTTGCAATGTGTCCTGCCTTGTTGCAGTTGTGGCATATGATCGAGGATCCGCCTCCTGTCTGGGGCTGGCCATGTTTTGTCTGTGGGTGTGCGTGACCTGCCATGAGTGCCTTGACCCTCTCCGTGTCCCTTTCTTCCTCTCTCTGGTACCAGAGTGTCTGGAGGTACATAAATGCTTCTGAAAATTGTGATGCGTCGGAATTGGGCGTCCATCGTGGTACCTCTAAGGTCATGTACCTTTTTGAGGAGGTTCTGCATTTTCTTTTCATGGGCCTCCATCGTGTCTGTCAGCGGGTCGAAATACTTTACGGCAGAGGCTGGTTTCTTGTCATGCCCTGTCCCTAGAGCTCCCTTTGTAGACATCCCAGAACTGCTTCATGGGCACACCAGTTCTTCCGCGCCTCCTAAATAACCTCCCATGAACCTCCCATGAACCACGGAACCCTAGCCAACCTCCCAACCAATACTAATCTCCATCTGAAGCAACAGTATCAAGACTCGCATATGCTATCGGACAATCCCCTATTGTCATGAAGTCTCATGATGCGCCCTTTGATGCGCCATCAGCACGGTGTGTTCCCATCAATTTCTTTTCACATGTTTATTGTACTTGTTCATATGATCATCCCAATACTTCTATTTGTTTCCATATGCTTCCATACAACTCGTCCTTATTCATCGATTAGCTCGTTATGATTCATTATTGACTCACTATTACTCATATACATTGATTCCTCACTCTTGTTCTATATCACATCGTTATTTACAATTGCTTACTCATTAGACAGAAGTAGTATATAAAGAGCAGTAGGTAGATCCGAGTTCCCCATCTCGACCTCTTGGTCATGGGGCAACTAGGCAAGTACTTGTATCCTCTTAGATACTACTTATCTAAATTGGTCATTGGGCAACTAGATTCTCTTTTGATTACTGGTGTGATTGGCCTCTGACACTATCCCACTGTTGTTCGAGATCACTATTTCTTTTATCTGTGCTTTGTGCTTGTCTCTGTGCCTCTTTACTGTTGCTCCTCGGCATACTCGGACTTCCCACCTCTGTCAAGCCCATGCCTCGGGGCCCCATCTCGCTGCTCGGTATTCCGAGATCCATCCTTATTGTAATCTTCTTCTTATTGTTCTTTCTTGCTACCTTTCATTCTAGTCTCTCCTTATTGTCTTTTACTTTACCCTGCAGGTACTACACATATAGCTCCTAGTAGTTAGTCTGGCGCTCCGCCCCAATGCGCTGATCCGTAGATATAAATACTGCCTGTACGCTACTGTAGTTCCTTAGTTTAATTATCATCTTAAATCAACTTAGATTCCCTTTCCAACCTAGACCGCCTCTTAGTCTTTAGGCTCATTGCCTCGAAGTACTCTCTACCCCAACCTTAGGACTTATAAGTTCTTTGGTTCGCTCCTCATCATTGGTGTTACCGCCGCTCCGACTTGGCTGCTCCTGGCTCCTCTCTTCTCTACTCTCAATCTCCGGGAACTAGCGGCATAACGGCGGTGTTGTTAATAACTTCACTACTGTCCCATTTGACCTTCCTGTCATGCCCTGACTACAACCAGACCAATCTCAGTACCCGTCATACGCTGTCATACATCCTATCCACATCCTGTCCCCCCTCTACACCTCCCTATACCTCCCCAAGTACCACCATGCACCTCCCCAAGCATTGTAACCCAAACGTCCTCCACTCCGACACGCATACAAGACCCTCCTAACCGCCAACCCCTTTAAGTACTAATCTAGATTACCTCCCTCCCTCAACTAAGCTGCCTCATGTCTCCAGATGTTCTCTTGTTCACTTCCCGTACCTATTTAAGTAGCGCCGCAATGTCCCAAATCCCCAGCTTGGTATATTTTGAACACACACCCTTTACATAGGTCCAGTCCCTGTCCCTTTGTACCTGCTAACCGTACAGAATTCTCTCTACTCTCTGTTTCTCTACCTCTGTTTCTAGTTACTCTCGTCTATTGTCTCTCTGATTGTCTATACGATCGAATATACGCTTTTACTTCAAGTCTAAGCCTTCCGAGTGAGTCTCCGAGCTCCCTCAAACATTACTAAAGCTCCCCAATGCCTAAACACTTTGGTGAGCTACCCTTCCCCAAACCTCCCAGAGCTCCCTAGCTACTTCGTAAGCTTCAGGACCTCGATCTAAGTAACGTCGAAGCTATCCCTCACGTCGAACTACATATCGCTTCTCCGTTACCACCTCCCACACTCGAGGACGCCCATCCTCAAACCCAGTCCCCAGGGACCTACCCTCCCTGGCATATACCTTCTCAGGAGCTTACACCCTCGAGACCCAGTTACATCTACGACCTATCAATCCTATATTGACGTTCTAGTGAGTACAACTCCTACTACGCCATATCATACAGTCCCGCACTCTTACTTAACCTCCCTATGCCTTAGGGACCTCCCTGGACCTCCTAGGAACCCCCTCAAGGGTCACCATCTCGTCGTTCCAGCCACTACTAGGTCATTCTCGTCCTCGGTCGCGGTTCCCGTAGCTCCCTTCAAGCTCCAGCCTGCTCCTAGCACGCTACAACATAAACCTTCATATACCAAAACCCACCCTAAGACCTATTCTGACCCAGGTCTTACACTTCCGCACTTAGACACCTGGTAGCCTCTGGCACGGTTACACGGTGTACATGATCTTAACAGCCTCCCGCTTCCTGCCTCATCATGACACCTATCAATTTAGCCTCATGGACTCCGCACTTCACGCCATCCCCATTAGATGCTTGTTTATTACAATGTCTCCTTACCTATTCATCCCACCTACATAAGTACCCACATAACATAAACGTCCCCAGCTTGGTATATTTTGAACACACACCCTTTTGCATAGGTCCAGTCCCTGTCCCTTTGTACCTGCTAACCACACGGATTTCTCTATCTCTGTTTCTGTACTCTTATCTTCATCTCTACGATTGTCTAAACAATTCAATACATGCTTTTACCTCACGTCTAAGCAACCCGAGTGAGTCTTCAAGCTCCCTCAACCAATATCAAAGCTCCCCAACGTCTATTGTTTTGGTGAGCCAACCTCTCCCAAACCTCCACAAGCTCCCCAAGTGCTCCACAAGCTCAGGGACCCTGATCTAGGTAACATCAAAGCTATCCCCTACGTCAAACTACATACCACTTCTCCATTACTTCCTCCAACGCTTGAGGACGTCCGCCACTACCTCCACTTCCCGGGACCTCCTTCCCGGGCTTACACTCCATCGGGAGCTCATCCATTCAAGACCTTACATCAGCTACAATCTATAACGATCTTGTGTTGACGTTCCTGTTTACTACAACCCGTAATATACAACATCCCAACGCTCCCCAGATTCTGGTTACCTGTAACCCACCTGTTAAATGTTCTAGGGACCTCCCAGGACCTATTAGGAACCTCTTCAAGGGTCATTCCCCTCAATCCGAACTATTCTTAGGTCATTCCTGTCCTCAGTTGCGGTTCCTGTAGCTCCCTTTGAGCTCCAGCTTGCTCCTAGCACACTACAACATAAATCACTCATACCAAACCTACCCTTAAGACCAATTTCGACCCAGGTCTTACATTTCTGCCAGGTGGATCCTCTGCTCATCACGCTTCTTGAACCTTTTGATCAAGTTCTGCCAAATTTCAGACGCTCTTTTGGTTTCATCTATGCCTAGGCCTATGGAGTTGACAATGTTGGATACTATCGCTCCTGCAACTAGCCTGTCTTGGATCTCCCACTCCTCTGGGAACAGTGTAATGCTGTATGCCGGGGTCGGCACTATCTGATATATTGGTCTCGGGTATTCTTCTGTGGTTGGGTTTGGCTTTGGGATTGTCCTGTCCATGTATCTAGTCAGGCCTCGAGACTGCACTGCAAATGATATCTC
Source organism: Lentinula lateritia (assembly GCA_028011325.1). Lineage (NCBI taxonomy): Eukaryota > Fungi > Basidiomycota > Agaricomycetes > Agaricales > Omphalotaceae > Lentinula > Lentinula lateritia. The sequence goes on from JANVFT010000051.1 coordinate 54,087, forward strand.
ATGCTTGAAAGGTCTCCAATTATCCTCACCAATGAGCTGTTTCTTGTCCAGTAACCTAGGTATGTTCACCATACTTCCTGTTGACATCTTTGTTTGAGCTTTCTGATTTTGAGTTCTTTTTGCTGTGGGTAATCTTTTTTGGGACAAATTAGAGAACAAGTCTCATAATCTGTTAGTGTAAGATGACACTCAGTTGATACAAAAGCAACTGTATTATTTCTGTACCTGTTAGTGCAAGATTAAGTTAATGGATACATCAGTAATGTGGATAGTCTGGTATACAAATGAGCTCACCTCAGTTGATACAAAAGCAACTGAGGAAGCTTGTGTACTCCGCCTGCGTGATCTACTTATAACTGTACAGTATCTAGTAATCTTAAAAGGCATGTTGGAGACGGCGTATATGGAATGGGACGGCCAAAGCTGTATGTATGTACAGAGTTTTCCCCAACAGATGGAACCTAAGTAAAGCAATGTGTTAGTAATAAAGACTCAATCAACATGCTGCATGCGTGTTGTGAGACTACTGTGTTTAATATCCTATATATTCAATTTCCTGGGCGTGCTTATATCAGATGCACAGAGTATTGGTAATAGTGACTAAGCAATATTGCTGCAAAGCGGCTGTGAATCCTCTGTGCGGAGCACTCAGAAATCTGCCACAGAGCGGCGCAGTGCAGCCACTTTCCCTCATGTTGAATACCTGAGGTGTTTACCCTTCAGATAAATTTCCTTGCAGCTCTCATTGTCTGTACCAACTTTTGAGATATCTAAGTGCTTCCATGTAAGTAATCTTTTTGCTTAATCTTTGAACTTTGGTGATGCACTTGATATTTTCAGTAAGGATATCATAGTGAGTATGTACAATGTGTTTGTGTAGCTATGTAAGACATTTAGCTGAGTGTTCTGCACGTTGGGAGAAGGCCGAAGGCCTTCGGGTCCCAGCAAACAATGAAATCCTAAGGAGGTATGCACGGTCAGCTGCGATTCCCAGTAGGTAGGAGTGCATGACGCATCCAGCGACCGTGGATACCCCAGTGGGAGGAGAGCACTCACATCTTACGGGAGGTAGCGTGTAGCGAATGAAATCTTGGTGGAGTTGAGGTTGCATGTATGGTGCCATGATTTCGGCGTGCTTCCGTAGGTACAATATGAATGCATCGCTCTTCCATCTCCCTATCACGCGGACCGCATCGAACGGGACACCTCGGAGGAGATATTCAAGGGTGGCGCCTATGCGGATGCCGTGGCCTTGAAGTACTGGTAGGCCTTGGTTTTTGGCTGCCTTGTTGATGCGTTGTATGAAGGTGTTACGATCACTTCTTTTTCATCTTATCTCTTCCTTATCTTGTCTTATCTTTTATCTTTTGTCTTATCTTCTATCTCCCTTATCCTATATCTTGTCTTATCTCGTCACCTGACCTATTATTTATGCTTACTGATACAACATGCGCTTTTCATTTACTTATATTAAACACAGCAGTCTCACAACACATATACAGCATGACGATCGAGCTTTCATTACTTACACATTGCTTTACTTATGTTCTACTCATGTTTACCACTAACCCAGGGCGTTGGGCATTAGTAGGGCGGAGGGTTGTTTACTTGTATATAAGCTGTAGTTACTTGCTGTATTTCCTTAGCTTTGATCTCGTCTATTCTACCTGGTTTAGTCCAGAACTTTGCTTGTTCTCTTTATCGCCCCGCTGTTTGAGGTTTTCTTGAGTGTGACGCCTGGTGACATCCGTTACTAGAACCAGTCGCTGACAGAAGGCGGACTTCGTGAGTGGCCTGCGGGTGGCTCTGTAACGGTACGAGAAGAGGTGGTTCGCGTGTTCCGGTTCGTTTATCTCGCGGTGTTTTCGGAGCCAAGCATCTGGGTCTGTGGAGCCCAGTTGTTTGGAAAAGTAAAGATCCTCGCCCTCGAGTTGACTGCTTTTGGTGCGTGGGATGTGGATGACTGTGGTTTCGAAGCCGTTTCGGTCAGTGGCTTTGCGAACGTGTGCAGGAGTGACGTGATTGTCTGGGGAGAAATCGCTTAGGTTGGGAACCGTGAGTTCTCCCACTCTTGCTGCGCAGTAGAATGCTGTTGTGAGGCAGGCGCCGCATGCGAGGTCGAGAGGGTTCGAGGGGTTGAGGTCTTGCAATAGCTTTGAGATGTGTTCAGGAGTGAATGGTACCCTCTTTTTCCTGCGAGCTCGGTCTGGTTGGAGGCGTTCCGCGCCGTGGATGATGGTGTCAAGGGAAGCCTTGTCGATGTTCCATTCGACACCATGGATGATATGCCACGCTCGGAGCCCATGCACGTAGCTTTTCACTGAGGCGCCTGCGAAGTTTCCAGCCATGGTTGCTATCCATATGTTGAGCAGGTCACTGCTGCAGGGTGCTCGTTGTTCCTCCGGGATGTTGCGTGAGTTGCAGAAGACATGGAAGGCAAGTAGACCAGCTGCATACGTTTTGAGGGTACTTTCTGCGTAACCGTTGGTTAGTACTTGTTCGACTCGGCTGACAAATTCATCGGAGAGTAGTAGTGGGCGTCCTGCCGCATCTTCAAAGACGTGCTTACTGGCTGGTTTCCAGGTGACTAGACAGTTTCGGGCAGGTACGTGTGGGCGCAATTCAGATATTAACGGTGTTAGATTAGCAGGGTATGGTCGAACAGTACGAGTAGCTACATTATTCACAGGGGGGCTGGTAGCATTGGGGTATTCAGATGTAGCAGGGCGACTACCAGGTGCTCTCAAAGGCAGATAGTAACCTTCCTTCTTCTTCTGATTGCCACTGTCCATAGGAGGTTTGTATAAGCGGTCGGGTTGGTTTAGTTTCATAAGCAAAGACTGGAGAAGCGACGAGTTCACGATGTTCTGCTGCGGAGTGAGGGGCGTCGTAGTCGACAATGAGGTGTGCGAGGTGGTGTGGGATGGAGATTCTGGGGAGAAGGAGTTTCGGGTCACCACGGGTGCCACGAGAGAAGGAGTCGGCGGGGTTGTGGGCACTGGGGATGTACCGGGTGTGGATCTTGAAATTGAGTGCTGTAGTGATTTCATGAACGTGTTTGAATATATCATTCGTGTGTCTGTTTCTACTTCTCCCGTTCCACCAGCCCTCAACGACGCCCTCGTTATCTCCCCAGAGCTTGTAATGTTCTCCGCTTGTGGTTTCTCGGGCGATGATGAGGACAAGGAGGTAGAAACCAACCGCCTCGGCCCACCCAACGTCTCGTTCTCCATTTTCTCCTTTCCAGCCTGGGAGGAGACGGTACGCTCGCCAGAAACCGCGGACATATAGGCCGATACCATAGCCGCTGCTGGCGTCAGAGTAGGCATGGACGTCGATGAGATTCACAGGTCCAGGGATGGGTGAGGAGATGGGAGAGGACAAGGTGGATTTCCACCAGAGTAGGTCAGCTGGCCACCGGCGGGGTGCCCGGTGCTTTGTCAGCGGTGCCTCGTGGTTAAGTTCAGCGGCGAATTTCTCCAATTCAATTAGGTAGGTGCGGCCTATGGGTAGGATTAAGCTGACATGGAGGAGCTTTCCGTAGAGTTTTGTGACATGTTCGGCATTGTGTGATTTTCTTTGCTCCCAGTCCGCAATTGATTTGAGATATTTGTGCCGTTTTTTGGCGGGAATTGACACTGTTCTTTTGCTGAGGTTCCATTGGAAACCGAAGTATGTTGGTTCATTGCCGAAGGGAATGTCTTTGTCGGCAGCCCACGAATATCCTAGTGGGAGGGTGATTCGGTCGATGTCGCAGAATGCGTATGTGAAGTCCGCATCCTCCGCGGAACGGCTGGAGTGTGAGGATAGGTCTCGAAGAGGGAAATTGAAGTCGTCGTCAAACTCTTCCTGCTGACCGTTCGGGAGGGTGTGGCCTAGGTACAGCAGGCGTCCTTTGTTGTGAATGACGCCTCCTGAGAGGGTTACCCTGTCTCGGAGTTGTTCCCGTAATGAATTGTAGTCGTTGAGATGTTGCCTTCGGATCCTCAGCCATAGGTGATCATCGACCCATTTGGTTAGTGGTCCTAGGCCGTATCCCCGACAGATATCAATTCCTCCATCTGCTAGGTGGCCGAATGATCCTCCTGCCGAGGTGAGACCGAACATGTCTCTCGTGCCAACGCAGAATCCGTCTTCTGCTACCCGGATGACCGCTCCGGGCCATTGAGATGGGTGTAGCGGGACTAGGCGGTAGGCTTCCGAAATGTCTCTCACTGCTCCTTGTGAGCCTGGAGGTAGCGTCCAAATTAGTCGGCATGTTGTTGCGAATGTGCCCCAGAGGCACGGATACAGGGTTGAGTTGATGTGAGAGTTTATGGAGGATATTGTTGCATGCAATGAAGGGACATAGGTTGGGCAGTACAGGTAGGAGAGGTTCTCGAGTAATCTGTATTTGCCCGGTTTGCCGGATTTAGGGATCATGGAGATTGGTGATGTTTGGAAAGGACCCAGGGCTTCTTCGATGGTTATTCGTGTGTAGGGACCTAGCCAGCGTCCCGTCTTTATTTCATTCCTCATGACATTTTGAAAAGCAACTCGGGATTCTGGTGTAATTAGTTTATTAGGTGGTGTAAATGTATGATATATTCTGGGAATCCCAACGTTGAAGCCGTGTCGAATCGACTCAACGAGAGTGGGGTATTTGGTGGTTAGGTCAAGTTCAGATATAGCAAGGTTCCAGACTTCAGCTTGTAACGGAGTTTTGGCTCGGTTACTGTTCTCCTTCAGGGCAGCTATTAGCTCCGTGGCTGGTGCTTGTGCACCCTGAACAGCGGTGTTTCTCGGGGTGGGCTCGGCTAGTGCAACCATTTGGTCGTTGCCAGTCGGCACAGAGTTCTTGTCCGGCGTTGGTTCCGTCGGTGATTTCGAGAAACCCCTGCTTGTTCCAGTGACACATAACTCCATGTTTCCCATTCCAGATGGAGGTACGTGAGCAGTGTCGAACGTCGTGTTTATCACGTCCGAGGCATCGGTGGCAGCGCGTGAGCGGAGGGTGGTTTGAGTCCCGAAAGGAACGCTGGAAATTTGGGTTGTCTGCCTGCTTGCTGGCTTTGCGGGGGGAAGTGGAAGGATAGGGAGTCTGGCGCACTTTTCCTGAGGATTGCCGTGAGCTCGGGAATGGGGTGCTTGGGTTATTAGCCTGGGAGAGTTTCTGTAGCTTGGCTTCGACTCTGGCTTCCATTTGCGCTGTAGCAGTCTGAATGTCTGTGATTTCGGAGTTGCCATGTTGGTGTTAGCGTGAGATTTGGTTGTGAGATTGGCGTGAACATAGCAATTAGCGTTTAGCGGGCATTAGCATAGCAATAGCGGTTGTTGATGGATTAGCATGGGTGGTCATTGTAGCATTGTAGCATTAGCATTGACCGGTTGTCGGGAGTGGAGTTCATGCGTGTATTGTTTAGTGGTTACATGGAATTGTGTATATATATATGGCAAGAGGAAAAGGTTAGGGTGGTTATTAGATAGTGTTCCGTTTTGAGAAGAAGGGAAAGGGTTTGCTTGCCTTTCAAGCTTTTTTCCTGCTTTTGTTTGATGATTTCTCGACGGCTCTCCGCAAGAACCCTGTCGGATATTACTGAGAGGTCGAAGGGCTCTTTCCTCTCCATGGCGTCGTACCATGCCATGCGCATTTCTGCGTGGTAATGAGCCATTACCCGGTCGCCGTCTTGTTCTTGAAGCTCCCGGTGCATGTCCATGTTGATGTAGAAGGCACCAAACATCAAGATGTAGTTGTCCGGCCAGGTCCCTAGGTCCAGTGCGTTGAGGAAGGCGCTCTTTGCACGCATGACCTGGGGCCAGGACAGTCGGGAGTTGGGGATGGCGTTTGGTGAGGCACGAACCGTGTGGGATCCTACTAGGGAGACAGTGGATCCCGAGAGGTTGTTGCTGTTTTCTACTGCGAACTGGAGGTGATTGGTGTCTAGTGAGTCTTTGCTGCGTTCCTTTGCTTCTGACGCTGCGTCGGGAAGGAAGTACCACAGGGGTACGTATTTTCGAGCAGACATCATCTTCTTGGCATACAGGTGGAGCTGGAGAGGAATTGAGTCTACCCCAACTCCTTTCTGAAAACTGTATATAGGTAGACGTTTCTTCTCTGCTTCTTTCGCCAGCTCCTTTTCCTTCTCCTGTAATTCGGCTGCTGCAAGCCTCTCGGCGTCGGCTGCCTCTTGTCTGGTTTGCTCCCTTAGGGTTTCCGCTTCTTGCAATTGCGTTTCGTACTGGGTTCTTAAACCTTCAATATGAGCTTCCCATTGGGCTTTGAGACGGAGGGCTGCAAGTTCGTCTGTATTTATCTCGGGGGTGCCCGCGTCTGCAATCAGAGCGTTGCGTATGAAAGTGTATGCATCGCTTGTGAAATCGATAGCTGGTATCTTAGATGGGTCAATTTCTAGACGTTGAGCCATTGGTGGGGACTTTGTGGAGACAAGTTTTGAAAAGAAGAATATAGGAACTACTAGGAACTAGTACTGTGAGGCTTCGACGTATGCGTGTCGATGCGGTACTAGCAGAAGTGAGAAGTACCGCATCACGTGTTCGTTCGAAGACTCAAGTTTGTCGCGTCTCAATGCTTCGACTTTCAAACTGCCATTATCAGTAACATTTGGTTCCAGAGCAAGTTTGGTCCATTGCACTTCCAAGGTTCCAGAGGTTAGAATACCTGGAGGTGATAATGCAGGAGACTGCATTTAAACCATGCATAACACTAATGCCTTCAAATTTAAATGAACCTGCCATTTCTATTGGAGAGACATCAATTTTTCAGTCTGTCTTGCTTTTGTAAATGGTCAATCAACAAGTCCCAATGTCAATTAGTGAAGCAAATAGGCTGAAATCTGCACAAACTGGGGTCAAAGCTATTTATCCCAAAGGTCAAGTTTTTTGTTGCACTGTATCATACAAATTCTTGAGGCTGCACAGATGATACTTAAGCAATGTCTGATTTGGTACATAGAAATCATATTGTGAGGTCTGTTTCATACTATCTCCTATCTATCCTATCCCAGAGGTTCCTTTAAATTAAATGACTAATTGCCAAGTATCAATGAACAGTTTAATCTCAAATGATAGTGTTAATGTATACTCAGTTGACAGTAAAGCAACTATATTGATTAGGCACCTGTTAATGTATACTATAGCAAGGTCAGTATGTAGTCCTGTAGAAATATACTATTGAGCTCACCTCCGTTGACTGTAAAGCAACTGAGGGACTTGAAAACACTGCAGGTGTGATCTACATTCAACTGTACAGTATATGATAATGCCATTGCTGAAACAGGAATGTTGGATGTATCCACTTATAGTGTATTCTCCCCATCTCCGTGTACAGCATATTCCTCAACAGATAAAAACACGACTACGTATATTGTATGTACCTGTTAATGAACAGTTTACTCTACTGTGTATCAGTATGGTGGTTGTAGAGAGTATACTATGCTCACAGTTGATAGAAACACAACTAAGGGACTCTATGGCACTGTGTATGATCTACTACCTACTATACAGTATAATAATAACACTGTTTACCTGTCAGACTGGGTTGTACATACGGGGTATTCCTTAACATCAAGCACTATCTCTAGCTTCACAATACATATTATTTGTAAGTGAGGCACAGAATAACAACTATATAGTGTGGAGGAGCAAAGTGTAAGACCTGGGTCAGAATAGGTCTTAGGGTAGGTTTGGTATAGAGAGTTTATGTTGTAGCGTGCTAGGAGCAGGCTGGAGCTTGAAGGGAGCTACGGGAACCGCGACCGAGGACAGGAATGACCTAGTAGTTGATAAGACAGAGAGATGTGACCCTGGAGGAGGTCCCTGTAAGGTCCTGAGAGGTCCCTAAGGCGTAGGTAGGGAAGATGGATGTACGGAACCTAGTAGTATTGCATAGTAGGAGTTGTACTCGCTAGAACGTCAATGTAGGGCCGAATAGGTCGTATTGGAGATGGGTCTGGAGGGTCTAAGCTCCTGAGTAGATATACGCCCGGGAGGGTAGGTTCCCGGGGACTGGGCTCGAGGATGGACATCCTCAAGTGTGGGAGGTTGTAACGGAGAAGCGATACGTGGTTCGACGTAGGAAGTAGCTTCGACGTTACTTAGATCAAGGTCCCGAAACTTGTGGAGCAATAGGGAAGCTTGAGGAGGTTTTGGGGAGGTTAGCTCACCAAGGCATTAGGCGTTGGGGAGCTTTAGTATTGTTCGAGGGAGCTCGGAGACTCACTCGGATTGCTTAGACGTGAAGTAAAAGTGTGTATTGGATCATATAGACGATCGTCGAGACAGTAGACAAGAGTAGGAGAAACAGAGATAAAGAAACAGAGAGTAAAGAGAATTCCGTATGGTTAGCAGGTACAAAGGGACAGGGACTGGACCTATGTAAAGGGTGTGTGTTCAAAATATACCAAGCTGGGCTTCTGGACGCTACTGGACTGCTTAAATACGTATGGGGAAGTTAACAAAGAGACATAGTATGAAACAAGCACTTAATGGGTTTCTAAGTACATGAGGACGGAATGATGGGCGCATGTACGGGGTTCCAGGACCCTGTCGTGGAGTGGTTCGGTTGAATTGAGGGGAACTAAGGATTATGGAGGTTGTTCTAGCAGTAAGGAGGTCTGCGGGATGTTGGGAGTGTTCTCAGGGATTCAGGGAAGGGGGCTGAGGAGGTTGGGAACTATGTTAAGGAGCTTATGGGCTATGCGATTCGGGGTGAGGCATGACATTACCCCCCCCTCTGTTCCTCCGAGCCTCCGAGGAGGTTCCTGTTGCCGTCATGTGCTTTCCATGTGACTTGACTTTTTTGGTTTATAAGTTCGTTTCCCATTGTTCCTTCCAGCATCTCTTCATTGTTGTTCAAGTTAAACTCGATTACTATGAGCTTCCCCTCTCCCAGTGCCATTACCGGAGCTCCCAACCCCGTTTTGCCACCTGTGTCTCCTCCGTCCCATCCCGATTCCGCTGAAATGACTGTGGATGCCGCTATCAATGAGCTGGCTAGCACCATTGAGGAGCCCCCTCTAGGTCAGCTGGCATTATTCCGCTCTGTTTTCGGCGTAGGCGTGTCATTGGCAAGGTATATCGTCGACGATCCCCTTTGGCCATTGCTCACGGCTGCTGGGCTCCCTTGCTCTTTTTGTGTTAGAGGCAAGAAGGAGGCAAATTGTTCCGTCGTTCCCCACCTTGCTCGTTGTAGTAACTGCGATGATAAGAAACCCTGCATCCTGGGTCGGCTTGCCCGCTTTCGTTATTTTTCGCGTAAGTGTTCCCGCAATTTAGTGTTTGCTTGAAGGTTTCTGGAGGTGCATGGGGATCCAGGTCAGCGAACCTGTTTCACTCTCCCTTCTGAGCAGTGGAGGGACATTGCGGCGAAGATCGAGACCAGTACGGACTCCACTGTTGCCCTGATTGAGCTGAATGCATTGGACGAGCAAGATCAGCAGGAGCTGGATCATTTGGAGCTCGGAGAGTTCCTTCAAAAGCAGCCCCAGCTTCCCCGACCTTCAACCACCAGCTCCTTGCCTTCCCCAATTCCTTCTGTCGTAGTGACTCCACGCGCGTTGGCAAAAAAGAGAAAAAGATCTGTCTGGCAGGAGGAGGGTGGTTCTTCCTCTTTACGCAAGCGTCCCGTTGGAGAAGTTTCGGAGCCTGAGGTAGCGTAAATGTCCTGCTGGGGAAAGTTGGGATGCTGAGGTCCCAGATTACCGTAGGGTGGTGCTGGTTCTTCGCCCCCCTTTTGTCAATACTTCTGGTTTGGTCCCTTTGTCTGGTGATCGTGTCGATGAGGTGGTGCACTTTCCTCCTCCTTCGGAGGAGTCAAGAAGCACACAAGTTCCCCTTCCGCAAGCTCAGGGTCACTCCTCAGATCTCCTGGGCCGCAAACGGTCCAATTCGCCTGGTTCGTCTAGCCAGTTAATTCCACCGGTGGTGTCGGAGTGTCGGTCAGTGGTGACCATAGAAACCCCTCCTCCTTCTCAGGTGAGTTCCCTTCGTTCCTGTTCTTGGATCTGAATTTGTGTCTTATGCCTGTATCCCAGCGTTCCCGCGATGTTCCCCATCCCTTCCCTCGAGCTCGAGCTACTACTGCTTTAAAGGCTGAAAACGAAACTTTACGGGCTGAAGTAGCGGACCTCCGCAAGCTTCTGGAGGCTTCTCGGACTGAAACTTCGACACTCACCTCCCTCCTTCGGGACACTACAACTTCCTTGGACGACCGTAACAAGGACCTAGAGGCGAGTCGTCGCGCCCTGCAAGATGTCGCTGCAGATCATTTGGAGTATGGCCATGTTCTGGCTCAGTTTAGGGCCATTGAGGCTGAATTGCCGCAGGCTCCCTTGAAGGTAGATGTCGATCCTCTCTTTCCTTTTTCTTTTCTGCTGACTTGTAACTTCTTGTGAACCCAGGACACGCTTACACAATTTCACCTTGCGGTTGCAGAGGTAGACGCCTATAGGGAAGTGGCCATAAGGCAAAAGCAGGAACTTTCGGAACTTTGCGTGCAGGTTGACAAGGAACAGAAGCAGTCTTATGAGGCCCATGAGGAGTTGGATGCTGCTAATGCGCATGCTATTCATTTACGGGACCGTCTGGAGGATCTTGAAGAAACAGTCCATCATTATCGGACGCGGGCTCACGTCGCTGAGGAACTTATCCGGAAATACCCTGAGGATGAGGGGCTGTATGAGGTGGACCTATGTTTGCTCTCTTCCCTGCAGAATAAGTTGACGGCTTTCGAGGTGATGCTGCATTGTATGGCCACCTTTGCTCATCGGTTGCATTCTGCTGACCCTGCCAACCTCCTTCACCATCACAACATGTACGTGGGAGGTCTCATTGAGTCGGTCATCACACTCCTGTCGCGTAGTCTCCTCCATCCTCCGGAGCAGATGAGAACTGTTGTCGAACTGGCTCTGGATTATCTGTCTCAAGGTTGACTCTGTCAAGTCCATGCCTCGGGCCCCCATCTCGCCGCTTGGTATTCCGAAGATCCACTGTTTATTATAATCTCTTCCTTATTGTTCTTTCTCGTTACACATACCCTTCCGTTCTAGTCTCTCCTTATTGTCTTTTACTTTACCCTGCAGGTACTACACATATAGCTCCTAGTAGTTAGTCTGGCGCTCCGCACCAATGCACCGCTCTGTAGATATAAATACTGCCTGTACGCTACTGTAGTTCCTCAGTTGAATTATTGACTTAGATCGACTTAGATTCCCTCTTCAACTCTGTGCTCCTCTAAGTCTTCAGGCTCAACGCCTTGAAGTACATTCTACTCTACCTTAGGACTTTGACGTTCTTTGGTCCGCTCCAACTTGGCTGCTACTTAGCTCCTCCCTTCTATACTCTTGATCTCCGGGGACTAATGGCGTAACGGCGGTGTTGTTAATAACTTCACTACTGTCCCACTCGTCTTCCGCACTTAGACACTCTGTGACCTCTGGCACGGTTACACGGTGTACATGATCTTAACAGTATAATTAAACTCAATCCGTTAACGTCGTACTGACATATCATTTTTTATGCCTCCGAAAACCCAAGCTCAATCTAGAGCTAACTCCGAAGAAAACACTTTCTTCACTACAGCCCAATCCTTCGCCCCTTTCTCCGAATCCATTTCTGCCATCGGTCAACCACGTCGCCGTAATCGCGGTTTCGGTCCAGTTACAGTCCCTACTACGTCTACTCTTCCTGAAGCCAAGGAAGAGGAACAACAATTCAAATACAGTACTTTGTACACTGGTGACGGACAACCTGTCCAAGTCTTGACTCCTCGCCATGGACAACCCCCCGTGGCCGCTCCGGCTTGGGGCCGGCCTCCTCGGTAACCTGAAGATGAAGGAAACCGAGAACATCCAGAAGTACAACATCCGGTTCAATACCCTGGCTGCTAGCACCAACTGGGACTCTGCTGCCCTGAAATGGGCTTATGGACGAGGTTTGGCAGAACGCATTAAGGACGAAATGGCGCATTTGCCCGAGCCGGCGACGCTCGCCGATTATCGTCAAGAGGTTCTTCGTATTGACAACTGTTACTGGAAGCGTGAGGCTGGTAAGCTTTTCATTGCTCGGAACCCAAAGAAGGGTTCCTCGGACTTTAAGACTGGTTCTTCTAACCAGCATAACAATTCTCAGCCATCTGGCTCTTCGGCACCGTTCACGCCGAAGCCTAAACCTTGCTCTGGTGGTAAGCCTAACAACAATGGTAAGCCCCAGAACTCTTCGAATTCCGGCCAATCCGGCGGTCAGCGCCCCGCGTTCAACCATCTAGGAGCAGATGGTAAAGTACTTCCCTCCGAACGGGAAAGAAGGATGAAGAACAACCTTTGTCTCTTCTGCGGTGGTAAGCATCAGATTGCTGACTGCAATAAGCGAAAGGCCCGAGAGTCAAAGGGCTGCGCTGCCGAGGTTGAAGAAACCCCCGAAGCAACCATTGAAGTTGTGGAAGAGGAATCGGAAAACTAGTCCGCAGCTCTTGTTCCCCGGTACAAAATGGGAGCTGCGTTGATCAGGTTCGTACCTCACCTGGGGAGTTATATCTCAATGCGTCCGCTCTTTCCTCCATTGAACGATCTCTTGTAATATCTTTAACTACTGAATTTTCGTTATCGGATCCGGCCGCGCCAGCCGAACCTATCTCTGCTCTTCTCAAATTTCCTACTCTTGTTGATTCTGGTTCTACTGACTCTTTTATTGATACTCGTTATGTTTCTCAAAATTCTATTCCTACGACCAAAATCTCTCCTGTTAATCTTCATCTCTTTGATGGTTCATTATCTTCTAAACCAATTACTGATATGGCGAATATCACTGTTTGGTTCCCTTCCGGCAAGCTGCTTCTATTACCCTTTTATGTTACTCATTTAGATTCATCTTGTAAAGCAGTATTAGGTTACAGTTTCTTATCCCGCTACAATCCGTTGATTGACTGGGCATCTCGAAACATTACGTTCCGTAACACTTCACACTTTGATTCTCCACAGACGTCTGTGCCTTCTGCTATCAACACTGTTGATGCAAAGGTCGCTGTTCCGCTACCTTCCCTGACATTTCTGGAGACCCCTCCTGGGGACTCACTTCGCTCTCGCTCTCGCTCCCGCTCTCGGACTTCACGGGCCAAGCCCCTTTCATCCAAATTCCCTTTTGAACCCATCTATTCCTATCCTACGGTCTCTCAATTCGCTGCTCAGCTGGAGACTCCCGAGGTCGACATTGCACTGGTAAGTGCTGCAGTCTTTAATAGGGCTTGCAAGGATGCTGGTATGGAACCAATCCTTCTTCGTGCTATCCACTCAGAGGTCGCGGCCTGCGCCGCCGACTGCTCCTCCATCGCTCCTGTTGTCCCTCCACTTCCTCCTTCTATCCCAGCAGAGTATGCAGAGTTTGCAGACGTCTTCGACGAGATTGCTGCAGATTCACTTCCTGAACACAGACCCTACGACTTGAAGATTGACTTGGAAGAGGGCGCTTCACCGCCTCTCGGCCGTATTTATCCTTTGTCTGAAAAGGAGTTAGTCGCCCTTAAAGACTTTATTGACAAACAGCTGGCTACTGGTGCCATTACCCCATCATCCTCTCCTCATGGTGCTCCGGTCCTTTTCGTCCCGAAGAAAGACGGCAAACTTCGCCTTTGTGTCGATTTCCGTGGACTCAATCATATCACCAAAAAGGATCGTTACCCACTCCCACTCATATCAGATCTTCTCGACGCTCCGAAAAGAGCTAAAATATACACCAAATTGGATCTTGCTCACGCTTATCATCTAGTCAGAATTGCTGAAGGTGACGAATGGAAGACCACCTTTCGGACCCGTTACGGCTCTTACGAATGGAAGGTTATGCTGTTCAGCCTTATGAACGCCCCTGCGGCTTTCCAGCGGTTTGTTAACGATATCTTCTCTGACATGCTCGATGTTTGTGTCATTGTCTATCTTGACGATATTCTGATCTACTCTGATACGCCAGAAGAACACCAAGAACACGTCAAGGAAGTTCTTCGGCGACTTCGCCATCATTGGCTTTACGCCAATCCCGAGAAGTGCGAATTCAATATGGATACTGTTGAGTATTTGGGTTATATTCTTTCTCCTGACGGATTGACCATGTCCAAGGAGAAAGTTCAGACAGTTCTAGAGTGGCCGGTTCCGAGGAAGGTTAAGGACATTCAGTCCTTCCTGGGTTTCGCAAATTTCTATTGTCGTTTTATTTATAATTGTAGTGATATCGTTGTGCCAATGACTCGGCTTACCCAAAAAGGCGCTCCCTGGATCTGCGACAGCAGTTGTCAAGAGGCCTTTGAAAATCTCAAAATTGCTTTTACTTCTGCGCCGATACTGGCCCATGGGGAGCCGAATCGCCCACTTATCGTGGAGACCGACGCTTCCGACTACGCCATTGTGGCGATTCTTTCCATCCAATATGCTGACGGTGAAATTCATCCTTTAGCCTTCCTGTCCAGGATGAACTCAACTACGATACTCACGACAAAGAGCTACTGGCCATCTTTGAGGCCTTGAAAGCTTGGCGTCATTATCTGGAAGGCTCGGGTGATCCGGTGGACGTCGTCACCAATCACAAGAATCTTGAGTATTTCTCTACTACCAAGGTTCTCATATGCCGACAGGTCCGATGGTCTGAATTTTTACATCAATTTAATATGGTCATTCGCTTCTGACCGGGGAAACTCGGCAAGAAACCTGATTCAATAACTAGACGCTGGGACATCTACCCTAAAGAGGGGGATATTGGCTACGCCCAAGTGAACCCTCATAACTTTCGTCCTATCTTTACTAATGAACAACTCACTGCGTCTCTTCGAGCTACCGTCCTGGAAGGCCCGGCTTTACGAGCCTTGATTATCATGGATATCAAAGCCCTACACCAGGCAATCATCCTCGCCCTTCCCACCGACCCGAGCTCCGTTGTTGGTTTGGAACTTGCAAAAGATCCTTCCAATGAACGTTGGAGCTTAGGTAGTGACAAGCTACTACGCCTTGACGACCGTATTTATGTTCCGAATCACGGTGATCTTTGCCTTCAAGTCCTTCGCTATTTTCACGATCATCCACTCTCCGGCCATTTCGGCCAGAACCGCACTCTAGAAGCTGTACGTCGTCAATACACCTGGCCCAAGGTCAGAGACTTCATACGTGATTATGTTACTTCTTGCACTATTTGTGGTCGCAATAAGCCTCGCCGTCATTGGCCTTACGGCTTGTTGAAGCCTTTGCCGGTTCCGGTCCGACCATGGGATTCCATATCCATGGACTTCATTGAGTAACTGCCAATGTCGAATGGCTATACAGCTATCCTAGTCGTTGTGGATCGATCTTCCAAGCAAGCTATATTTATTCCAACTCACGACACCATTACTTCCGAACAACTAGCTGAGCTCTTTGTCATTCACGTCTTCTCTAAACATGGTGTTCCTAATCATGTCACTTCTGATCGTGGTTCCGAATTTGTTTCGGCGTTCTTCCGAGCTCTCGGTAAAGTGCTCTCTATGGAACTTCACTATACCTCTGGATATCATCCGGAAGCTGACGGGCAGACCGAGCGTGTCAATCAAACTCTTGAACAGTACATCAGGATCTATTGCTCCTACCAACAAGATGACTGGTCGCCGTTACTTCCGATCGCCGAGTTCGCCTATAACAATGCTCCCAACGCTTCCACAGGTATTACTCCATTCTTTGCTAACAAAGGATACCACCCAAACATCACTGTTTGGCCCGAGGTCGACATGAAGTCTGATCAAGCTAGAGACTTCGTCGTCAATCTCGATGAACTCCACATTTGCCTTCGAGAGGAAATTCTTCTAGCTCAATCCCGTTACAAGGAACAAGCTGACAGGAAAAGAATCTCGCACCCGGAGTTCCCGATTGGCTCCGAAGTATTTGTTCTTGCTAAGCACATTCGTTCTACTCGTCCTACTGAAAAATTCTCTGAAAAATATCTTGGTCCTTTCAAGGTCGTCAGTTGACCTGGTACTTTATCTTACGACCTCAAGCTCCCAGACTATCTTCGCCGCATCCACCTGGTTTTCCATGTCTCACAGCTGGAGCCGGTTACGCCGAACCCGTTCCCGAATCATACCCAATCTCCTCCACCTCCAATTGAAGTTGATGGTGAAGAGGAGTACAACGTTGCCGAAATTCTAGACTCCAAGCTGGACAGAAGATATAAATGTTGTCCTCTATGTTATTACATTTGGTGGGCCGGTTACGAAGGTACCGATGATGAATTCTCTTGGGTTGCTGCTGATGAATTACACGCTGATGAACTGGTACCGGCTTTCCATGCTCGATACCCTCACAAGCCTGGACCTTGATCACAAAAAACATGTTATTCTTTTCTCCGATTTCGCCATGCTCCACCGAAGTTTAATTCATGTGTTTAGAGGGTAGACACAATGATAGCAAATTGAGTGTTTACCTCTCTCTCTTAATTGTTTATTTTGGTTTCGTTAATTACGGCTTTCACTTAGTTTCCATTCACACTTAAACTACTTATACTTCAAACTAATTACTTCTTACACCGCTCCGCGGCCCGTTTGCTTTACGATTCAAAACGATATCATATTTTCTTTATATACAAAAAGGCAAAAAATATGTAGGGGAAGCAAGATGACAAGAAGAATACAAGAGTGGCCGAAGGCCGAAGTCCGATGTCCGCTACTCTACTACTACCACCTCCTTCTCCTTCCCTTTCTCAGAGGCCACCCTCTTTGCCCTCTTCGGCACCGGCGCCTCCCCTTCTTCCTCTTCCTCCTCTACCTCCTCTTCCCCTTCTCCATCCTTCTCTCCCTCCACTATCTCCTCCTCTTTCTTTTCTTCTTCCTCTTCTTTGCTATTTGTTAAGATCGTGCACACCGTGTAACCGTGCCAAAGGTCACAGAGTGTCTAAGTGCGGAAGACGAGTGGGACAGTAGTGAAGTTATTAACAACACCGCCGTTACGCCGTTAGTCCCCGGAGGTCAAGAGTGTAGAAGGGAGGAGCTGAGTAGCAGCCAAGTCGGAGCGGCGGTATCGCCGGTGACGAGGAGCGAGCCAAAGAACTTATAAGTCCAAAGGCTGTAAAGAGAGTACTTCAAGGCGTTGAGCCTGAAGACTTAGAGAGGAGCTTAAGTGGGGAAGGGAGATCTAAGTTGATCTAAGTCGATAATTAAACTGAGGAACTACAGTAGCGTACAAGCAGTATTTATATCTACGGAGCGGCGCAGCGGTGCGGAGCGCCAGACTAACTACTAGGAGTTATACGTGTAGTCCTGCAGGGTAAAGTAAAAGACAATAAAGAGGGACTAGAGTGAAAGGGTATGTGTAGCGAGAAAGAACAATAAGGAAGAGATTACAATAAAGGTGGATCTTCGGAATGCCGAGCGGCGAACTGGGGGCCCGAGGCATAGGCTTGACACTATTCCCGATTACTTGTCTTCTCTTCAAACCCCTTGGCCTGTCAGAGACCGACCTCGACGGCCCAGGTGTTGTCGGTCTGTGTCGCGACAAGGCAGGAAGTGGGAGGCGGGAAGTCCGAGTACGCTGAGAAGCGACAGTAAAGAGGCACGGAGACAAGCACAAAGCACAGATAAAGGAAATAGTGATCTCGAACAACAGTGGGATAGCGTCAGAGGCCAATCACACCAGTAATCAAAAGGGAATCTAGTTGCCCAATGACCAAGTTAGATAAGTAGTTGTTACGATCACTTCTTTTCCATCTTATCTTTTTCCTTATCTCTTGTCTTATCTTTTATCTTTTGTCTTATCCTCTATCTCCCTTATCCTATATCTTGTCTTATCCTGTCACCTGACCTATTATTCATGCTTACTGATACAACATGCGCTTTTCATTTACTTATATTAAACACAGCAGTCTTACAACACATATACAGCATGACGATCGAGCTTTCATTACTTACACATTGCTTTACTTATGTTCTACTCATGTTTACCACTAACCCAGGGCGTTGGGCATTACTAGGGCAGAGGGTTGTTTACTTGTATATAAGCTGTAGTTACTTGCTGTATTTCCTTAGCTTTGATCTCGTCTATTCTACCTGGTTTAGCCCAGAACTTTGCTATTCTCCTTTATCGTTTCGCCACCTGAGGTTTTCTTGAGTGTGACGCCTGGTGACATCTGTTACTAGAACCAGTCGCTGACAGTAGTATCTAAGGGGATACAAGTACTTGCCTAGTTGCCCAATGACCAAGAGGTCGAGATGGGGAACTAGGATCTACCTACTGCTCTTTATATACTACTTCTGTCTAATGAGTAAGCGATTGTAAATAACGATGCGATATGGAACAAGAGTGAGGAATCAATATATACGAGTAATAATGAGTCAATAATGAATCATAACGAGCTAATCGATGAATAAGGACGAGTTGTATAGAAGCGTATGGAAACAAATAGAAGTATTGGGATGGTCATGTGAACAAGTACAATAAACATGTGAAAAGAGATTGATGGGAACACACCGCTGATGGCGCATCAAAGGGCGCATCATGAGACTTCATGACAGTCCGGACATTGCATTGCTCG
The DNA here is from genome assembly GCA_028011325.1 of Lentinula lateritia. Taxonomy (NCBI): domain Eukaryota; kingdom Fungi; phylum Basidiomycota; class Agaricomycetes; order Agaricales; family Omphalotaceae; genus Lentinula; species Lentinula lateritia. Next base: position 72,615 of record JANVFT010000051.1, read on the forward strand.
TCTCAATGGCAATGAGCCGCGCGTGGTCTTCATCCTGATGACGTAGGAGTTTCCTCAGGTGTTGATGTGACCTTGAGGTGGCTTCCCTCAAGGCCCGGTTGTCAGCGAGCAACTGAGCCATCTGGCTCTCCATCACCGCCATCCGTTCGCCACTTGGTCCTCCTTCCCTCCTCACCTGTACCGGCCGCCCGGAGTACGAGCATTTTACCTTTGCATCGTGACATGGCTTGCATATCACGGTGTTCCGTTTGCCCACCTGCTCCAGGCAGGGGATTTTCTTCAGTTGGCACCGCTCGCATGGCGCCCGCTCTTCGTCGTTGTCATCGTCATCGTCTTCTCCGCCGTCTCCGCCATCATCCGGTTCTCCACCGCTAGCCTAAAATTTAGAGTCAGTAAGTCAGATATGGTGTTGCACGAACTACACACCTCTACCCAGAGGTCACAGAGTGTCTAAGTGCGGAAGACGAGTGGGACAGTAGTGAAGTTATCAACAATACCGCCGTTACGCCGTTAGTCCCCGGAGATCAAGAGTATAGAAAGGAGGAGCTAAGTAGCAGCCAAGTCGGAGCGGCAGTATCGCCGGTGACGAGGAGCGGACCAAAGAACGTCAAAGTCCTAAGGTGGAGTAGAATGTACTTCAAGGCATTGAGCCTGAAGACTTAGAGGAGCACAGAGTTGAAGAGGGAATCTAAGTCGATCTAAGTTGATAATTAAACTGAGGAACTACAGTAGCGTACAGGCAGTATTTATATCTACGGAGCGGCGCATCGGTGCGGAGTGCCAGACTAACTACTAGGAGCTATACGTGTAGTCCTGCAGGGTAAGGTAAAAGACAATAAGGAGAGACTAGAATGAAAGGGTATGTGTAGCGAGAAAGAACAATAAGAAAGAGATTACAATAAACACAGATCTTCGGAGTACCGAGCGGCGAGATGGAGGCCTGAGGCATGGGCTTGACAGTTGGCCAATTGGTAGTGGGCAGAGGTTCCCATAAGGTTTGGAGCAACTAGCTTTAGCTCTCAGACACGAGTGGCAACTCCGCACGTAGTAGTTCACGTCTTTGGACAACCCTTTCCAGAAGAACAGCTGGTTTACAAGCTTCTTGGTGCGTTTCTCCCCCGGGTGTCCCCTCAGTTTGTGGTCGTGGTACGACTGTAGAACCTCCCTTCGTAGAGTCCCAGTATCTGGGACATATATACGGCCTCCCCTCTTTATCACCCCATCCTCCCAGACGAGAGACTCCTCCTCGTTACGTGCAATCCTCTTCAGTGCTTCGATCATATTCGTGTCCTTTGGAGCTTCCCTTACTCAATTTACTAGTAGATCCTCGTTCATGAGGATGGTGGCGTTCAGACGTTCTGGAGGTATGAGTACCCTTTCCCTCCCCGCTAAAACTTGATCCCTTGGAGCTCCCTTCTTTGGGTACACATCTGATCTTCGGGTGAGCGCGTCCGGCTTTGCTCCTAACCTCCCTGGTCGATAGTTGATCACGAAATCGTATCCTGAAAGGAGCTCTGCCCAACGGGCCTGTCGTGCTGTCAGCTGCTTCGTCGTGGAGAAGTACTGGAGGTTGTTATGGTCTGAGTATACTTGGATCTGGTGCCGGGATCCTGAACACCTTGGTGATTCCCAAGTAATTGTCTATGAACCTCCTATAGAAATTTGCGAACCCGAGGAACACTTGGAGCTCCTTAACCGTTCGTGGTTTTGGCCAGTCCATTACCGCCTTCACCTTTTCTGGGTCCATGGATACTCCCAATGGTGATATAATCACCCCCAAGTATTCAACAGTGTCGACGTGGAACGCACATTTTTCCGGCTTTGCGTGGAGATGGTTCGCCCGTAATTGTTCAAGGACCTTCCTAATGTGTTCCACATGGGATACTTCATTGTCGGAATAGATCAGTATGTCCTCCAAGTAAATCACCACGCAAACATCCGCCATGTCATGAAAGATCTCATTCATGAAGAATTGAAACGCGGAGGGAGCATTTGTGAGCCCAAAAAGCATTACCAGGTATTTGGATGACCCATACCGAGTTCGGAACGCAGTCTTCCACTCATGTCCCTGTGCTACCCTGATGTTGTTGTATCCCACGCGGAGGTCGATTTTTGTAAAGATCTTTGCCTTCCGCAGTTGATCCACTAAGGTGCCTATCAGTGGGAGGGGATACCTATTCTTCTTCGTGATCTTGTTCAGGGCTCGATAGTCGATGCAGAGTCGTAGGGTACCATCCTTTTTCTTGGCAAACAAGACGGGAGCTCCCGCGGGGGAACTAGAGGATTGTATGAACCCCTTCCCCAACATCTCATCAATGTACTCCTTGAGGGATTTCAGCTCCTTCTCCGACATGTTGTAGAGCTTCCCTATGGGAGGTATTGTATCCCCTTCCATTTCGATTTTGATATCGTAAGGTCGGTGCGGAGGTAGCGTCCTAGCTTCTCCAGGTGAGAATACGTCCAGGTAGTCCTGGTATTGGGCGGGAATGGATTTCTTTAACTCCTCCGTCTCCTGGCACTTTGATGCTTCTTTGTCGAGCTCCTTGACGACCCCCCCTTGTCCCGGTCTAGGGTTCCCACTCTCAGGGTCCTTTGGTTGCTGTACTTCCTCTGGAGCACTGCTATCACTCGCCCGGAGCATTTCTTCAGTAGGGGACTCTTCCTTCGTGGGTGATATATGAAGGAAATACGCTGGGGTTCCCTCCATCAATAGGCGATCCATCCCAGCAGCTCCTATTAAGCTGATGGGTTTCCCTTGTATGGTGGGGTCCAATTTTCGTTCCACCACATGGGTCCCCGCTATGAGCTGCTTTCTTCGGAAATTGTTGCGCCTTATTGAACCCTTGGGAGTTAGACCCGACCTTGAAGGAATCTTGGGTATATTCAGGCTTTCAATGTCTAAGGTGGGGAGATCGGGGTAAGGTCCATGCTCCCTCCTTTTCTTCCTCCACCTGACTTTTTGTTTAGCCCCAGGCCAGGAAGAGGATCGCTCCGTGTCTTTACTCTTCCACTTTTGATAAGCCTCCTCTGAATCCTTCGCTGGTTGCGGGGTTTCTATCTCCCTGGTAGATTGTCCTACCTCAAGGGTTTCCTCCACCTCTTGTTCCGTGCTTTCACTTGCAAACGCCAGCCATTCATTGATCCCCATAAGGATTGGATCGTCTGGCCCTAGGTTTTTGTCTGAGGGGAATAACTCATGTGGACCTGGTTGTCTTGACTCGTACTCCTCGTCCCTCACTTCCTCCAACTTCATCTTCGTCCCTGGAGCTTTAAGAGGAGCTTTGGGAGGTTGCTGAGGAGCTTCAGGAGGTTGCTGCGGAGCTTCGGGAGGTTGCTGCGGAGCTTCGGGAGGTTGCTGCGGAGCTTCGGGAGGTTGTTGAGGAGCTTCGGGAGGTTGTTGAGGAACTTCAGGAGGTGGTTGGAGAGTTCCTTCATGTATTTCCTCGCCGTTTACCCCCCTTCCTAGCTCCTCAGTACCTCCCTCAGCGCCTGGTTGGACAGTTTCCGACGCAAGGGCTGCTGAGATTCGGACGTTTCGGTCCTGGAATGTCAGACAAAGTTCTTTCCAGTCGATTACTGGGTTGTGCGTGCATAGCCACGGTAATCCTAGCACAATTGGAGCCGTGGGGTGTAAGCAAGTTACTAGGAACTCCACCTTGTGAATTGTTCCATCCGCAAAACTGATCTAGTCAGTGTAGGTCTGAGTTATCAATCCTGCGGAGGTGGGTTGCCCGTCAAACAGCTCCAAAGGGATGCTGTTTGTTAGGTCAACCAAATTTTCGGGGTGTCGCATAGCGACGGTTTTGTCTATGAAGCATCTAGTTGCTCCACTATCCACTAGTGTGGCATATTCTTTGTCTTCATTGAGGTCGGAGAACAGAAAGCATGTCAGGATGATGAAGGAGTTATAGGATTGGGATGTGAGACGAGCTGGCTGACTCCCCGCGAGTGCAGCTCTTTTTGTGGTGGGCGAAGGTGTTGCGGGGCTTCGCAGTTCGCCCTGATCTACCTAGAAGCCCCCTGCCCATTTCCCACTTCATTCAACAGTTCTTGCTCACCCTCCTTTGGTGAGTCTAGGATGTGAACGTTCCAGAGATTGTCCATTCCTTCCTGTTCCTCCACCACAATCCCGGCGCGAATCCGTTCTAAAGGACGAGTTGCATCGTCCTTACGACCTCCCCCTTGGTTGTTCGTTCCTCTTTCTCGAGTTGAATCGGCCTTGGACGCTCTTTTTGAGTTTCCTTGATCCTCCACTGGTCGTTCCAGTGATTCTGGATTAGGACAGTCCTTTGCCCAGTGCTCCTTTCGTCCACAACGCATGCAGAGTTCCTGTCTTTGCCTTCTCCACTTCTCCGCTCTTTCTTCGGAAGTCCATTTCCTCCTGGTATCAGTAACTCCTGCCCGGAGGATCGCGTCGGTCCATTCTCCTCCGTCCCTGCAGTGGCAGCAGTCTTCGTCCTCCCCTTGATTTTCACTACCGTAGTTTTCCTCTTCCCCCCACGCTGCGGAAGCCCTTTGTTGTCCGTCTTTCCAGTTGGACCTGTTTTGGAACCTCCCTGTCACAGCTGGTTTTGGATTGGAGGTCCAAATGTCGGCTGGGTCTCGCTCCCTATGCAAGGGGGACTTATAAGGAGCTTCGGGTGCTAGTTCCAACCCGGGAAAGCGACTCAGCCATCCTTGCAGTATTTTTTCGCCATGGAGGTTCCTCAAACTCTCCGCTTGTGCACGTACAGCTCCATCCAACTTCATGAACACTCGAGTCCACTCGTTGTAGGATCGAGGTTCTTCCCTTCCGGTAACAACCTGTAGAGGCAACCAGGGAGCTACCCCTTTCTTGAGGTATGTCACTAGGGCCTCATCGTTAAATCCGGTCAGAGGGGCGTATCTGTTGAAGCGAATGAAGAAGTTGGCGAAGCTTTCCTCCGGCATTTGCTTCATCCAGGCCAATCTCCTCCTTGCCTCATCCGCTTCGTCAATGGGTCCGAATTTTGAACCAAATTCCCTTTTGAACTCCGTCCAGTCTTCGAGACAGGTGTACTCCCCCCTCATTCTTTGCCGATTCAAAGTGTCGAAGTGGGAGAGTGCTGCCCCAGTGAGGTGGCTGGCTGCCGAAGCGCACTTGTCTTTTTCACGAGCGTAGATGGTAGGACGTACTCCAAACATCCTTTCCAAACTGAGGACCCACGTCTTCCATGCAGAACGGTCATCCCCTGCAAAGCTTTCGATCTTACCAACGTCGAGTTTTGACTCAATCATGATTCAATAATTCTCCTCATTGCTCTCTGTTAAGATCATGCACACCGGGTAACCGTGCCAATGGTCACAGAGTGTCTAAGTGCGGAAGACGAATGGGACAGTAGTGAAGTTATTAACAACACCGCCGTTACGCCGTTAGTCCCCGGAGGTCAAGAGTATAAGAGGGAGGAGCTAAGTAGCAGCCACGTCGGAGCGGCGGTATCGCTGGTGACGAGGAGCGAACCAAAGAACGTATAAGTCCTAAGGTGGAGCAGAGAGTACTTCAAGGCAGTGAGCCTGAAGACTTAGAGGAGCACAGAGTTAAGGAGGGAATCTAAGCCGATCTAAGTCGATCTAAGTCGATCTAAGTCGATAATTAAACTGAGGAACTACAGTAGCGTACAAGCAGTATTTATATCTACGGAGCGGCGCAGCGGTGCAGAGCGCCAGACTAACTACTAGGAGTTATACGTGTAGTCCTACAGGGTAAAGTAAAAGACAATAAGGAGGGACTAGAATGAAAGGGTATGTGTAGCGAGAAAGAACAATAAGGAAAGATTACAATAAAAGTAGATCTTCGGAAAGCCGAGCGGCGAAGTGGAGGCCCGAGGCATGGACTTGACACTCTCCCAAGTGTTCCGTCCTTCGTTGGAGGGTCTCGGAGCTGCTTTACGATGCCAACCCTGTCTGGGATCGTAGTACCAGGGTTGGTCCGGGTCATAGCAAGTTGGAAGTACTTCAGGAGCTCCAATGGGTAGCTCCCTCCTGTTGTCATTGTTCCCTCCACCCTCCCTACTTAACCCAGTGTGTTCCCCTTCGTTGGAACCTTCGGAACCGCTATCACCCGGTCCTCCGGAGGGTGGTGGTGGAGGAGGTGGTGGAGGGGGGGCACCTCCCCCGCTCCTTCCTACCTGTCTCCGGTGATCCCGTCTGCCTTGGCTTGGGGGCCTTTCTCGATCCCTCGAGTGATTTGAGAGGTGTGGGGGAGGCGCTTTATTAGGGGGTTTAACCCCTCCTCTGTCTCCTCCACTCGCAGCTATTCCACCATCCTCCACCAAAGTGTACCTTCCTCCCTCCGGTCTCACGTATTCCCCGAGCTCTGCTCTTTGTACGCGGGCTCCCCATTCCTGAATACGCCTCCTATCCACACTCGGGGTGGCAGGTAGTGGGGTATTTGTCCCTCCTGAAGGTTCCCTTCCCTAACCCCCATAGGAGTTTGTCTGGTAAAGGATATTGACTCCGTAGCTTGCCGGCTTCTTGGTTGGGGAACTACAGGAGAGGAACCCCCCCTCGTGTCCTCTATCACTACCGTGGGCGCTTGCCCAAATGATCCCGCCGTGTTTCCTGTTTTGGAAAGCGGTTCCCCAGTCGGTATTCCTCCTGCTGCAAACCCTTTCCTTACCTCACGGAGTTGTTCCTGAAGCGTCTCAATGACTCGAGCCTGTGGTTGGATCATTACTACCGACTCTCGAGAGTGTGCCGAGTCGACGGCCATGCCAGGTTGGTTCGTCTGAGCTCCAGTTACAAAGGGAGTTCCAACAGGAGCTCCCTGCGGGGGTACCGCCTCCTTTTGTTGGTTCGGACCCCTTTGATTTTCCGCTCTCACTGCCTGAGACTGCATCAATACCAACCCTTGATAGGGTATGACGGATGGATTGCTCAGTCTTGGGGGAACGTGTACAGGGTTGGGAACCAGCCGAGCTGTCAGATCTTGTCCGGAGATCCAGGATGAATGTTGCGCGCCATCCATCCTTACCTCGCCAAACTGTCTCTGCGTCGAGACTGGAGTTACCGGTTTTGTTTGGAGGTTAACTCCGGGGGGAGGAGTCGAATTTTGAATTAACGCATGTACAGTGGGGGAGGTCCCCGAGCGTAACTGGGGGCTCCTCGTGGTTGTATTACCGGGTTTAAGGATTTCAGGAACCTCATTATTTCCGGGCGATGAATTCTTCTGCCCCAGGAAATGACCATCAGAATCACGGAGCTGCCCTTTCTGGTCAAATTGCTCCAAGGGGAACTCCCCTGCACTTTCTGGTTCGCATTGAATCATGTACGAGGTCCCCCGATTATCCGCGACCAGTCTGCTGCGGAATTCCAAGGCCCTTTCTAGATTCGATCCAGAAAGTTCCTCCGACAGCATCAGAGTGTCTGATTCCGCTAGTAACATCCGGTGTCGGGTCTCCTGCGAACACAACATTGCTTCAGACTCCTCACCCCTCACCAGAAGTTGGTGCATATGCCTCATGGGCATGTACGTGTACACTGTCTGTCCGCTACGGACCCGGACAGGACTATCCTGATTGGGCATCAACTCCAATGGAGCAAGGAGGTGAGCCGTGGTGTATCTCCTGCGTTTACGATTTTTTGCAGCAATTGCATTACCATCTTCATTGTTTTCTTCATTGATTTTAGCTGCCGCCGCTGCTAGATTCGCGTTTCGAAGTATTTGGATAGTCTGGTAGTTCGGGATGTTAACCTTCGAAAGGGGAGGTTCAAATCGTATGACTCCTGCTCTGTAATTAGATGCCCAGTATAATATCCGTAGTCCCGTCTTGCCGCAGAACTCCTTCTCCCTTCCATGAGTATGAGGGAGGAGGGGAAGTACTCCCCTCGAGTTTCGGAATGATCACCCGTAACGTGCCTCTGCCTCTAATAATTCCAACATCCTCTCTGGGTCCAATAGGACGTTGTACAGCCAGAGGAAGTCCGATTGGTCCGCCAGGGTCATCAGCCACTGTTGAGCCTTCTCTGGGAGATCTATTTCCAGTTGAGTCCCCACTGTTAGGAACTGTACTCATAGGTCTGAAAATTCGAGACCGTCTCCCAATATTTCAATCCCCATCGACTCCAATACCTCTTGTAAGACCATGGCTACGTCCTCTGGGATACACTCCTGGATTCTAATGACGTCTTCCAGCCGCAACATCATTTCCGACAACGGTTGCACGGGGAGGTTGGTCCTGCTATGGTGTACTGCGTGTGTACACTCCCAGCTGGGCATCTTCATAGCTGGACTCTTCAGGAGACTGGAGAGCGAACTTCCTTGTCTCGGAGGAGGAGGGTTAAGGGACTGTACGGGAGGAGTCGGTAACCTCCTGGAGGACACCCGAGATTGTTCGGATGCTGCTGGTGATACCCTCCTCTCTGGGAGTTTCTCCTGTTGTCGTAATGTAAGAGGTTCCTCACTGTCCCCTGGTATTCTTTCTATAGCAGCTACTTGGCCGCTGACTCTTCCCCCTGCATTTGATGCTGATTCCATATCTAACTGCGGTATTGGCCCAGGGGAAGGTCCTCTCATTCCCCATGTAGGGGAGTAGGCGAAACCTCCCATGGGGCTACTGGCAGGTTGGGTGTAACCCATGGAGGTGTACCTCCGTTGCAGTTGTCCCATCCCAGGGTCCACTGGAGGGGGTTCTTGAACCGTAGGTTGACGTCCTTTGGGGGTCCTTACGTTGCTGGCAGTTTCATCCCCGAACGATTGCTCTGGGATGGACATCAGGCATTGACCAGCTGCCACTGTGACGACGGCAGAGCTAGCAGCCTGGTTTGACTTTTGAGCTTGTGTCGTGTTTCCACAAGATAAGGCGCTCTTTTGTTTCTTTGATTCGAGTTTGGAACTAGAAGGTCGTTCCATTGACGTCACAGACATGTTGTCGCAACGAGTCCGTTCAGTGACGGGAGAGCTTGGTATAATGTAAGACCTGGGTCAGAATAGGTCTTAGGGTAGGTTTGGTATAGAGAGTTTATGTTGTAGCGTGCTAGGAGCAGGCTGGAGCTCGAAGGGAGCTACGGGAACCGCAACCGAGGACAGGAATGACCTAGTAGTTGATAAGACGGAGAGATGTGACCCTGGAGGAGGTCCCTGTAAGGTCCTGAGAGGTCCCTAAGGCGTAGGTAGGGAAGATGGATGTACGGAACCTAGTAGTATTGCATAGTAGGAGTTGTACTCGCTAGAACGTCAATGTAGGGCCGAATAGGTCGTATTGGAGATGGGTGTGGAGGGTCTAAGCTCCTGAGTAGATATACGCCCGGGAGGGTAGGTTCCCGGGGACTGGGCTCGAGGATGGACATCCTCAAGTGTGGGAGGTTGTAACGGAGAAGCAATACATGGTTCGACGTAGGAAGTAGCTTCGACGTTACTTAGATCAAGGTCCCGAAACTTGTGGGGCAATAGGGAAGCTTGAGGAGGTTTTGGGGAGGTTAGCTCACCAAGGCATTAGGTTTTGGGGAGGTTAGCTCACCAAGGCATTAGGCGTTGGGGAGCTTTAGTATTGTTCGAGGGAGCTCGGAGACTCACTCGGATTGCTTAGACGTGAAGTAAAAGTGTGTATTGGATCATATAGACGATCGTCGAGACAGTAGACAAGAGTAGGAGAAACAGAGATAAAGAAACAGAGAGTAAAGAGAATTCCGTATGGTTAGCAGGTACAAAGGGACAGGGACTGGACCTATGTAAAGGGTGTGTGTTCAAAATATACCAAGCTGGGCTTCTGGACGCTACTGGACTGCTTAAATACGTATGGGGAAGTTAACAAAGAGACATAGTATGAAACAAGCACTTAATGGGGTTTCTAAGTACATGAGGACGGAATGATGGGCGCATGTACGGGGTTCCAGGACCCTGTCGTGGAGTGGTTCGGTTGAATTGAGGGGAACTAAGGATTATGGAGGTTGTTCTAGCAGTAAGGAGGTCTGCGGGACATTGGGAGTGTTCTCAGGGATTCAGGGAAGGGGGCTGAGGAGGTTGGGAACTATGTTAAGGAGCTTATGGGCTATGCGATTCGGGGCGAGGCATGACACAAAGCAACAACAAATGGAGGTTTGGGGGCTTGCCCCCAACAAGCTGTGAACCCGGCTAGAGTGCAGTGCGAGCTTTGCAAGCCACCATGGCATAGGCATGGGTTCTAAAGCTTGTAAGTAAATGAAAAGCACATGTTGTATCAGTAAGCATGAATAATAGGTCTGGTGACAATGTAAGACAAGATAAGATAAGATAAGGAATAAGATAAGATGAAAAGAAGTAATCGTAACATCTGGCAAACATCAATGAATCTGTGGCCTGAAGTCAACTTAAGATGCTCACCACCCCATTGTGATGGATCTCACACAGGGTGCAAATTATCATAAGTTTTTGTGGCTTATGAGAAACTTACGGTGAATTAACATGAAATGGCTAAAGCATAAGATTGTCTACTTATCTTGTTGTTTATGATGAACTTATGCAAATAAATTTCCTTTTATGGAAATTTTATTCCATAAGTTCTACGTATTACTTTCCATAAGTCACAAATCTTATCTTATCGGAAATTTACATCAATTTTCCAAAAGTCTTCAGTAAGTGGCAGCAACTTATGGAGATTTGCACCCTGTGTCAGCCTGAGTCTGGGCACTCTTGAAAGCAGTGTGAGTCTTCGATCTCCCATTCCAATTTCATTCCTCACCTGTGCTCAATAGAAAGTTCTTCCCTTTTCTCTGACATTCTGTATGACAAGTTCCGTAGTATAAATCTAGATAGCATGCAAGTAACGAAATCTTTTACTGTCAAGCTCAGACTGGGGCTAATGATACACCATTAGTTTTGATTCTGATATCAGTATCAAGTAGCTATAGTAGATCACTGGCATGATCATCAAAAGATAGCGCCACATAAATGACACTGATGTCTGACAACAACCATCATTAGATGTACATAATGAAGTTGAGGATAGGATATCAACCATACTAGCGAGGTGTGTACTCATATGATGATGGATTGACTTTGGATTGAATATATACAACTTCTTCTGCCGTTCAAGTCGGCTCGTTTGGTGTTGCAGTGGCCGGAATATATCGAATCATACTTATATAAGAGAAAGGCAAGGCCGTACATCCCCCCTCAACTCGAAACTGTTTGGCTCTCTCAAGTTCTGTTCTGGTATCCAGCAATGACCAGCAAGGAAAGCCAATATCTAGCACTCTATGAGGCAAATTTGATCCCTCTTCGTGTCTGTTGTATGTGCCTTCCCCTCTTCGGAATTTGCACAAATCAAAAACAATCCTGTGCCAGTGGTCGGATTCACATGGGGGCTTCATGACTATTGTATGTGATACTACCCGTGTATTTGAATTTCGATGATTTATTCTCACGATACCTTTCTAAATTCTGCTCAATGCTACTTCAGTTCTGACAATTGAGGATGAAGTATGTGTATACATATGAGGATTGTTTCCAGAACTGACTGGTCGTGACAAGGTACATCACATATGGGTATGTTAATTTATACTCTGAAACAGCCATATCTTACCAGCTGTTAGCCACAAAAACTCAACTTTGCAAAGTTCATGTTTCTTTGGGTAACAGATTTTTCATTGTCTTGCTTGCTGGCCCTTCACACTGCTACAAAATAATATTCTTGATCCAGATACGATACTACACTCTGGCTATTCTGCTATTTGATGTTATTCAGATACATGTCTTCACACTCCCTGGCGTAACTTCGGACAATGTGTTAGTATATTCCTCTTTTCAAGATGTGAACATAGACTCACATTGACTTCGAAAAATCTACTGACTTGCTAGCTGCGTAGCAATGGACTCCATTATCAGGATTGTCAGTGCCATTAGTTTATGGTCTGTGGAAATCATCATGCAGTTGCGGGTCTATGCTCTCTACAACTGCTCAAAGAGGGTATATATCCTCTAGCAATCACATTGCCAAGTAATGCTAATCTGATCTGTATTGATATTCAGGTCGCCCTCCTCAATGCCATACTTTTTCTAGGCTCCATTGCGGGGTTCATGTTCATTCTGGTGCATAATGCTCAACGACGCCGTGCTGTTATTGCCAGTGCTATTGCTCTACCCCTCCCAGGTTGTCCCTCTATTCATACCGGCATAGAATGGGCGCAATGGGTTCCTGGTGAGTTGGTTATCGACATATACATGATGACACTTTCAAGTCTGATTAATATTGAAACTGAACTTATAGCAACAATCTACGAGGGTATACTGTTCGGGTACGCATTGTGCAAGACAGTGCAGACTAATGCAGCTCAACTAAGGAGAGGTGGTCAAATCTCGTTGCGTTCTGTTCTTCTCCGTGACAATCTTGTGTACTTTTTTGGGTGAGTGGTCTCCGAAGGTCTGAGGATTGATTGTGAAATTCAGAATAGTATTGCTTGTATCTTGGTTTTCAACAATTTGATGGTGGTGGTAAGTGTATTGCTTCGAAGCTACTTATGTGTTTCTGGAACCATATCCTCATGGTTGGAGATGGTCATCTAGGGCATCACACATATTCCTTGGTTCAGCTATGGGTAAGCTCAGAAATAATATCAAAGTTACAATGTATGAATGTGCTTATTTATTTATTTCATAGTCCCTTCCATGCTGCGGTCGGAATGCTCACTACCCGTATGATGCTCAATGTCCATAAAGCTGCTAACAAGACAACATTTATTTCTGGATCAGAAGTGGAGCTCCCAACAACAACCAATCTTTTACCAAGTGCGGGAGGAGCCTCAGGTTGGAATGTGGCTCAAAATAGTCAGTTGACAGGTGCATCGTTACGAGTCTGAGGTCATGAGCTCAGAGGCCTTTGCTTCGGAGAGGAGCAAATTGGTACTACCAATGAAAGTCTAAAGAATCTGAAGTGCTTTGCGGTCATGGCTCCTGTCTACGGATGCCTATAGTACTTAAAGTACACCTTTTGGCGAAATCTCTCCAATGGAAAGTGGTCAGATGAAAGGAAACAACGTCCAGATATGTGAAGCATAATGCATTGCTGGCTCGTCTTACACCACGAATCACATATACAATATGACAGGTATTTACAAAGCGATGAATATTTCATAGGAAGAAAAGATCCAAGAAGATAAAATCCCAGATAAAGATGACATGGTTGAAGATTTTTCGATAAGAAACTTGTTCCATATGTAGAAGAAATTTGTTGTAAGAAATGAAGCGTTCTTAGATACAACGCGCAACGACCATTTATGTCGAGAGATCAATTAAAGCGTATTCTTGCATAGCCACGCTTTACTCGCGAAAACACCTGCGTTTGAAAGAACAATTCGTCAGTATCCAACTTTATCATCAGATAAGCTGCAACACACCTAGATCCATTCACTTCCTCGGAATTATCGAGGTAATGGCGGTGGAGGCATACTGAATCGCCTAGGATCATCTCTCGGATACCTCATGTCCCGCACGTCCCTCATGTCTCTCATGTCTCTTGGATCCCTGATATCGCGCATGTCTCGAACATCCCGTACATCGCGTAGGTCTCGAATATCCCTGGGGTCTCTAGCATCTCTTACGATGTCTCTAGGATCCCGCATATCGCTTACATCCCTCGAATCCCTCGAATCCCTTACATCCCTCGGATCGCGGTATCCTGCAGGATAAGCAGCACTCCTCGGTGGCGGTGGAGACCTAGGTCTATCATAGTTCGCAGGAATAGACGATTGTGGTGGATAAGCACTTGCACCTCCACTTGAGGGCGGCGGACGAGAATCATACTTGTCGTATTTATCGTAATACGCATCTCTAGGATTTCTTATTTCGCGGGAGAGTTGAGAAAGCGGCATAGACTGGATGGGTAACGGACGTGCATATTCCTCCATGGACATAGATACCGGAGGCGGTGGATAATCCGACATCCTTCTCGAGGTTCTATTCGAATTGGGAGGAGAACTGCCTCCGTACGTGGACGGGGATGGATAAGCCGCCGCCGATGATGAAGAAGGATATAGATCATCTCTTGATCTTTTTATAGGAGGTCCTCGAGTGTTAGGACTTGGGCTTCGCGGTCGAACACGACCGTGAGTGTACGGTGAAGGTGTTCCTGTCACAGACGACGATGGTGGAGGGTAACGAGAATCTGAACTTCGATAAGAACGGTCTCGATCGCGATCACGTTCGTCTGCAGAAACAGGGATAGGTATGGGTATAGGTATAGGTATCCCCGAACCTCCTCGAGATGGGACCTCGGAACGTGGAGACGAAGTTGTCGCTGCCGCAGACACACCAGGAGCAGAGATACGCCGTTCGTGATCACGTTGCTCCCAAAGAGCTCGAAGTCCATTTCGGTTATCTCGCTCATACCGGTCCGACGTTCCTGGCGGAGGTGGCGACGGATAGGTGGACGGTGCTGGCCTCGATGCCCCTACAGGTGTAACAGAAGAAGATCGAAAATACTGTTCATCTGCAGACGGAGGCCATTCTCTTCTTCTATCTCTAGACCTATCTCTCTCATCGTACACATATTCTCGCCCTAAAATGTTACCACCACCGCCGCTGCTGACGCGTCTATGGTCTCTGTCTCTGTCGTATGGCGGTGGAGAAGGATACGTCCTCGATCTCTCTCTTTCTCGATCCCTTTCAGAAGGCGTAGGCGATGAATATCGTCCACGAACAGCTCCAGTTTCGTCTCTAGCAGCAGTGGGAGGGAAACTTCTGGAATTGGTTAGTCCACCCGTAGCGACGGAATTCGGACCACCACCACTAGACGCTGACGCAGGAACAGCACGTTCAGCAGTCCCGATCGTTGTAGCTGTGGGACATTGTAAGCTTCAATTTAACGTAGAACCCAAGTAAAGATGAACTCACTCGAAGCAGCCGACGAAGCCGAATCAGGTGGAACTGGAGCAACTGAGCCACCCTTTGATGATGCAGGACTGGCAGGCGTGCCAGCAGCAGGATTGGTACCAGTACCAGTATTCGGATGGCTGGATAATCTCTCCTCCAACGAGAGCGTCCTGGAACTCTCTCCGACTGGAGGCTGACTCAAACGCTCTTGCAGCGTTGGCGCGCGAGAGGTTATACGTTCCTCGAGCTTAGCCGGAGCAGCTTGATGCACCTGAGAAGGAGGCGGAGGCGGCGGTCTCATATCCCTCTCTCTTAAATCTCTAGTAGTTCCCATCCGTTCTCTGTCTCTTTCCCTTTCAAGCTTTTCCCTCTGTTCCCGCTCAGCAGCAGCCCTTTCCCTCTGTTCCCTCTCGGCTGCTGCAGCCGCGGCAACAGGCGATTCCCCGATCTGCGGTCGATTCTCGTTGTATCGGCTCGCGAGGACGTGTGTACTGTTGTGGACGTGATTTGGCCGAGTGGGTGGAGTAATTCCCGCGTGAGGAACATGATGGTTATGATTTGCGGGGTAGTTCGTGTTGCTGTGCGTATCGTATCGATGTCGTTCTCGTTCATCTGGACGAAACGAAGGACCGTAAGGAGAAGATGTAGGAATGGACGACGATGGAGTTGATGAAAGCGGTAGTGGAACACGCTCCGGATAACGATCGTCCAGACGGTGTCTTTCGTCAGTAGACGGAGGTGGTCTAGAATATCGATCATTTGGAAGAGCCTGCGGTGTCGAAGGAGGACCAGATAGTCGACGATAATCGTCTGAAGGAGGCAAATAATCTTCTTCACGATAACTTGCAGAATCGTAGTGGAAAGCTGTTGATGGTCTTCTTCCATCTCGTCGCATACTAGTGATACCATCCTTGTTGTCCCGTATATCTCGTATATCTCGTATTGGTCCATACCGAACACTAGCATATTCGGCGCCAGAAACCGAAACTGAACTGGGTCGTGGAGAGTCGTGGTCCTTGTCTCTATTGTTATTATGATTGTCTCTGTCCCGTTCACGAGTATCTCGAATATCGCGTGCATCGTAGTACTTGTTCGTCGCATGGGTATTTTCCGGAGCAGACACAGAATGAGAATGAGGTAGAGAAGAAGAAGCACCAGATGAAGAGGAAGCCCGGGTTCTGGACGGAGGAGGAGGGTATATTTCTCTCCCAAACGATGAGGGTGATCTTTCGTCTTTGGTGAAAGAACCGTTCATACTAGTACCGTGAGCATTTGTAAGCGGGGGTTTGGCAGGCAAACCCATGTTGATTGAGTTATTCAACCCATGAGAACTACTATCCGTCGGATTCGGTGGCATACTCGTAGCGCTCTTGCTGCCATTTTCGTTGCTACTCTTTTGTCCATTAATTTCTTGATGAAAGGTAGACATGGAGGTAATCTTGCTGGGAGAATTCTCCGAAGGAATAATAGCCGAGGGCGAAGTCATAGTAGTGGTACTAGAGGAAGTCTAGTAGCAAGATATAGGACATCGTAAAAGATTAGCGCGAAAACAAAAACAAGGTATTACAACACACCTTGTTATTACCGACGTTCCCATCTCCATTCGTCGAAGCAGCAGCAGCAACAGCAACAGACCCTTTTTCTTGAACAGCATCCAAGTCTTGCGCAGAACCACTAGAAGGCCCGAGATAAAGCCCAGCTAAGAGCTCCGGCATGGGCGTTGCACGAAAAAACTCGTGCTGTCCTTTTTTGATTCGCTCCTTGAGATTTTCCAAAATTTCGAGGTCGGATTTTCCAGGTGGGAGCATTGGTTGATTATAATAAGTCGACGATGAGGACGACAGATGATTTTGCTGAGCGGTAACACCACCAGGGTTCATTGGACCGACAAAGCTGTTGTAGCCAAAGCCAAACGTGGAGGGGGAGGGCATAGCACTGTACTGAAGATTTTCGAAGCTTGCAAGACCGGAATTGACAGGATTACTATCAGAAAAGACGGACGGGTGGTCGTCGTTGAATCCACTGGGTTTGTTATTATTGGTTTTATCGGCGGCGGCTCCAGAAGCAGAAGGTCCTGAAAAGAGGACCTCTTGGTTGTGCTCGTCGTCGTTCCCAGTAAGGGTCGTCACTGTTCGGTCTCTGATTGGTCGTTTACGAACAGGCCTCTTGTTGTTGTTGTATCTTTGCATTCGTGGGCGGTTTTAGTTTGGTTCCCTTTGTTTGCTCCGATCAGCACATATACAATTTTCTTTTTTTTCTTCCGTTTATGATAAAGTGGCGTTTGACGAACCTCAGTATTTGGTACCTTCCTTCGATGCGATAATTATAAATAACAGCCAAGAAATTTCTTGGGCGAGATAGCAAACGCTGTTAATATTAGGAATTTTTTGTGAAGGGCATTGTGAATCACAATTTGTGATCAAACGTAAGCGACGGAGCGCTTCTGGGCGCTTGATACTATGCACTATGTTAGAGTCGTATATACGGGTCATACCACTCGTACAACTCTAAGTAAAATGTAGAAATTGCCGTGGTGTTCGACGAATTGGAAAGCATGACTGCAACGCAATGAGATCATGAAGACCGATGGGTTTGACTGTAAAAACATGCGGCGCGCGACATGCGACCTAGGATCAGCCCCATAGCCAGACAGTTGAAGGGTTTGTTGGCGAATAATATGCACCGCTGTGACAAGACAAACAGTGTGAGTCTTTCGAGGGATTCTTGATCAGCAAAACATGATCAAGTATAAAGGACAGTTTTGAGCACTGGCAGAACTAAGAGATGCACATCTTCTTCCATGGATACCAACTAATTGCTGTTATCGAGATACAGCTTATGTGTAGTCTGAGCTTTTAAACTTTAAATCCCATATGCACAAACCCAAGAACGCAAACCCAACAAATGAAAGATAGCTACCCACTACATCAGCTCGGAAACAGGTCAATTATACGAGATAGAGACCTAGTGGAGATCCTGACGATGGTTATGATGAATTTACTTGGACTATCACGATCTCATCTTGATGTGGCACTCTCCGAAAGCTCAGAAAAGTCACCCGCAGACTTGTGAACAAATTTCTACTGTTCTGTGATAACGTGCATCTCGGCTGAATACATATAGTTCACCCACCCCGGAAACCTACAATGAATATGAGAACAGGGAGAAAAACCGCCATGAGCATTTGCGTCGAGCAAGATATGATGATGTCAGTTCACTGACCTAGCTTTAGGGTGGAGAGCGATAACATCGCCTTTTCGTGCTTCCTATAGGGGAAATGAATCAGATCCTAAGCCATCAAGAAAGAACAGTAGACAAACAGAAACGTACTTTGATGAACGGATTTCGCCAATCTAGGTTAACACGATGAACCCGGGGAGTAGAATCAGCGAATGGCAAACGTATGATCTCGTATCGAGTGTCCTCGATCATGAATCCCCTTGGTTGTCCTTTGAGAGCTTTCTCGAGATTAACTTGAGTGCGTTTTCCATCGGCGTTTTCTCGTAAAAGCACGAGCTCGATCCACGTCCAGGTTCCATCTCTTGGACTAGCAGCTGGATTTCGAGGAGAGTGATAAGTTTGGAGAAAACAAGGAAGCAGAGACAAGGACATACTGGTATATTCTCTCCCTTGATCATGGCACTTGACTTCCACACACAGCTGTCGAAGAGGATGTTCATCCAGACCCTGCAACGGCGCAGAAGCCACATACAAACGATCGTTCTGCTCCGTGAACATGGCTGGGATTTTACACACATACGGGACCACCCTCCACCGATCAACGTTCTGCAACCCGGTGAGCTCGGTGATGTTTTCAGCAGAAGGCATCACTGCGAGGAAATCCGAGATGGATTCATCATCTTTCGACTGGAGTTTTCCTTCGAGGCTTTCGATGAGCTGGGGAATTGTGGGACGGGAGGAAGGAGAGGGAGAGGTACATTGTTTTGAAAGGGATGTTAGGAGGGGGAGTTTTTGGGTGGGGTGTCGTTCGTGGATGGTGGATATTAGTTCGCAAATTATGGCACCGACGGAGAATATGTCTGAGGTGGTGGTAGGTGCCATGCTGCCATCTTCCAGGAGCTCTGGGGCAGTCCATTTGTGTAGGATCTGTCCTATTTCTGCGCGTTGTGATTCCCGAATACGCAAGTCGCGGAGTTTGAGACCAATAGATCCAACAGATACTTCTGCGTTCTCGTCGATGTCTACGACAGCCTTGACGGATAGGTTAGATTTTCAGGAAAAGAGAAGAGAGATAGAGAAAAAACACGTACTGGTCTCAGTTGGCCATGAATGACCGGCGGAACTCGCGTATGGAGGTATTCAACGGCACGGACGAGGTCAAGAACCTTTGAGAAAATTGCGAGTCAGCCGTGAAGCTTTCGAGATCAAGATAAGTAATGTAATAACCAGCTTCCGATAATTGGGTCGCGCAGTCACTCTGACGTACTCGACGATATTGAGATGCGAAGGTTGGACGAGGATGAAAGGTGGTGTATCGACGGTTGAAGCTCCGAGGAAACCTACGAGACGAAGGGTATTTGGGCGAAGTGTAAATTGAGTGAATGGAAGAAACATACCCTGAACACGATTACTTCGAAGATTTTTCCAAGCCTAGAGAATCAACGTATGAGTGGCGCCCCTGAGATAACACTGTACTCACCTTCACGAACCTCATGGTCGTTTCACCATCTTTTAGCTCCACGATCCCCACCGATTTCCCCAGCCATCTCCCGGCTCTTATAAACGATGTAATATCCGACCCCAACAAGAACCCTCTCTCCACTTCCCAAGCAGTTACTGTCCATGACTTGATCTGCACTATTGAATCTTTCGCTGATCTCTGCTCGTTGATCCTGGTAATCCCAGCTCGCAAGAACTTGATCACTGACTCTTGCAATTGGATCCTTCCCGTTTTGTGGCGCTCGAGGAGGGCAGTCATCCCGGTGACAGTGACAGTTGCGTCGACGTTGATGGTTTCTAGAATCGCATCGAGCATGTCCGTATTGGTTCCGGAAGAAGACAGAGACGCAACGGCTTGTTGGATCAGTAAGAGTTGTTCTCTTTGGTCGTCGAGTTTTGCAGCATGGAGTTGTTCAGCTGAAATTCGATTGCGGTTGTGATCGCTTGCAAGATTCCATAGGTCGTCGAGTTTTTGGTTGGCGAGGATCAGGGCGGAGTTCTGCAGGTTTGAATGATCAGGGAATATAAATACAGATGAGATTTCGTGACTACGTACCTGAAAAGCGAGACAAGAAGACCACAAATTCCGTTCGAGTTCCTCAATCGTTAACTTGATGTCTCCACTCTGGAGCATCGCTTTGAAAAGGTTCTTGTTTCTGAGCGACATCGCGAAATCCCTGATGCTTTCCAGGTTTCTGTAATCAGATTTCAATCATATACTGTCGTCGAGTAATATCAATCAGAAAACAAACGCACGCAACCAAGGTCTCTACGCTTCTCTGTAGCGTCTCATCTGCGAAATTTTGGGGGACTTTCAAGGATTTCAGGATATCGCACGTGCGAGAGAATAGAACTTTGAGTTGGTTCTTGTTATCTCTAGCCTGGAGGCAACAAGTCGTAAGGCCAACTTCACTTAAAGCGAAAGACGATTGTCTACCTTTTCGACCGCGTCGAGAATCGCCTCAAGCGCAGCGATGAGTACTGATGCTATCGGCTCCGGGATCGCTGATAGAACCTGGCAGTGACATTGTCAATAAAGTTAATGATCGGAAGGACACATAGTAGGTGGATGCTTACAGGTTTGACCAGGTTGAAGCATTGTAAGGCGTTCGAATAGACTCTCATGGTGGTGTAGAGCCAGAGAGCCTGCGGTTAGAAGGGGTGCTTAAATGAACTGAACGTTTCCTGCGGTTCAATCCTTTTTCAATACGCTGATCTCAATTGTCATGCCTACCGGTCAGTCCCTTTCAATAAGTGACAGGTTTAGGGAGAATGTATGAAGCAGCTGCCCCAATATCATTGAATGCTTTTTCAAGTTGCTTCCAAAGAATGTACTGGAAGGGATTCTACTGCGACTTGAGATGTTGCCAGGTTGTTGCCTGTTGTTGCTTTCTGCTGGGATAGGTTAAATGAAGGCTTTGTTCGCGTATGTTCGTATGACATTCTGTTATATTGATGTATATGGATGTTTTGAGAAACGAAGGCAACGGAAATGATATAAAGTGGCAATTTCCGTCATTTTATGTAAGCGTATGTACAGTGCTTTGCGAAATTCTTTGCACTGCGGGGATTAGCCGATTTTCTCGCGACCGAAAGGTTGATTTTATAGTGAGCTTTGGTACAAAATTGTTCAGATTACCGAGCCCCGAAAATTCTTAATATTTCTTCACAATTTGTTTGCATGTTATGGTACCGATATAGTACACTTTATATGAAAAACCTACCATTAATATTCACAATCCTATTTTGACATAATGCGAGCCGATTTTTCAACCTATTCGGGGACCGTTGATTCAAAATTACTCCATTGAAAGCCTTTGAATAATATATAGCGAAAACTCTGAGCTTAATTTGGATAGTCGCCTGATATTCTAGCCGAGAAAATTTATAATTTTCACATACAAATGGCCTCGCGCAAAGGATGCGCTTTTTCAAAATAAGCTCGCCCAGCTTATGGTGACCCGATGTCGGGACGTCCGGACGTCGAGACGTCGCCGACATCAATATATCGGGACGTACGGATGTCATTGGGGTCGGGATGTCGGGACGTACTGATGTCGGGATGTCGGGACACGTTACACACAAGGAAAGAGTCCTTATATTAGCCTAATGACACTATATATACAATGGCCCTAGCATATAAACTTGATATTAGATCAATGTTGAGGACTTGAAGCTTTGCATCAAAGGACTTTCCAATCTTGAGGTATGTTGCCAAAAAGTCCAGGATAGTCTAGATTAATCCCTTAGCAAGGTATTGACCAGAAATTCAAATAAACAAACGTATCTTCCACGTATCCGTATCGTATACTCTGCAAGTACTGTTCAAGATCATCTCAGTGGGGTCGGATACCATACAAGGGTTTGTACATATGAAATTTACAATGGGCATGTCCATATCTAAACGCAAACAGCTAAGAAATTGTCAGTTGATTAGACGAGATATAGAAAGATAGATGGCGTACCTTCATATAACCGCACTCCTTGCAAGAAGTGGGTAAACGATAGTTCTCTCAACGTGCATCCGATTTCCAGAGAACACAAAGATCTCCGTATGTGTCTTGCTGCCTAATCAGAACAAGAATAAGATAAGCGAAATGAAAAGTAATGAACGACGTACAGTTAGTACAATAGATACGAGGCCTGTGGAGGCATCTGAATTCTGCTAATAGATGCAAGAGCGATTCTGATAGTTGATGAGTACACACAAGATATGAGGTTAAACTCGACTTACCGGCTCTCCGTCGGTTTAGAACCCGAATTGGGCGTAGCCAGACCCTGTTTGGACACGGACATTGGGTGTCCCACTCTTTCCTTCGTCGAATAGGACTCGTGGTCATCCCAAGCTTCCAGAAGACACCATGATCGACGTATGCGTAGATGAAGCCTGGCCCGTCTGCCGGCGATATTCCGCGTGCGCGTCGAGAGATATACAGGGTGCGAAGAAGTCCATTGCAGCGGCGGCTCGTCATCGTCGGTGATTCGTATTGCACAGCGAAGCGTTGTTCGAAACGGCGCCGTCGTTCCAGAAGTAGCGTAGTGGATAATTGGCGGGCGTAATAGCGCCTTGTGGGAGCGGAAAAGTCGAGGGATGGTAAACAGTTAGAGCAGTGCCAATTGTTGAATGGTAAGGCGAAAGATTTGATACTTTGTGACCCGGATGAAGGAAGCAGGACTGAAAGATCGACGTCGATGGTGCTGTCGATGGGATCAATAGAAGCACTGAGGCAACAATTGATAGCTCATTCAGCGCCGCCGAAACCTGAATCATATACCGATGACTGACGACCTAATTGTATAGCAAAAGATATGACATTTCGGTTCATGACAGAGGGCAGCATCCGTAAGTATACTAAAGTATAGCAATGGGAGTTGAGCTAGGCAAATACGCAGGAGAGGGTGTTCGAAGATCGAGCAAAGTCAAAGCATTTTTACTTGGCCTAAAAAGGACAATCGAATCATCCGTTCATATTGATTTTCTAGACCTGATCCCGATGGTTCTGAACCTGTAGCATAATGTCGCTGTGGACGATATTTCTAATTCCAAAACGGCCACAGCAAGCTTCACATTTACGTATGCCCTAGTTTCGTGTGTGGCTCTAGGTGAACAAATTCTTCTTCGCACAGGCAACGCCGTCTACATCATGGCACTTCTCTGGCCATATGCGGTAGGCGCAGGCCGGTGTTGGTTGTTCTTCGCCTGTATCCATGAAACTGTAAGACCACAGACATACTTCAGAAGGTGGCCCCGAAGACGTTGCATCTGCTGTTTTGTGGGGAATACGGAAAAGATTTTGGGTGCTAAAGGGAGCAAGTACATTGGCTTGAGATTGCCAGAACCAAGAACAAACTGACCGGGCAGCATTTGACTGACTTCAAGTTGGTCGTTCTAACGTCCGAGAGTCATCATTGAAACCAAGTTTGGATGGAGAGAAGAGCTGGAAAGATCATCTAAAGCTGGGGTCCCAGATACAAATGATGATATTTTGGCTGCTACTGAGTTTGACTCTGTAGGATTGCCAGACTTGATCATGACGAGGGGTCGAACTAGAGAGAGGAAGAAGCGACTGGTGGAGAGAAAGGTTTTGATGTCTTGATCACATGTCTGTAGGAAAAGCATTTGCCGGCCCGGACTAGTTCATTATAAAATTCGCCCCAGTTGTTCCCAGCAGTTCTTTGTTACGTCCTGGTTTCAAAACCGGACCTAGCTCAACAGCCCATTCCTTTGAATGATCATGGCAATTTTAGGAAACACATTCACGATACTTCAAAATGCGGTGGCAAACAGCAACAGAACGGAGGTTACCCCTCAGCTACCGGAACTAGTGAGCGAATCCTCATCACAGTCGTTGATACCGCATTCATGTCGCATGAGGTCCGTGGTCAATATCAGAACAAGACAAATCGGTTCGGTGAGGCTCAGCAGGACGAAAGCGACAATCTCAATGATCGTGATGTATGTAGGTCACCGAGTCACTTGCATTCATTTTGAATTCCTTTCATCAGTGTATCCCTAAAGCTCCAGGATCCAATGCCCATCGCTTCTTCGCCTTCAGGGCTTTCGCTGTGAGTGTTATTTTTCATTGATCTAAAGCATCCTCTGAGACCCATCATTAATCAGTCAGATACTCTTCGACTTCCAAACGTTTTATTCAACGCAGGTATCTTGAGCTACCTTCTGTTTTCGACCAGACTTCTCTGGAAGGTTTCAACGATGTTTCGAAGTCAACCGCATGCACTTGCTATCGGGTTCGTAACTCCCGGTGTTGTGATGTTCACACTCGTCCATCGCTATACCTCTGATCCAGTTCAAATTCGAGTCGCGGCTGGGAGTATGGTAATGTCATAGTATCTTATGTTTTTTTGCTCATGTACTGACTTTTGTACATGTACAGGATTCCGCCATCCTACAGATTGCTGTAGATATGACGATTCTAACTGGCGCTTTCGTCTGCACTTCAATCATCTGGTTGATAATCTCGGTTGTCGGAGAATTGGTCGCAGCGTTGCTTATAGTGTATTATTTCTATACAACATATTTGGTCTAACTATAGCAATTGAATCTCCTCGGTTGGATACTGCTCAAATTTTGGCTGAAGTTATGATTAAGATGTCATACGAAAACTTGAATGTACATATTATTCTATCAATATGTGGAAAATTCTCTACAAATATTGTGCCCGGTGATATAAGTCGGTGCACTCTTGGAAAAGAACATCTTCATAACCAGTCCCTTTCAACTTCCCGGCCATATCACACAGTACAAGACATTGTTCCACTATCAGTGCTGTCAAATTACCGCTGTCATAACTCGCTGTCGAATCCTTCAACAGCTCATCTTCTACATTGTCTGCACCAGGGGAAAGCATCTAGTGAGATTGTATTAGTCGTCGAAGTGATAGTGACGGAGATGACATTGCTGACCAGAGCTTCTGATATGACGACTTCCGCTCTCGAGGATTTAACTTGCTGGAGTAGAGACCAGAATTGCTTTGACTAGAATATTGATCACATAACGTCCGCGAGAAAATTGAGACACTATACGAACATCATCTGATGAGATTGCATCTATGGATTTCGAGTCGTTCAGATCGCAATCCAAGGAAGCCAGTATCTGGGTACGAAAACTCAGATTCATTGCTATCGCTCTCTCTAAACGACTGAGAGAATGCTGATGTTTGGGTTCCAGGCCGATCTGGATTGAATTCTTAGATCTGTGTTGCTCAATCTATAGGAGATAAAGCAGCACGTACATCGACTTCTGGAGTCTTTCGGTTTGGGGATTCTAATTGTTGCTGCAATTCCTGAACCTCGCTGCGAAGCTGGAGAATCTCTCGACGCTTTTCCTCGACCTGCCGCTCCAATAGTCGCAACTGCTGAGTGTCGGATGATAGGATGCGAACTTTCTGCCGGAGTTTCAGTATGCTAACTGAAAGGTAGTGCAAAACTTACAGAGCTCATGGATATTTAGGTCGAAGGTATGTGGTTTCGAGGAAGGAAGCCCCAAACTTATATATGATTCAATTTTGTCAAAGGTCTTTGTTCAACAATGGTCAAGCTAGGTAAAAAGGAAAGATCCCATTCAGGTTCAAATTACGATCGACGGAGCAAAGAAAAGCTATTGTTCTTGTTTCATTCATTCACTCCATAATACAAGAGCAGCCCAGAATCCTAGAACTACAAAGGGCATACCGATAATTTCCCATTCAACTAGTCGGGGTTGGCAATGCTGAATTGTTATCAAAGAACACCTAGTAATATGTCTCATTAGCAGAAATCTAGAGAGATTATATTCTACTTACTTTTGGGACAGGGTATATGTGCGTGACAGGGTTTCCTTTCACAGCGAGGGATAGTTCTGTCCTGACAAAGTGCGAGACTAGACTTGACAACGGTATAGTTAGGGTCCTCGGTGTAATAGGCGTTTGCAGACACAACCAGCCACAATGAAGTTGTCTATACAAATCATCCCGTTCGTCAATAGCTTCCATGGCCAAAACTTCAAGATATGTGATTGTGTTCCATTGCTGGGTGACAGGGTGAGAATGGGAGTGAGTGAAGACCTTGTCGATCGTGCCAGCAAGGAATGTATCGTCGTGGCGAAAAACGACGGAATTCTGCCGGACTCTATGAGAGTAGATCACCCGCCCAATTGCAACACCCGCCAAGTTATGGGCCTGACGAGTTAGCGTGGAACTCCAATGAGACCAAGGAACATTATATATCCCACATAGGTGATCTGTTATGCGATCTAGAGTAGAGGGTTGGATCCAAAAGGGAGTGGCCTTGAACTCGGTGCTTGACCAAACCGACAGGTCAGTTCCAGCGAACATTCCGCGATGATCCTCACGTTCAATGTTTTTCAGAGCATTCAGGGCTTCATCAATGTCTTGTCGTACATCTGCATTGTGATCCAAGATCAACTCCAGGTTGGCTTGCCGGCAATAAGCCGTCAACATTGTAGCTTCGACTTCACCTAAAATGAATGGTCACCAAACATTCGCCAATGATAAAGAACACAAAAATCACCCAAGTGTTGATTTGCATTGAGCTCTTGTAGAGAGTGGTTGATGCGCTCAAATACTGGGGTACTCCGTGCATGCCCTGGGCCCATGGTTTCCAGGTCAGTGACAACATGAAGCGAGAAATGGTGGTTAGGTTTCAACGTGAAATCAGGATATAACACCAGAACAGTTTCTAGATATCGTTGCATATGAAATACATAGTATTCCCTTGACTGCTGAGATGTTTCGCGGAGCAAAAGGACATGAACGGCGTGAACAAGGTCCAGATAATTTAGCAACATCTGAAAATGACGTGACTGAGCATCTTCAGTGCCATATCCCCATACCCGGACTAGTGTAATGACCAGTGAAATTGAGCATACGATTTTATACTCCTCAGCGCTAAGCTTGCCTTGCGCAGGAGTCCCCCAATTCGGAGGCGGCGATTGAATCCAAGTAGGTAAAATGGTTCGCTTCATGTCCGCCCATATCTCCTCCAGCAGATCCCTACCAATAACATGTCGAGGTAGGGTCTGTTTCAAGGGAGTGTCACGATGCTCCTGTCGCTAACAACGATTGGAACGTCAATGTAATTTCAATGATGGTGGTGGCTCACCCAGAGTAGCAATCTTCGACCGAGATCATCTTTGGTCACGGTCGAATGAGGGGGATCGGAAGTATCAAACGGTGGAACCTTGTAGTCTATGCTTAAGAACTCGAGGTAAGTGTGCTCATAGCTCATCAACGTGTGTCTCGAGGGCTCCTCCACTTCGAACTTGGCTTTGATCTTATCATAAACTAGTGGGTCGAATTTCGAAACCGGCACTGAATCATTTGACCCATTTTCTTTACGCTGTCCCACCAATATCAGAAGTGTATCATATAGCTCGAAGAAAGACACACGTAGTCCAAGATTCGTGCAGCGAGAATTCGTTTACTATCGCCTGAATTGTAATGAATGCCCAGATCCTGGCATAGTGCTTTGAGAGTCCGAAGGTTGGGCTTGCTGAGCGAAGGAGGTTTGCCTGCGAAGTCGAGCGTTTTTGACTTGAGTTTCTCGAAGGCAGAGTCTCTGTTGAAAGCGAAACTTGGTGCAGGGCGCATCACCAATGGTGCTGATGAAGCTCTCGAAGCAAATGACTATGTTAAATTGATTAGTGAGTAGGTATTCAAAAGATAAATTTAAGCATACAGCATCAGAAACCCCAGAATCCGAAACAACATCGGAATCCTACATTCCAAGGTAAGGTGTTCAAGTAGCACGCAGATAAAGATATTTTACATTCTCCATTGGTACATTGCCTTCCCAGGCATCGGGAATATCATTATAGTTCAACGGAGGAACTTGAGGCACATTGGCCGGTCCAGAGCTCGAACGCTAGCACCAGCATCATAATGAATACACAATGGATAATCGATGCAAGACTCACCCATGTTAGGATTTGGTCTACCAAGGATTTCTTCTTCCGGACCCCAGTGCGTAGCCCAAGCTTGAAACAAATGTACCAAAGAGTTTTTTTCTTTTGTTCCTGCAAGCGCTTCTGTAAGGATGTTCGATTTTCCCGGATTTCGTTTAGGAGATTGCGCAGGCTGGCTTTGGAAAGTTTCTGTTGGTCTTTGACTTCTGGATAAAGACCATCGCCGCCGGATTTTTCGTGGTCAATTTGCCATACGTCACGCAGGTGAGTCTCAAAGAGCCCAAGCTGCGCGAAATGCATGTCGTCAATGATCGTGAAAAGAACAGGATCCCAGTATGGTAACTCTAAGAGCTCCGACCATCGAATCCCAAACTCATCGTAAATTTTCTGACGTTCTTCTTCCGTTGAAGCCTCTTTCCATTTGAGAGCTAACTGTCTATGCTGAGCAGGGTCGCGCATGATCCATGTTTCCGGAACAAGATTGTGAATGTCACCGATTTGTAATAGGCATCGTCTACAGAAGTACGTATGGCTATGCGAGGCAAATCCCGAAAGCTGATGTGCGCCTTCGGTGTCACATACGGCAGGAATTAGCGCTATGAATACTCTTCGCCCGAGAAAATAGCGTGCGGTGCGTACGTAGAACACTCCTTCCCAGAAAGGAAGGAGTTGCTTCACAAGTTTACGTAGGGTGAAGTTGATATGATGCTGGCTAGGTTTTCCAGTCATGACAGTGAGCAGATACATGTTCTCGGGTCGATATCGAAGGTGCTCTGGCAAAGACAGGATGACCATGTATAGAGCTGTGGATTGGACTATTGCATGCGCTGTCTTGGAATGGAACGGATTGAAAGCGTCGAATCCTAGACTTGTCACGAGTCGCAGGTCCGGCGATCCAGAAGGGCCCACTTGAGGTATTGCATATGTCTTGCCATCCGCGCCCTTGAATTGGCGAAATGTTGTGGAATCCACAAAATCTCTTTCTGGATCGCCATCTGCGGGAGGTGGGCTTTGCTGATGTTGAGCTATAGAATCTTCGAAGCCTGGAGTAGCCACAATTCTTCCTATCCATTCCTTCAGATCCTGAAAGATCTGTTTTCGTATGGGGGTAACAAATGTTCGACGGTCAATGCGACGAGTCTTCCAAAGGGTTGTTCCACACGGCGCTGAGTCTGGATGAGACCTCTCATCGCATACGGGAAGAGGTTTATTTGCTTGATAGACACTTTCTGCATTCTTTAGCGCTTCGTCTGTCAAAGGATACAGCGCATAGCAGGTGGGGCATGCAACGAAAGCGTGCAAGGTGGGATCAATGTCATAACAATCGACGATAGTGTGAACATCCTTTGGAATCTGGGAAGGAAGGTGCGAATCAACCTCGCTGTTTCTCTTCAACACTCTGACGATACAGCGTAATAATGCCAGAATGACTCGCATCTGGCGGACGGGGGTTTGGAATTTGATATGTATTATCAAGGCAGCAATGAATATGGGCGCTATATCAGGCTTTACCTTGGGAACTGTAAAATGACGAGCTAATAGGGGTTCAGACACTGGAGGAGAGGATATCGAAAATTCACATACTATTGTTGACTGTCATTCCCCCGATACCGTTGGGATGGGCTTGCAATTTCCATTGTCGACCTTTGAAGCGATGAATCCTGTGTAATGCTGTGTATAGTTCGTTCTCCACATCCAATTCTCCTATCGAACGTACTGCCGGTGGAAGGGCCTGAATTTGCTTCAGCAGGCCACAGAATCTTGACTCCGTCTCCAAAAATCGCATATTACAGGCGCTGGTTGTCTTGAGACTGAATTCTCCGGAATTGACATGGAGTAAGGTTTCTGGATCCGGAGAGACGAAGGAGAGGTTGGGAGAAGGATGGTTGATGAATTCCAAATGAGTCTCTGAGTCGTATAGAGTTTCTAGACGTGTATCTTTCTCAGATACGACTGATCGCAGCCAGTTTTCGTTTTCTTCCATTTCAACCAAAAGAGGCGGAACAGAAGGAGAAGAGATATGTGGCCTGGGATCCGACAGCGAACTTCCATTGGAAATGCTCTCTAAATTGTTTCTTTCGTCTGTTTGATTCATTTCTGGATTTTCGACACTGGAGAAAGCAGCGCGCAGACGTTCCCGATGCCGATGTGCTATCGAAGTAGACCGTGAAACCAGTAATCCCTCCGGATTGTGCGTCAAACACTCTTGACATCGGCACGGCTGTTCGTCCAAATCATCTCTACGGCGGCGAGCCATACAACAATCGAGTTTGGCTCAAAGACAGAATTTCTGGAAAATAGAATTGTGCGAACACATCTTTGAGTATTGGAAAAATATGTACGAGACGGTGGAACTCACAACTGATTTATCGATTCAGGGACGATAGCTATCAGCCTACGTCGGCAAATTTCGCTCCTACTTCCATCATGTCGTAGTGCGAATACTGATAGGATAATAATTGCCTATCGTAGACATCATCCATGCGAAAACAGAAGCTATCCTTCCTAATGGCAGTACTTGCGAGATTAACGCTGAGAAGAGTTGAGCTAATTCCACAATCCAAGCTCGATAGAGGCCTGTAGATGCACATGTTACGATGAGAGCATTTTTCGAGCTTGATCTGATTATAAGCATTACGTTTCGACTGTTACTTTCAAGAATGGAGCCAGACGAGGCCACCGACACTGGAACCCATGGTTCGACGGTAATATTCTAGCTTTAGCCTCAACAACCAACACTGACCATTCGCTGACTGTTCACAAGCCCCGTCCACTGGGTTGGTACAGGAGGGAAATCCACGAGTATTACCGTTATGGCCTGGACGACGATGGGATCATCCAGAAGATTGTCGATAATCCTGATTCCAATGCCGAAGAGGTGTATGTCAATCTGTATCGGCGTCCTGTCGCATCCAGATACTGAAATTGAGACAGAAACACGCGAGGGCGGGCAAGAACGCCCCCACCCCAGAAGGGAGCCCTCAAACAACGAGACGAGAAACATGCTAGTCCAGGTCTTTCAGTCCTTCTCCACGAAAAGGCCTGTTCTGACAACTTTTCTGAGGGCAGGCTCCGCCACAGGTGCCGAAGTAAGAGGAGCTACACCCGTTACTTTCAAATTTTCTGCACCTGCCCCGAAATACTTTTTAAAGGAGTCGAAACGTGCAAGCTCCATTGTTGGCGATACCTATGGACCGACAAAGCTACAGACCACTCCGTTTAGATCACATGCAAGCGAAGGAGAGACTGCCTGGTATTACAGCCAATCACCAGCTGACTTGGATGGACCACTTCCAGAAACGCCAATTCCAAGAATACTCGGGACAATATACATTCATAGGAGCATTAAGGACGGGGGATATCAAATTTGGGTATGGTTCAATCGGGATGGAAGGGGGCTTGGATGGCAATCCGTGGATCTGAGCAATGAGCAGGTGGCGCATCCTAAAGTTGCCGACCGGTCGTTGAAGTTGACTGCGGCGGGAAAGCCAAGCTGGATCCTCAATAGCACCTTGACAACCTATCGGTCACGAAGTCTAAAGAGATCCGTGTCGCGTTCAATTGAAGAAGCAGGCGCAGCAGAGTCGGCTAGTAGTGGGAAGTGATTGGACGCGAATTCGATAGAGGTTCTACTAAGCTTTCCTACTGAGTTTGACTCTGAGGGATCGCCTGCGTGTCGTATGATGGAGAAGAAACAAGCAGTCTGAGTCATGGGAAAATTCCAGATCTGCAGCTGACTTCCGATTAACTATATAGAGCATATCACTAGTGTGACTCCGTCTCGGACGGAAATCTATCCATCTATCTAGTCACATAGTCAACTCTTCAAAGTCAACTATCGTCTACAGGTCAAACACACGAGTAGAACTCAGTGCTTGAATTTTGAAGCTTGATAACTCAATTGTTCATTCGAACTGACATCGACGTGATTACATCAACGAGATTTAAACGTGTTGGAACCTGTTGGGATGACTTACCGAGAGCGCTAGCTCATGTCATTGAGTTTTGAGCGAATGGTTTACACGCGGTCACTACTCCCGATGAGTTCCTCTCATGATCAGAATTTGACTGAAAATCTTCAAGTTCTCCTTCCTGACCATGACGGATGGTACAGATCCATGGATGCAAACGTGCGTGCCTCAATAGAATTAATACAACCTATATCTAATTCTTTTTTAGCAGCTACGAACAGATTCCTCGAGCGAAGCCAGACCGGTTTATAGAGAGAACGAGACGAGAAACAATAGTAGTAATGAAATGATGGATGGTCATTACGGAGTGGAAGAAAGCGACGACGATAGGGCTACACAAAGCCTGAGGATAGTGCGTCCAATCTCTTTCGATATGAGGTCCTATAACACATCCGTTCGCAGATCTCTTCTAACTCTACCACGCATTCTGGTCCTACCAACATCTTTCAACGGTCAGAGGATCCCGCAGTCGAAAACTTGATATCTCATGAACCAATTGTGCGGGTCTATTAATTCGCCGATGATCATGGCGTTCGATCTCATTTTATCAATTCAAGCAGAGTCCTGGGGTATTCGAACTTCGATCTAACAGTGATCAAAAATTAGACGAATTTGTACCGATTGCAGTGAGTTCTTCAACTCTGACTCGAATAGTCTCTGAACGAAGTATATGGGGAACGCAAAACTTTCAAAGGACGAAAGCGGAGATGATATGGCAATGGATATTGCCGAGACACAAAGGCACTTCGATACAGTGAGCACTTGATTCTATGTGACTGGGTTGATACTTAGTGACTATCTTCACAGACATCTACATCTCCAGTGCTAGATATCCCTGTATTGCCTTCATCGGATGAGATCTGTAATCAAGGAGAGAACCAGCGCAAAATTGAAGAAGACAAACTCGATGTGAGCCATTGTTGATGTACTAAGTTACATCGCTATTTCGGTGGTACTCAATGATCGTCTTGGCAGAACTCCACTACCTCACTTCCACTTTCAGATGCACCTGTTATGCTTGCATCGAAGGAGGTCTGTAATCCAACAGAGAACGACAGTCATCATTCCGGACAGGAAGAAGACGAATCTGGTCCCGGACTGATTCTGTACCACGTTCTTCGAGATCTGATTGTGAGTATGTTGACAATTCCTGGGTCATACTCGAACAGTACTCGAACCTCATCAATACATTCAGCTACTTGATCTGGATCTTC
The DNA here is from genome assembly GCA_028011325.1 of Lentinula lateritia. Classification (NCBI taxonomy): domain Eukaryota; kingdom Fungi; phylum Basidiomycota; class Agaricomycetes; order Agaricales; family Omphalotaceae; genus Lentinula; species Lentinula lateritia. Next base: position 105,705 of record JANVFT010000051.1, read on the forward strand.
CCAAAATCCTGTTCACCGCAGGCTGTATCGGTTACCTGCTTTTTCTGGTGCGAGCATTTTGGAAGATCAGAATCATGTTTCGTGATCAACCACTGGCATGTTTTGGACATGTGGCTCTGAGTGTGGGGCTGCTTGTTTTCATTCGATACAACGGCCGGCAAGTCCAGGGCAGATATCAGGTAAGATTTCGCTGTGAATTCATACGCAATCCTTGACATGGTAAAAGAGGTCCGGGCTTCTACCATTTGTTGTCGACACAATCATCTTTATTGGTGCTTTCATATGTACTTCCATTATGTGGTGGATAGTCTGTGTGATGGGAGACATCGCGAATGTAGCATTGTCTGTAATTATCAGGCTGTAGAGATATACCGTACATGATAATCATTCAAATTGACAAGCTAACTAGTTTCTGATTGTGATGGAATTATCATGCATATCGATAACTTTCATCATTACTAATTGCGATTTCTTTGAATACACCAGTTTCTCATTTCATTAGAACAATTGAAGATTGAATCGTTGTATGTATGTATTAAATCAGTAAATTACACTTGGTCTTCAGATACTCTGCAGCAAAACCATCATTTTTGTTCGAAAGAGTATGGGCCCGTTGAAACTTCAATCTCCCGTGCCATTCTTGACTCGTCATCAGGGCCATTGGCACCGTAGACTTTAAGATTTGGTCCAAACGGTTTCGGAACCAATCTTCTGCATCACTTGACCAATAACCACAATTGAGACCACAAGATCTCCAGGAACCTGAACGAGGCCACCAAGACTTTATCGCGGTCTGTTGTTGACCCTCCCTTGAAAAGAAACCTAGGTGCATGGACTGCTGAATCAAAATCAGATTTGAAGGAAAAGAGTACGAACCTGTTGCAACCTCATATGATCCACAAATCAAATCCATCTCCTCATCAGTGAGTTTATCATCCCAAAATGCACAAGCTTGACCTGCTTCCCAGACACACAATGCTTGCTCGCCTTCATTGAGAGCATGACCGGTTGGGCCATCGTAGACGTCATTCACATCGACAATGCCTCGAGCTAACCTGGCGATGATACCTCCAGCTAGGAGCGCGGAACGCCCTCTGGCCGAACGCAAGAAATCATTACGAACAAGCTCATAGGAGCAATAGTCTTGCAATGTTGGTACAAATCCGACGGGGCGGAAGCCTAGCATTGCAGGTCTACGGAAGGGCATGGAAAGGGATCTACGAGGAGGGTGGCTCGCCATGAGTGTGTTGAAAGAAATACCTTCTTCGATCAGACACTTGATGATGTCCTCAGTTCGAGGACCCCACCCCCGACGTGCGATTTCCATAATGGTAGCGGCGCTGCGGAAGGCAATCACATATTCTTCATCATCTTTGGCATCTTTTGCTTGTATTAAGAAGTAACAACCGTTGCGTGAAGTCAGGGTATCAACTTCGAAGGGAACCGGAGGCTGCATGACACTGCTAGAAGATAGGTCATACACCTCGGGTGCATGTCGGAGGTCCGCTGCATCTAGTAATCTAGTGATGAATTGACACATCTGTAGTTTGATATGAACGTCAAGTTCAAGCACTGCGTGACGACGTCCACAGCCAAAGAGGCCTAAGACCTTTTTCCAGACTTGCGATTTGATTACAATGTCACGATTTTTTGCGAAAGGTTGCTTGAGAAACCCGAACCTATGGTAAGCAACATCTTCGATGGCCTCGTGGAACTCTATCGAAGAATGAGTCAACTTATTCGAGCATTGAAGGCGAGCAAGATAAGCTTGGGAGGACACGGCTCCATCATTGTGATGTGTTTCCTCGTCTATATGAGCACGCACGGTGATGAAACAGTCCGAATCATCATCGGAGTCTGGACCGTAATCATCAGGAGCGTCATTAGGGTCAAAGTCAGTGCAAACCTCCCATTCATCAGCGACAGAATCATAACGCCTTTGGTGCGAGCCATACCTCTCCCATATATCCTCGTAATTGCTCCTTCCCACGGCGGTCCGGACCCTGGTCCCCTCGACTAAGTCCCAGTAGTAGACGCGAGCACCTTTTCTACCCGGAGGCCGATCCTTTCTAGCGTTTTCCTCACGTTGTAGACGAGATTGACGTTCAGCGGGAGACTCAGATGTAATGACTTTGAGTCTGAAGACTTCTCTACGCTGGATGAAATCAAAAAGGCTCTCATTTGGACGAGGAAGGCTTCCACCATCGATACGAGGCAAGCGTAATCGAGGTTTGTTGGTGGGGACTTCGCGCGGTATATGTCCTTCTGTGGGCAATGGAGGTGGTGGATACGGCCTTTGCTCAGAAATTAGAGTGTTAATGATGGAGGAATTGGGTGTGCAAATCAGACGATCTAGAGTAGTGGGGATTGACCAGTTATCGATAGAACCCCAGTACAACATCAGGGGAATTTTCGCTTTGAGGAAGACCGGAATCCAGGGAAGACAGCCGGAAGTATGGACATCTACAAATGCTCCAACCATTGGAAGATCCAGGATCTGATGAAAATATTCCAGCCATTCGGAGCTAATCGATGTTTGCTGCTGCAGTTTTTCTTTCCATTCCCATTTTGTCGGAAAGGGTCCTCGACGTAGTTCTTCATATTCCTGTTGCCTTTTGCTCAGAAAAGGACTGATGCTAGGCAATCTGGCATTGTGTTCAAGGGCAGAAACGACAAGGTCAACCCAATCACTTTCCAGATGATAAAGCAAGTGAAGAAAGAAGGATGTGCAAGCAATTAGAGGGATGAAGGCTAGACGAGATCGCATGGCTGCATGGCGCGCATCCATCTCCGTCCTCCACCGTAAACGATACCCATAGTTGTTTGGATAAGGCCAAAGTCTAAAGTCTTCAGGAATCGCCAACGAGTTTACCCTCATACATGCGCGAAGGAACGCGCGCATATTTTTCTCCAAAGAGTCCCAGTCAGCTGCTTCCGACGATCTAAGAACGTAGAAACCATCGCGATCCTTCACGATAGGTACACTGTCGACAGCGTAGTCAAGGCATTTGAGGAAATGGAATTTGAAAGGATTGCTGCTCGGAGCAAATGCCAGGAAAGGAATTGAAGACGCAATCCAGCGGGGCTTATAAAAATTGGGCAACGTCGTTCCGTTTGGACTAAGATTTATAGGTTGATGTCAAGGAGGGATTTCGGGAAAATTGGACGGTTTGCGACATAGGCAAGTAAAAACGTCGGTATCAATTACTGCATGTAAAGTAAGTCCTTCTGTCCTTTCCGTCCCTTCGACGGTCGCAAGACGGCATGTAACTACTAGGATGAAATTGAGAAAAAATGAGGAGAAGCAGCAGATATGCACTTACGATCCATATTTTGGACAGAAATAATGATAGCCCACAAGTTATGTTCCTCATCAAGACCAGCCGTCGATTTGTAACCTCGACTAGTGCCCGACTGAAATTCTTTCCTTAGAAGACTGAACTTGAAACCGCTTTTTAAGCCACCTAGTAAGGTAGCGATCTGACGAGAGTTTTGAGGAGGATTAGAGTGTAGGCGAGCCTCGTATCCAGTTAAACCAGAAGGAAGCAGGTAGTCGAGCGCTGGATGCACGATAGGACTTGAGATGATATAAAATATCACGTGGCTAAAAAGATTAACATCGTGACGTGGTCTGGTCATTATCTTCTTCAATTCGTACTCGCAGTCTCACACGGATTGTTCCAGGTTAAAAACCGGAACCAGTCCATCTTACAAGGCAAATAAAAGGATGCGATAGTGATCGAAAGGAAGAACACGTATTGAATCATAAATCGGAACCAGTCCAAGAACGCAAATCGTGTATCGAAAGTAATATGTACCAGAAAACACAAGGGCATTAACACCGTTAATGGCTAGAAGGTGAATCGGATGAAAGTTAAGTACATTGGTCGATATATATGATAGAAGACTAAAACATATAATGAGGTAGGCATAAACGGACGAAACATTGATTGGGCATAAAATGAAGGAAAACATCTTTTGGCAGCGGTTATAAAGGTAAAGCATGATAAACTCAAATGAGACTCACGATTCACGAAGCATATTATGTGGTAGTTAAGCGAACAAGAGGCGAAAGAGGCAAAAGGTAGACATAATCAAGGAAATTGAGACGTAGGCCTCCGGGGCGTATGCGAGGGAAGCAGATAGAGTGAAGGCTATGGGCCGCGAATTTACCTACCCTCTGACTACACGTCTGAGGGCTGTGCCCTTCTCGACATGATCTTTGACGTTCTTGCAAAAGCTAGGCCACACCGATCGTTGAGTTCGAGCCAAAAAACGACGGATCGAATCTACTCACGCAGCAATCACACGACGAATCGCGATCTCTCTTTCATTCGCATCGATGTATCGCAGAAGATAGTCGAGGAATCTCTCGGGATTATATTTCGAATGAAAGAAGATGGCAACGTCCCCCGCGAAATCTTTGTTGTATCCATAAGACTCCAGAGACGTATTCACTTCCCCTGATTCTCGATTGAAGGTTCCTGCGACATAATACTTGCGACTTCCGACAATTACCTTCGTCTGGTAGAAGTCGGCATAATAATCGAACTTGAAGGCTCGTTGCACTTCGATGAAACGGCTGTTGTCTTCGCGAGAAATGATGGAATCGAAACGTTTCTGTTCAGGGATTGCATCATCACGTCCGAAGAATAATCCCAATGTCTTTCCATCGATCTGATAAGTCAACGTCAATGAATAGCACGACAGTATTGGATTGCGTAGCCTACCTTATCCTCTTCTCGCCATGGCATGATATTCCCATTCAGCAACGGTCCCCACGATGTATGGATGGAAGCCGAACGCTGACGACCGCGACTAGTAGAGGAGCGGCTCGCACTCCTCGAAGATCTAGCAGCTCGACTAGAAGGCATTGGGAAAATTTCTGGTGTTGATGCTGATAGCTAATGAGGGTTCAATGTGAGGAGAATCGTCGTTTTTCTCCCATTTATAGGCAAGACATGCTCTGAACACGAGCTTATATCCAGAATATTTTTATATTTTCTAAAAAGCAGGTTTTTCCTTCTACGAAGCGGTTTTATTCTACGCGCACCTCGTTTTGAATTTTCAAACCCCATACATAGAAATTACTTGTAAAAATGCTCCGGACTATGATTTATCTTCACCTTGTGTTAAATTTCGCCCGGAAAGAAGCCTCAAATTCGATTCAAACTTGACCTTGGACAAAAACACGTCCACAGCTTGACAGAAATGGATGAAAGGGATCAAAAAGCATGTTCCTAAACCAGTCGCTCGACCCTGGATTGATAACGCAAGTTTATCCCCTTCCCCTTCCCCTTCGCGTTCTCTGTCGATGTATTCCTGAATCCTCTGCCTCTCCAGGCGAAATCTATTTCGACTTTGGATACGTTCAGCTAGGAGCAATTATACCCAGCGTATACTTGTTCAGCCACTTAGATCTTGATCGAATAACAGCCGATCTGATCGCCAGATCTCCATTATAGACTTCGTTAGTTCCTTTTGAGGAAGTGGATGATCAGTGCCACTGAATAGCACTGAATGGAAGCCATCAATAAACAGTGAAATTCGAATGCAATTGGAACCATAGATTTGCTCGAATTGAAGATATCCCTTTACAAAAAATGACATCGCTGTACCATGGAGATCCGGCTCCAAAAAACCTCTTCCATTATTATCTAGAAATTCATCTGGGTCCCCAGAGATCATGATCATACCAATTGTTAATCCAGCATGTTCTAGGTCATGAACATTGTCACACAACCTCATGCTCAAGGTGAGGCCTGAATGAAACTTGAAACATGAAAACAGAGTCATGATTCCTCTTTTGATTTCGAACTAGGTCGGAATTGATTTTCCCCATTGGTATTATGGCTGTAGCTTGCCGTATTCTCCACGGTCCAACACCCGGCCAACACACAGGCTTATCACTCCCGAGTCATCGATCAATGGAATGCTCTAACTTGCGCTGTTTAAAGACTCGGAAACTAAAATCCCCACATATTTTCTATATCTACTCCTCTCAACCCATGTTTACCTCAACCAATACTTCACTTGCACGCGTAATTTTTCGCGAAATCATCCTTGCATTTTATATCACCGACGGTACCTCTACCGACCCGCCGCCACCTTCTCTTGAGCTTTCCAACTTCTTAGAGGATAACGCGGGGACGCTGACCATCATAATGGGACTTGTCTTTTGCTTGTTCCTCGGTTTGGCGCTAATCATCAAAACTATCATCGAGCTGGTAAGTTGAAGTTGCAATTTTGTACACTCGATTTTTTAATCAAGCCAAGTACAGATTCGTTTAACGTACGCGTACGTGGTTGGGGCTGCTCCTTGGGTCAAGGATGATGAGCTTCATAAGGAAGAGCAAGCAGTTGCATCAAATGAATTGGACACTATCCAAACAGGCAGCATCTTCGAAGATAGGGTTGATGAGCAGGAGGTAGAGATGGAACTACTTTGGGAGTGATCATGCACGAACATATGGGTATGATGGAGGACACTAAGTAGAGTACGGTGTATTGCCAAACAGGATACTTGCGACTATCAGCAGTGTACAAAAGCCGAATAACATGTTATTCGATCGGTCATGCTCTCATGAATGTAAGGGACGGATGATCAGGGTCTGCAGACATTGACAAATATCTATTCTTGCAATTACATATACTGACTTCACTGAATTCATTGCCGTTGAACATTCATCGTGTTTGAACAACACCGTGCATTCGCGGTGAATATGCGAAGATTACAAACAACTACTCTAGAAGGACTATGGCCCTTGCATCACAGCTATTAAGGCCGAACTGAATCAGTTGACAGATTCCAATGATTCAACTGACGCATACCAGGATTACCTCTCCCAAATTGTCCAGTATTTCTTTGAATTTTGTCTTCTGAAGTGAGTGTCCACCGGGTGACGGGGAAGGGGAAGGAGGTACGGAAGAGGAAGATGCGGAGGAAGATGCGGAGGAAGAGGAAGGTGCGGAGGAAGGAGATCTTAGCATCTTCGAAACATCGTCCACTGACCATTTTGAGGGGAATAACAGCAATAATGCGAAAGTTATACCCATTGCTACGAGAATTATACGGCAAACGGTTACAATTACGGCGACCTGTATACTGTTTCATTAACGTAGTCATGTATACTAGGAACGCACCCTACAAGTCTCGGTAGAGCAACCCACAACTTGCTAGGAACCTTGGCGGGAGTACCCTTGTCTTCAATCCACAGTAAGATTTGTGTGTGCTGCCCACAATTACCATCTCCAGTGGCAATCATTCGACGACGACGTGGCACAGATTCGACATAAGCCTGGGGATGGATTAATGAAGGTTGAACAGAAGCAGCAGTGAATACTCACCAAGGCTGTAACCCACGACTGGTCTAAAGGCGAGGAAATTGGCAAAAAAATTCATGCATTTCTGCCAGACTCACCCGTTCCGTGCTTCAAAGTCTGGATTCTTCGCCCGTGTTTTGCGTCAAATATCACGGCGTATCCCTTGGTTGTACCCATTATCGCCGCATGTCCTTCGTTGATAAAGAGAGTGAGAAGAGGAATATTGGATTTAAGTCCTAAGTACTGATTTTCTTGAAGTCTTGAGACGTGTTCCTGAACCAATCCAGACCACTGCGTATATTTGTCGCCACCAATGAAGTCGAGTCCGGTGATTTAGCTGAAGTCCCTCTACAAAAGTCCTGAGCTACTGACTGCCTTGAAGAAGGAGAGAACGTACATTTTTTCGTCTGGACCCCAAATGCAAGTGGTTTCCCAAGCATTAATGTCGCATTTCCTACAATACATGATATTACTAGTAGGTCCGCATTGAATTTAGAGTGTTCCCCTCACCAAAACCCATGGTGATAATATCCAATAAGACATTCATTATCATTCTTGAGGAAATGCACGCCTGTCGCTAGAGTCGGAGGTCGGACAAAATTCTCAGTCTCACCAAATGCAGGGCGTGGCAGGCGGTCTGTATATCGCCATGCTCCGGAACCTATGACTTTCATGAAGAAGCATACAAGCATTCAAGGTAAAAAGCATACTGTGTTTCTTGAAAAGTAAAACGTCGGCACCCGCACAGACAAGGAGGCGATCACCACTCTCGTTGATTTCCATAACCGCGACAGGTGAAGAGGCTTCGTGTATGACCTCACTTGCTCGTCGATGTGGCCACTTCTACGGTTCGCGTTCAGATATAATCGAACCACCGTAAAATGGAACTCACCAAGGTGGGATAAGAACACATAACCACCCCTCCCTCATCACCGATAAATAGGATGTTGTTTTTCCACGCGACAGCAGTGTAGGGGGAGGCGCCTTTGTGTTCCCAAACATTTGACAACCCACGTTCTATATCATGAACCCGCACCGTCTTGTCGTCGCTGGCGCTGGCCAAATAACGTCCATCGATCGTAAAGGATAATGCATTGACGGTATCAGTTGGCGAGTTTATTACGCCCATCTGGATATAGGAAGGGTTCATTGCTCCAGCAGTCAGTTTCCTGAGGCAAGTAATTGTTGGCTAGTGGAAATGCCTAGAATTTTTTCCTTCCAGACATCCCCAATGAGGGAACACATGTCAAAAACGAGGCGTTGCAGCATAGAAAGGGTTCAGATATCTGTAATCTGTGACTAATCGTCAAAATGAGAATGAACAGGGTCCAGAAAAGAATTCTCATCTGATCTCAACATGAGGACCTATGAGGACTCGTGCCTCGGGAGCGTCGGGACCCGTGCGATGCTCAGATGGCGCCAGAAATGGAATTCTCTTATTAAATCATGCATGTTAATATGCATGCGCATGCTGTCAGGGTCACAAGCTCTCAAACATTCATAGTCATGTTGAAGATAACTTGAAATAATAAAACTGGATAAATCAGGTTCTGATCATGATAGATATGGTATACATGCGCCGATGGCGAAAAGTTTTTGGATACAAACATGCAGCAATTATGAGAAATGTAGCTGGCGACGCATACTCTCATACGTCAGGGACAGGGATACCGTGCGCTCCTGATTCACCAGTCTAAGAAGATGAAGACAGACTGAGGACCGCGATGGAGCGGAGGAGTTTCGACAACGTACTAATCACTTCCTAGTTTCTCGCAAACGCAGAAGTTCCGTTTGCAGAAGCCTATTATCCGCCATGGTTTCCTTCAGAGTAACGACCGTTTGCACGTACAGAGCTTTCTGTTTGGCCAGACGCAAACGAAGCTCTGTCTAACAAAAAATTAGAGATATACGCAATCAATCGGTAACAGGATATCCACCTCATCGCGTAGTTTGAGGCGCTTTGCTAAAGCATCGAGCTCGATTCGAAGATTGTCAGCCTCGTCTAAAGCGGCTGCCATTCGTCGCTGCAATTGATTTATCTCGGCGTCTTCGCAAGATACACAGCGCACGAGTGAGAAAGGCATTATGGGGGAAGAGATAGGAGCCTAAGTTCTTATGAGGTCTCTTTGAGCTAGGGACCATGAAACTGTGTGGCACCTTCATCATATTGCGGAAGCGGGCCCATTGAGGTGAAAATGCTTGAAGGAAAGAAGAAGGGAAGAAGAGGATACTGATCCCATTGGGACAGATTGAGACAAACGCCCTTGACAGAATGAAAGGGATACGCAGGCCCATCGAGATTGACCGTCCACGGAGTTTGACTCGGTGGTGGTGACTGGTGAAAGGTAAAAAATGAATCGACCCGAATATGATGACGATCCTGATAAGCGCCGGTCGTCTTTCCGACTTGATTACTTACTTTCTAATCCCTTTGATCAACCAGCTTAGCCACCTCGTCCTGGTTCCAAACCGGACACAGGTAATGGCGAATATCAATAAGTCTTTGAGCCCATCAAAACCTCCATTCATGACGCGAGAATGATTCAATTCTGCTCTGCATTTGAATCTGATGTTCGTCTTTTCTCGCTATAAAAGCTGACTCTTCTTTTTCAGAGCTTGAACCACTCTATCGATTTTTGACATGGAGCCAATCGAGGATCTGATGAGCACAACTACAGCGACCCTACACTCATTCGACCAGAAGTACCGGACTCTCTTTGTCAAGCTGAATTCTGCAATCGAAGACCAGAAACGTGTATATATGAACCTTGTGCGCACAGGAAGCCTCGAGCACGCTGTATGTCATCGAACTCAATGCCGCTCCTCTCATACTAACTGTATCTCCTGCACGAAAGCCGCAATCATTTTCACTGCAACCCGAAATCCGCGTTCTTCAATTAGTGTTACTAAAGCTCATGGGACAGGTAGTTTGCAACGACAATGGATCGCTTGTTCACTCAATTCTACCTAGATCATCATTGGCAAGCACTTACAACCTTTGGCCAATCTTACGTTGGTGCTTCCAGATGCGGATGCAACCTGCCGCCTGCTTTACGATGCCCTCGAGGATCTTGCCACTCATATTTCGCAAGCTCGTTACCAGACGAACTCGAAGTTATTCAAGGCGTTAGTATATTGTCAGCGTACTCCCTCTCGAGAAACGCAGGTGTGTATCGCCTCAATCTGAATCATGTCTAGCCACTAATATTGTTGTCGTATCCAGGAATATGCCCTGGCGTTTGCACCTCTCCTCGCCCAGACCGCAAAAATCTTAGAGATGTTACAAAAGCTCGAGAAAGAGGTATGCAAACTCCTCCCTCATTAAGCACCATGTTTACTCACTCACGCTTAGGTTTCATTCATCGCAACTATTGCCCGCATCGGTCGTAGGAATAGATAGTATACTATACAATCCATGTACAATCTGATCTTCGTTCTCCACTCTCAATACTAGAAGCTGTCTGTGTAGAATGAGTGCTGTAAGTGTAAAATACTTTACGATACTCAGAATCAAAGCCCCGTTTCCTTTTTTGGTAACTTTGAATAATCGGCCCGAACGGCGAAAAGATGGCGTAATCTCTCTCGTTTAACAAGTTTAACTCGAACCTTCTTCCAATCTACCTCTCTAGCTTGTCCTGGTTTTAAACTGGACATAAGCGGTTACAGACCTTCACGAGCCAAATAGGGACTAGTACGACAGACGGCCACCATCCAGCACCCTAAAACCAAGTTGATTTTTCCGATAATCGTTAAGCGATGTCCAGCAATTTTCGCGCATATCGCGCCTCACGACATGTACATACGTTCAACTTATGTTCCATGAATGAATGATTCATCGATAGCTTGATTCTCTCACAGGAATCTAAGAAAATATCGTCCACTTTCTTTGGTCATGGAGATGCGACTTCCCGCCCTCTTTAGTATTTCGACCAACACTGTTGACGTCGACCTCGACCGTTCGAGCGATTCTGATTCTTCTAGGACCATGGATTCATACGATAGTGTGCCTCAGAGCCCGGATGCTGGAGAGGACGATCCGATGCCGCTTGCTCCACTGAACCCACAAACGATGCCTCAAATGGCACCCCAGGTTCCACAGGCCCACTTCCATACTCAATCACCACATCCGCCTCAGACCCCACCTCCGCAGACCCCACCTCCGCAGACCCCACCTCCGCAGACCCCACCTCCGCAGACTCCACCTCCACAGACTCCACCTCCGCAGACTCCACCTCCGCAGACTCCACCTCCACGGTCTGAAGATTTCCAGATGGACGATATCAATGCTACTCCCAGGGCCCCTCCAGATATGACTCCGAGAGCCCCCCCAGGCCCCAGAAACCAACCGATAATGCAGGTGTGTAATCAAACTCATGTTCTTATCTGAGGAACAAGCTCACTCATACATCTGCTAGCAACCACCGTCACCCACTATCCAGAAAGGCAAAAGAAGGAGAGTGCATGAGCCTGAGCCTGGTCCCTCTCAGTCGAATGTCAAAACTCCTGGAGCCCAACCCACTTCTCACACCGGAGCGCAGTCAAATACCCAATCTAATAGTCAGGGGCCCGTAGACTATGTGAGTGTTCAATGTACTTGTGTGCATGATATTAAATTGCATACATTTAGTTACAAGCTCTGCTCAATCATCAAACGAAGACGATGGGGGAGCTGTATCACCATTTGCAAAATTCAACTGCAGAGATACTTCGGAAACAAGACCAGGTATTGCAGAAACAAGATCACAAGATAGACAAGGTGGTATCCCACCTTGCGCAGAACACAGAGATACTCGGCCGAATTGGGGAGACGTTGGATATGTTATCCGCAAAGAGCAAACACAAAGGGTCACCGGGTCATCAGGACGAGGGAGATAGTCAGAGACATGGATCCGGAAGTAATCAAGGACCCCAGCCCTCTAACGACCGTGACTCTGCGGCAAAGCCTAGTGACGGTGGAGCTGCGGGAAGCGCCACGAATCGCAACAACGGTAATGGCGATGGCGAGGATGGGGACGACGAAGGAGATTCAAATGACAATCCCTTCTTCCGTTATGCCAGGAAGAAGCAGCCTGCTCGCTCCGGAGGGGTCAAGCATCGACCTGCTGAAGAACTGAAAATCAAGGTATGTACTCACTTGCATTACGTGTTTCGGCCCATTCAAAGGTCTTCGACATAGAAACGATGAGGAAATGGTTGAATGAAGTAATGGAAGGCCAAGATCAGCTCAAGGAGGCAGTCTCCCAGGACGAGGCTGATAAGTTTACTCTGCTGTTCAAAACAAATCCGCTTGCACGCCCTTGCTCAGTCGACGATTTTCGATACTGGATCGCGGGTGGTCCCAAATCGGCATGGAACAAGGGTGCTTCATATGTCTTTGTAGAAATTCTTGAGAAGAGGAAGTTGATTGCCACACCCGATGTTCAGACTCGTGATGGTATCCGCGAAGCTTTCCTTTTACGACTCAAAACACTTCATGCATCTTGGATGGAAAGACAGAAAATGCAGGAGGACAACAAAAATCCTCGCTCTCTATTTTCCAAAAGGTGGCAGCGGAAAAATACTGTGAGTCACTTCCTATCACCTAAACACACGAACTCACTCCTCCGAAGCTGTTCCATTGTCGAAGGGAGGTCATCATCACCTTCCACTCGCTTGAGTCCTTCCTCTCGTTCTTCGATGAGCTAGGCGTCGCAGGAATGTCCTCTGACGATGAGGATCCTGGCATGAAGAAACCGCAAGTGCAATACATCATCAAGGAGCCGAAATGGCGAAGCGTCGAACTCAAGAATCTACTCAGGTTGTTCGACTACTGCCATCTGGAAGGTCGATGTACCACTGAAGCAACCAGATTCGGCTATACGCGAGGGGCTCCTCCTCGAATTCGCATTGATAAAAACGATCGAAGTTCGAAGACGAAATACGTCTCTGGCCTACCTGCAAACTTTTACGATGCTCAGTGGCTTGAAGAACAGGAACCTGGATGGGCTAAAGGTGGAAGTGGATTTGTCAACGAATTTGTTCGTCCGCGAAAGCCCATCAAACTCATTTTTCCTGCAGACCTTTTGAAGTGCGTATCATTATTTAGGAAATTAGATCCTATCTCATTCTTGTTTAGGACATTGAAGGACCGAGGATACCCCAGGGCGCAAGGTCCAGAGTGATGTTAGTGCAGGTCTATTGTACAAGTAGATGTATTGTATGTATCAAATGAGATCGCAAATGGACATGCGTATCTGCCTGATAATGAGACATTGACACTTATTCAAAACAAATTCAATTTCTGCTCTAAATCCAGACTGACAAGGACTGACAATCGGACGATTATTGATAGCACATTAGGGTGTATGTCCACCTGATGTAGATTTATTTGGGATCATAAGTGAAGAGCTTCACACTGAGCAGGAGGAGAAAAGGAAGAAGTATGTAAATCAACCTTCATGCTTGAATTGACAGCAGGTAACTGTGGTTAGCTGTGGTTGCGACGTAGTTGAATTCACTTGCTCCAGCTTTCTCACTCGCGAAAGTTCCTACCTCAACATTCAAGTTTATTTCATTTTTAAGGTCGTTTTGGAGCAAAAACGTCATGTTCTTGTTGCACAAGAAGTTTGATATTTGGTCAAATAATACACCCTATTACAGATACATTTCGTTATGAATATTTGCTGTGAATCAGCTGGTCCAGTTTATCGAGGATCTGAATGATCTGAGGGCTACGCCACGAAAGTCTATTGTACACATAAGAGACCATTTGAGATTCTTCATCGCTAGCTTCAAATCCCATAGCCAATAGCGGAAAGATCTGAAGTACATACCCAACTTAAGACAACAAGGATGTCATTGAATAAGTCATAACGAACCTTATCGATGTGTGCAATCTTCAAAATATCCCGAAGCCAAACAATGAGACTTGAATTGTCGAACATGACATGGTCATGCTGGTAATTATTCAGGTGCGTCCAGAGTTTGACATGAGGAGTAGGAGGTCGTAGAGTCGTGTCTAAGCCCGAGTTGTACTCGAACATGACATGGTCATGATGGTAGTTATTCAGGTGCGTCCAGAGTTTGACATGAGGAGTTGGAGGTCGTAGAGTCGTGTCTAAGCCCGAGTTGTACTCGAGCATGACATGGTCAAGATGGTAATCAATAGGAACGCCACTTATCAGTCATGTGACATTGGCTCCGTCTTGAACATTACTTATTTATCGCCGTCCGAAACAACTTGGTACATAACACCTAGGCCTACAGAGTCAAACTCAGTAGCGGCCAAGATCTCAGCTTTACAACCACACCGGAATTTCAGAGGTCCTCGAGAACAATTTCCGCCTGAAGAAAGTCGGAGACATCGAACCAATCAACATGCAGCTTTTAAATTTTCAACTGTGTTGGGTCGAACGCTAGGAAGGTTTTTCTGCCTAGGACTAAATCGTGTCATCGCTGATCCCCTCCGAATGTCATATTGCCTCTTTCCTTGTCCCTATGAATTGAGTGCGAAAACTGGACCCCCTGATCGATGCATTTCATTCTGTCCTTTGGTGGAAAATTTATTGGGCTCTCTTTCCCGTCACTCAGCGATTTTCTGAACTCACAGTCGGTCCAAGGTCAACAAGCCCGGGTCGTCCAAAAAGTGTGAGACGAGAACGAGGGACAGCAACATCGTCAGCGACGGTGAGCAAATGAACCGAGTTGGCATAGACCGGATATGAGCCTGACGCTTCTTTTGCCAGTCCAAAGTTCAGTACGTCTCCTGCCAGTTCTCGAAAATGATCAACGCCCCCTGGAGAAATGAAGGCACAAGAAGCTTACAAACGTCCCTCAGGATCCTCAGGATATTTTTATCCACTTGCTCCCGCACTGCTCCTACATTCGTCGGAGGTTTGTCAGGAGCCTGAAAGACAATTTCGTTGATCCGTAGAAAGTATTGCCACTGAGCAACACTCACGGTGGGATCCGAGAACGCAATCGTAGCGGGACCATAGCCTTTCCAACGCATCCTGTTGATCATTCGTCTCTTCTCTCCGGTTTCTTCGTTGACGACAGTCGATACAATAGAAGCTGGATTCCCTTTGAAACTACATGGTACTGTCAGCGTTCTTCAGCGCAAGGTACAAGTACTGCGGTGGACCAACTTATAGCTTTGAGCAATGCCTTGGCGACTAAATATTGGCGGAGGGAATAATCGGAGATTACTTCGAAGTGCTTGATTTGAAGATGGCTTCGTGTTTTTCGCAGTATCGATACCTTTTTCAACAAGCTGCGGGTATATATTCATTTCTGGAGGACCTAGAGTTGATGCTACAGTTGGAAACAGCGTTTCCAAGTTCATCCTGGCCTAGTTCATTCAATTCAGGCATTACGGTCCCTTTTTTCTTTCGTCGTGTTACTTTGATAACGATACATCGTTCGCGACTACTTCGCCAGGAACTGGATGCACAAAGGAGTCGTCGGGCGGAAGTTTGAGCTCGACCAAGGTCTCTGATTTTGACGCGCCGCGCCGGAAAGCGGTTTCTAGATTGGAAGGACCACCGAGATTGCAGATTGCTTGAGGAACTGAAGCAGGCTGATCATAGCCAGGATATTCCACAGAATCATCTTCAGTGCTGAGCCAGAAGTCAGCGGATGCACCAGGCTCGCCTGACCTGTTTCCACTAGGACTTGCGAAGACACTTCCGGATACAGCCCCAGTGAGAAGTCTGACGAAAAATCAGGCTCGTAGCCTGAGCCACCACCGTAGATGAAGCTTACTCTGGGGGTGACTGATGCTGAGAGCGCGTCGTCAGTATCCGGTCTCTCGGCGCCTCTGTTTCTCTCCCGCGCCTTTTTCCATTCCTGGATCTTCCCGTCACGCTTCTCTTTCTCCAGTGACCCCCCGCGTCTCTGCCTCTTGCTGGATCCTCCGTCGCTCTTCAGCTCCCGAATTTGGCCTCCTAGTTAGGACTCCTCATCTCCCAACCCCGTCACCAGCGTCGCTCGGCTTTCTGTTCAACGTCTCCAAAATACATCATGACTAACCAACGATCGCGATCCGCTAAAGAACTACGTGCCCTGTACGCTTCACGAAGAGCACGCGGCGTATCGTTGGCAGATGGGCCAGGTTTTCTATACGCCTTCGTTGAATACGGTCATCGTTGGAAAATCGGGATGACCGACAATTACGATCGGCGGAAAGCCGAATGGGATCGTCAGTGCCCGTGCCCTGACAGAGTTTGGCTGCCACCTTTGCGCGTTCCGAGAAGGAGGAGATCCGGTAATCTTTTGAGCCCTCTCATCTGAACATGCTGATCTCTCTCAAGAATCTCTAGCTCACATTCTACTGGAGTTGAAGTGCTTCAAAAGACCTCGCATCCAGTGCACACAATGTATGTATTTCTTCCTTACTATAACATTATCTCACTTCTACGATAAGGTGGTAGGCGTCACATCGAAAAATTCATCTTCCTTGGAAAACGGAGACGAGTTTGGCGAAGGAAGATTCGGCCAGTGCTTGTGCGCGCTGGATCTTCGTAAAGGTACGTTCATTTTTGAATGCTCTCGGATTCGTTAACTTACGACTCTCTTTGCAGACTTTCGATAGTTATAAATATTCACTATGTACACTCGTATATATACTCTACACAGCATAGCCAACAGACGTGCCTTCCAAATTTGAACAAAAGCCATTGACCCGTGGTTCACGAGATATGTCTTTCTTATGTATATAATCGTCAACTCACTGACAGTGATTATGTGTATAGCTCATGTGTATAGCTTTCGAATCGCCCGCATTGCTCAATCATCAAGAACCATTGGAGATCTCTGAAGATTATTGATTCAAGCCCTCAAATCATCAAGTTCCTTGCTGCTCCTGTATATATAATGTAGAAATAAAAATCATAAACAAAAACCTTGCTCCATGAGATCCTACACAAGTTACGCATCCCGACATCAACTACGTCACCTGTCCCGACATCCCGACGCCAACGACATCCGGACGTCCTGATATATTGATGTCGGCGATGTCTTGACGTCCCGACATCCCGACATCGGGTCACCATAAGCTGGGCGAGCTTATTTTGAAAAAGCGCATGCTTTGCGTGAGGCCATTTGTGTGTATAAATTCTGAATTTTTTGGGGTAGGTTATTAAGTGACTATCCAAAGTAAGCTCAGAATTTTTGCCATATATTATTCAAAAGCTTTGACTGGAGTGATTGAGAATAAACGGTCCCCGAAAAGAATGAAAAATCAGCTTGCATTTTCTAAAAATAAGATTATGGATGTTAATGGTATGTTTTTCATATAAACTGTACTATATCGGGCCCATAACATGGACTGGGTTTAGGAAGAAATATTAAGAATTTTCGGGGCTCGGTAATCTGAACAATTTTGTACCAAACCTCACTATAAAATCAACCTTTCGGTCGCGAGAAAATCGGCTAATCCCCGCAGTGTTGGGTCTACAAGACTTAGACCCTTCTACCTCTAAAGAGGTAGCGGGAATATTGAATCCGAACAAAATCATTTAAAAATCTAAGGGATTCCATCTCCTCAAAGAAAAAACCAAGGAACTTTCCGACTTGGCCACTTTAACAGACAGACCTTTTCTCACAGGTAATCTTGAAGCCCAGTTGCTCTACCATTCTCCCTGGAACATGTTAAGGTCAGTCATATCAATGTACATTGGATGCTACCTGGAAATTACTGTACGATTGGTCCGGCTCAATCTCGTGGAAGTATAAATCTACAGCCAGTCCCTCAATGACCTTTACATGCGAACATACATCTATACACAGAACAGAGCATTCAAAGAGAGTATACTGAGGATTTATGTCACTGTACATAGTTTTGGTGAAGCAATTGAAAGAGCCGTTTTGGGCCGGCACATTGCCGTGAGGTTTCCTTGTAGACTTTTTACTCTCAAGTCCGTGGCACACAGAAAGCACTTTCTTCCATCTTCCGCACAAATCTTCAAGAATGGCAAAACCTCCGCCCGCAAGCCCAGCACCTCCCGCACCACTTTCAATTCCTCCCAATCCTCCCAATCACAGCCGTTCCAATCCGCCGCAAACTCATACTCATCCGCCACTAACGGGCAACGGCGCTTCCAAGGGAAAGAAGAAGAACGATGCTCCTGTTGATCCTGCTACAATGTATGAAAGTTTGAAGAATCGGATAGCAGCCTTGGAAGAGGAAGAAGAGCTAGAGGAGGAGGAGGAACGCCGATTTGGTGTGTAATTTCACCAATATCAAGCCCACAGTATCACTCATTCCCCCATCCTAGCTGAAGAAGCGCATAAATCAGTCAAGGGCCTGGAGCAAAACACAATACACGCAAAATACATCGAGCTCGTATGTTCTTCTCATACTCATACCTGCCTTCCCTCACACAACGCGCCAATTTCCTAGTTCGCGGAATTTAAACGTTTAGAACGAGACCATGCTAAGGAGAAGCAGAAGCTGTCCAAGGACAAGGATGCAGGTATGTCCATTGTCTATGTAATATCTTCCGAATCCTCACCACATGTCAGCTAAAAGTCAATTGACGAAAGCAAACCAGACGAAGACGAAAATGGAGAATCTCGCACGGGAACTGCAAAAAGTTTGCTTTGCTTGCTTCTCACTGTCTGCCAGTACTCACTCAGTTCTCCCAGGATAATAAGCGATTACGGGTAAGCAGAGAACATCGAATACAGTGAATGCGAATGCCCATCTCCGCATAGGAAGATGGAAAACGGTTAGCGCAGTGTGTGGAGGATGCTCAGGACGAGGTATTTGTCCTTGTACTTGCTAGATCAATCTTCTCAACCATCATATCAGCTCCACCAAATGAAAGCTGATATTGCCAAACGCACATCCAAAGCGCGGCTCCTCGACAACAAATACAGAGAAAAGCCCGATATCCTCGTCAAAGTTTCATGCCGATACCGGGCTGAACTGTTTTTCAAAATTTCCCGCAAGACAAAGCTATCAAAACTCTTTGGTGCTTGGACAGAGCGAATGGAACGAACAGGTCATGGTGTCACCAGTGTTTCGAAAAAGGTTGATGGCGTTGCGCCTGCTTCAGGGACGAACGTAGATCCTGGGTCCGAAGACGTCGTACCCCCGTCATTCAGTGTCCCAGCCATGCAATTCGTGTTTACCCATAATGGACGATCAGTGGATGCGGACATGACTCCAGAAGAGGCTGGTATGGAGGACGGCGACGAAATCCTAGCTGTAGAGTTGATGGATCTTACAGAGAGCACTGGCGGCGATGATCTCTACGTGCGTATCTGACATCACTGCGCCATGGTTTTCTATAACGTCCTGACAGGACCAGATTTTGGAACCTCAACGTCAAAAGCTGAAAAAGAATTGGACAGATGATCCTCATGCGTGTGTTTCTTGTCTGAATCTCCTGTCTACGCTACTCACTGACGTTTTGTTCTAGAGCCCAACGATCACTGGAGGAGATATTTGATGGAGTGTGCGTCTCCGTTGGGGGATTGCTGTTAACGAAATACACTTACACAATACATACGCAGTGTTCGAGAACGATTAAAGGAAGTCTTGCGGCAATACGAACTTCGAGAACGACATTTTGAGTGCGTAATCCGGTCGAAAGAGCTCGAAGTTTTGCTTTCTCGTGCTCGAGCAGCGGAACAGAAGCAACTGGCGTCTGGAGATAAGGCCAGAGCTGATAAACTGGAAGAAGAGGTGCCTATCAATTTTTGCACGCTTACTTTTCCTCTTTATGACAGTATCCTTCTCCTTCAGATTCAACAGCTCCGGAAAGATCTGGAAGATTCTCAAAACGGACAGACTATGCTCATCGACAAGCTCATTCAATGTTGCAAAGAGGTCAGTATATTCTTGTACCCTCTTCTTCTATTACTTGACTGATACTCAGATCCGGAACGAAAAGCCGAATGCTGAACGTACTCAACGCCTGTTCGCGTCTTTGCGTGACGAACTCGAAAAGCGAGCTCCGAGCTTGAATAGTAATGCAAATAATAGCAATAGTTCTATCGGGGGAGTGACAGTCAACGGGAAGAAAGGGCCAGCAGACGGACATGTGGGTAGTTGACCAAGGGTATTAACATCAATACAGTTGCTTACCATGAACCTCGTCCCCCTCAAACTCACAGAAAGCGCGAGGGAAAACGCACGCAAAAGATCGTCGGAAAGGGCTAAAGAAGTGGCTTTTCAAAGCGATTTTACAGTAAAGAGGTATGGTACCTGGAAGCGCAAGAATCGAATGTCGTTTCTACACGAACTAAACGCGTGATGTAATCGAGTCCTTCATTGACTAAGTGTCTGTATTGTACAAAAGTTCCATGTCCGAGTATCACACGAGAGCATCCAATTCCTCCAGTGACGAAGCAATTCCTGATTTGGAAAAGATTTTGCCTTTGGTGCTCTCCAGACCTTCACCGGCGTAACTGACGATAGGAGACATTTCAATCTCTACCTTGTCCTTGACGATAGCACCAGCCTTCTCCAAGAAGTGCTTGTGTTGTGCTAGAAGATCGCGACGGCTGGTCTCTGGGTCATCGGATCCAGTACCAGGAGCGTTCTTCAATGGACTGAATTCCTGCTTGCGTTCCACTTCAAGGACAGCAAAACGTTCGGTGTACGGGAAGACGTCGAAGACGAACATTTCGAGTTTCATGCCGTTGGGTTTAGCCGGCTTCACGATTTGGCCAGTCGCAAGATCCACATGAGGAATCTTTTTACGAGCAATGTGGAATGCCATCTGTTCTTCGAACTTTTCGACCTGGTTCAGATATGCCGTGGTGTAAAAGTGGTTGACAATGTTACCAGCTCTGAACACCAGTTCGCCGTCGGCATCACGGCGCTCGGCCTGCTCCTTCAAAATCTCGGAATACTCGACAACACTGAAACGGCCACCTTTGCAGGCAACAACACCGACTGATTCGGTAGGCGATGCCTTCGGCACAACCTTCGCAGCACAGTCTGCCTGCTTCCAGATGCCGAACCCAATGAATACAGGATCAGCAACGCGAACGAGGCAATTGTCCACGCAGTACGCATGGACGTAAAGGATCTTTCGCCGAGCCAAATCATTGAGGACGGTATGGGACTTGTCACCAGCTCCGAGTGGGGAACGTGTAGCTGCATACAGTCCACCATTCCCATCTGGTGCAACGGCCACACTACTAGTAGTATCTAGAAGGAGTTTGCCTTCCATCGTAAGACAAGGAAGAGTACCTGAGCAAACAGAGTAAGTTTGAGCGAATTTCACGGAACCTATTTGAGATGTACCTTGTTCGAAAAAGATGACATTTCGATGATCAAGTCCAAAATATTCATGCTCTTTGAAGAACTTCTCTGTCTCGCGACGAGTGGGACCACTGGTCATGACGTACCACGGGACAATGACAGTTCCCGCTTTCTTTCCAAACTCTTGCTCGGCAACAGTCTGCAAGCGGGAGATACGCTCAGCCTGGTATTGGAAGAGAGATTTATGGGAGGGTAGTCCGATGTCATAGCAACCCTTGGGCCCGTTACTGCCCAGTCTAGTGCCTTGACCTCCAGCCATCAGCAGAGCACCAACTTCACCTTTAGAAACTGCTTCTAGTCCAATCCGCCTCCATTCGTTGGCCAATTCTACATGAGTGATTGACTCTGACGCGCCCTTGGGCAAAGGTTCGATAAGATCGCTGGTTGCGCTCGAGTTGGTGGACTCGGCGGACACAGCCTTTTTGTAGATGCGGTTGACGCGTTCGATGTCGAGGGAACCGAGTTGCTCCAGCAACGATGCCTTTTCGCTATCGGCAAGCTGAGGCCAAAATTTGAGAACATGGTCTTGACCAGCGGCCTCGTAGCGGGCCTTGATGGATTCAAAAGAGGGCATTGGAGAAGATGAGGGTAGACGAAAAGGTATAAGTTATTGTAAACGTTGCAGACAGTCGTTATAACGTGTTTGCTGCATGCCAAACGACACAGGAATTTGAAGTAGTGACCTCAGGTGGCTGTGTCCTGGTCACCGCTTCTTCTAGCACGGGAGTCACTTTCACCGGTTCGACTCAAGCTCAAGTACATGGATGCAATCAAAAGATTGTATGGTCGTCAAATTCTGTGCCGCTGGAGAAACAAATTAGAAGACGAACATAAGTACACCTTTCGAAATATAAAGTATCTCTGCTGTGCGTTCAATAATTGTTAAATGTGCATACAAATGTAGATTAGCGCAATCCAGCAAGGTCAAAACACCATCAAGCAAGCCTATGAGGAAGAGGAGACACCGTACTTCGCAAACGTCGATTGCCAGTTGCCCACGTCCTCATGCCCATGGCAGACGATGGTCGGTTTATTTCCCGAACGAGGTCCGAAGAGTCTGGCGGCTACCCGTGTGATGTCTTCAGCAGTGACGAGAGCAATTTTGTCTGTCATCTCCGTGACAGGTACTGGACGATCATGCACGAGCACCTGAGGAACGTATTATTACTGAATAAAGCGTGCTAGAATGAGGGAAACGCACTTGTCGACCGAGGTCCTCTACTTGGATCGCCCTACTCTCCATTGCCATCATCAAGCTTGAGCTGAGCTGATTCTTTGCTCTGGTTAACTCTTCCGCTGGAACAGTGGTGTACATCAGTAAACTTAGCTGATGTACCAGATGAGGGAGAATTTGGGATGGCGTATTGCCACCGCGCAGCCCTGATGCAGCGGGGACAAACGACGCAAATAACCCGAATAATGATGAATCCGTATAAATGTGATGGAACGACGCGCAATGGTCGATTTGAGAAAAGTGGTTAAGAATATGTGTGTAAAGTCGGGAATACATTCCTTTGCCGGGTCCACCTGTGATAAAACGTGATTGTAGCCCTAATTCATCAGCTGGTGAGTACATACCTGCAGAAAAGCTGCCACCACCTCCGAGAAGTACCTGCATAGTGGCAAGAGCATAAATATCTTGGTCATGAATTCCTACTCCCTCAAAACCGATATACAAATGATCAAAGTCACCCTTGGAATCATGAATGAACTTGTGTCCACCCGTGTAGGAAGATGACGGAGAGACGGAAGCATCCAGAATAGAGTCAGATGGGGTGTTAGGGAAAAGGTATGAAGCAGCGCGAGAAAGCGACTTCCGCACTGGATTTACAGAGGACGCGAGTAAATTTATGGGAACTTGGGGATTCGGCAAGGATCGTTGATTTTGATTTGTTGGGATGGACGGAGATACAGAGGGAGAGGATGGGCTAGCTTTTAGCGATGAAAAATATTTGTCGACCATCTCAACAAGTTCTTCATGCCGTATTCCTGCTCCAGCAATAACCATGTTCTCTGGTTGATACCAGGCTGACATTGTCCGCCACAATATGTTATTGTCAATCACACTTATCCGGTCTTCGGGACAAAGAATAGAATTCCCTAGTCCTCTATTTCCATACGCCACGGAATGTAACACTTCTGGGAGGACCATTTCCGGCTTTGCTTGCAATTCCCGAACCTCATAGAAGGCGGCATCACGTTGGGCTTCGATCTCTTCCGGAAGAAATGAGGGATTCAAGGCCGTCTCAGATATTAATTCCAAAGCGGTCGAGGTTGCTTTGGAAAACTGGGAAGACTGGTACATGATAGTTTCTCGGGATGATGCTGCCATAATTTGACCACCCATAGAATGCATTGCAGCCGCCATTTCTTCCGCTGACCGCTTATTCGTGCTCTATGCAAATTTGTTAGTAACAATAAGCTCGGGCCAATAGGTTCCTGCATACCTTGAAGGCCAGCCTATCTATAAAGTGGCTAGCCCCAGAGGTCTCCGGAGTTTCATAACGCGAGCCAGCATCGACATACAGGCCAATTGAAGAGAAATAGCCTGGGGTCGGATCTGTGGCGACGCGAATTTTATTGGGTAGAGTAGTAATTTGAGTAGCATTCACGGGCACCGTGCTTGAGTGGAGAGATCTAGAGGCATTCTTCACAAAACCATTCCCTGAGCGAAATACCGATTTGTGCATGGAGCGTAGGTGGAAGATGAGAAAGCAAGAAATCGCTGATGTAACAGTGCACGTGTGCTGGTCGTCTTCGACCGTTCCTCGAACTTCAACTCAAGCTATCAATATATCAATGTTCAGGAGATGGGTTAACTGCCATATGCTCGGAAAGTAAAATTGTCATTTTCTTCTTTTCCTTCTTCAGTTATTACATTCGCTGGTCGAACCCAACCTTTTCCGAGAATATTTCGCCGGTCAAAATCTAGGGAATCTTCTGCATCGCAATCCATCGTCCATAAATTATCTGATATTACCCTTGAACGTCAACGGGGGACAAGTCAGCGACGACTAGTCGAAAAAATGCATTTCAGCGTCTCTTGTCTTGGAATTCTTGCTCTTGCCATTGCTTTACAACCTATACGTGTATATGCAGCCCCTCATGGTGTAAGTAACCAGTTCGTATATAACTCCCGTTCACAATACTTAAATTTGTATCGTCACGGTGTGTGTAGTCAAATGTTAGACGCGACTCTTCCCAATCCATCCCAAACCGCGACAGTGGAGTAAATAATCCAACCGGAATTTTGAGTCAAGATCCCCTGCTCTTCACGAAACACCATCCCCGAAACGCTGAATGCATACTAAAAGTCCTTCTGTCCACTAGGTATTTGGATGATGCACACAAACGCTCTGCAGAGTCCATAGTCCGCCAGGTTGCGCAGGGCCATAAACTGTTCGGAGCTGGCAGTTTAAACCTAGGGTTTTCCTGGGACGCCAATCCTGTACTTAATAGTACCACTGTCTCCTGCAGGAAGTTGTGTCGGGAACCTAAACATAGTAATGGGCCAGAAGAACCCTGGTACTACTAAGTAAAGACTACGAGGCATATGTTTATCATGAAGACATCGATGCATACGTTCCGTTTGAAAACGACGAAAGGGATTTGATTGCCAAGGAAGGAGATCGTATGTTCTTTTTTTGCTACAAGGAGTTCTCTGATTATGCCAACAAACTTCGATGTAGCTATCAAGAATAGCATTCCCCCAAATTTCGCATTGAGGATCCGTTTCCTCGACTTACACAGTCAGAACAAGGACGACAGCATCAAAAAGTTTGTTCAAGACCTCATTCAACATGAGGAGAGTCAGGATCCGGCTTCAACATCCCCGCCATCTTTTTCAACGGATGGCTGGGATCTCAGTTCTTCTTCCCGTGATTCGACTAAACCCATTCATTTCATCGTGGAACACGAGTATGTCATAGGGCATCCCGAAAGCATATTCGATGTGGTGATGAGTGGTGCGGACTATCGAGGTAACTATGTGTTCAAAGAAACAGTGACGGATAAGAACGGCGTCGTAAGGGAGACCGTAAGTAGATAATGAGTCCTGATCTTGAAATCTCTGGCTGAAATAAGTCGGTTTTTAGCCTATAAGAACCCATGAATGGCGCGAGAGCGTTGATGTAGATTGGAAATTTGGAATCTGGGATGGGCAATTTGAAGAGAGAGCTCTGAATCATGAGTTGCTCTCAAGTTGTACTGAATGTTGAACGTATCGTTGCTTAGAGGGGCGATTTAAGTATGTACAGTGATCATGATATTGAGGAGTATTGAGGAAAGATAGATGCCTGATGTCCGCTTGCTGTTGACACCCATTTTTGAAAGGCATAATCGATGACGGGAGAGTCAGTTTCTCCAATCCATATACTGCAGGATACTGCATCTACTCAGCGCTTGTCGTGAAGGCTGACTAAGTTTGGCAACTATTGTAACCACAAGCTTTAGAACCCGTGCCTTCGCCACGGTGGCTCACTTTGCTCGCACCGTATGCTACAGCTGGGTTCACAGCTTGTTGGGGGCAAGCCCCCAAACCCCCATTAGTCGTCGCTTCGCTCCTCCACACTTATAAGTCAAAAAAATAAGTCAATTGTTTCATTCCTCTGTACTTAATTACTCCAGCTTTTGTTTTACTTATTTACACATTACAAACTGCTAATAAATATAGAATCTGTAATACTTAGGTAATTTGGTGCATTTATTTAGTCTAAAAGAACCTCTGGGTACACTTCTGTGTCAAACACTCTGTGTCACCTATGCAACAAAGGTAAATCAGCAAATAATACAATTGAAAACAATGATAAAAACTTTACCTTCTGGAAAAATGACCTTTATGCCTTGTTTTGTGGTACTGCGAGAGAGAGCAACATACAACTGGCCATGTGTAAATACAGATGACTGCAGGTTTAAACCAACTTGTTTCACTGATTGCCCTTGTGCTTTATTGATAGACATTGCAAAAGCAAGCCGGACTGGAAATTGATGTCTTTCCAATGTGAAAGGCAAATCCAAATTAGATGGTGTAAGTGTTATGCGTGGTATGAAAGCAGTTTCTCCTGCATGGTCTCCTCCTAATATTCTGACCTCTAAAACTCTGGTAGTACAATGGATCAAAATTGCCCTAGTGCCATTGCAGAGGCCTGCAGTTGGATCCAAATTCCTTAATATCATCAAGGGTGCTCCAATCTTCAATCTCAAATGGGAAATGGGAAGTCCAGAGCCATTGATACTGTTCAGATACTCAATAGGATACTGAAAATCACCATCAGCATTCTCATCCATTACTGCTCTATCAGAACTGTGATATGTATGAGTTTCTCCAGGCATTGCATCTAGGCATTTAAAGTTGAGATTATCCACTGTATCATTTCTGGGACAAAGAATAGTTCTTTCCAAAAACCAATCATCATTATCTCCCAGAGGTAGTAAGAGATGCAATGCTGGATAAATTGCTGATATGAGTGAATCAATAGTGTCTCCACACTTCATTGCAGGATCCAGTTTAATTTGACTCTGTGGACCATTTATTTTTCCATGGCCAACATCCAGCAACCACTTGGCATATTGTTTATCCTCCTCTGTACCACTGTCCAATCTTTTATTCTCAGTCAAATGCAGGACTTGTATATCCCGCCATAATCTTGATCGTTGGATACACTGGCCAACAATTTGCTCTCGGCCTCCTTTGCGCACAACAGGCAATATTTGTTGGAAATCTCCACCAAATACTACAGTAACCCCACCAAAAGGCTTTGAGTTGCCTCGTATATCTTGCATAGTAAGATCAACAGCTTCTTGACAAAAACGATCTTGCATTGGCACCTCATCCCATATAATAAGACTGGTTTGACGGAGCAGATCAGCAAGGAGACTTTGTTTAGGTACATGACATGTTTTGCCATCAAAAAGTTCAATGGGAATT
The DNA here is from genome assembly GCA_028011325.1 of Lentinula lateritia. NCBI lineage: Eukaryota > Fungi > Basidiomycota > Agaricomycetes > Agaricales > Omphalotaceae > Lentinula > Lentinula lateritia. The sequence goes on from JANVFT010000051.1 coordinate 133,211, forward strand.
TTGAAAGTTGAATGTGCAGTACGACCCTTCTTAAGCAATAATGCAGCCAAACCGGATGAGGCACAACATAAGACAATCTTTTTATCTGCTCTCAAATCAAAACATAATGTATTGTATGTGAAAGTTTTTCCTGTACCAGCAGGCCCATGTAAAAAAAACATTTTGGGAAGGTGTCCATATACTGCTGCTCTGATTGTATTAAATGCATGTGCTTGTTCAATATTAAGTTTAGCAATATTTTCATTTGCCAGTTGCCTTTGTTCATCAGCATTGAAAGCTAGCTGCTCAACAATCAATCTATTCCCTTCTAAATTAGTCCAGAAGTCATAGTTTGGTAGTGGCATGCCAACAAAATGTTTTAAACCTTGGATCAAGCCAGCATGAAACAAATTTTTGTCAATAAGATATAGGCCATAATCATATATCTCATCTTGAGAGGGATAATTTAAAATCCCAGACTCATGCAGAATTATATATATGTCATCACATATGTGATGTTTGAATTGATTCCACAGCTCTGCTGGCTGATTAGGTCTACAATCTTTAAGAATTGTTGCAAATAATGAATGGAGTTGACGTCCAGACTGCATATGTCTTGCATCATCTAAACATTCTTGCCATTCTTTATCATCTTGTAAAAGTCCCCGGGCAAAACATGCTTCCTGATGTGTTGCATATTCAATATTATTGTAGCTTCTGAGATGAGCAAATGACAATGCTCCACGGACTACAGTAAGAAGCAGCCGGACATAGAATCTTTCTCCGGATATAGGATGAGCAAAATTCATTCTTCCAATTGAAGGTTCACCTGATTCACGGATTTTCCATGTTGTTGTTGAAGGAACCCATACAAACTTACTTGGCAGCTCCTGATATAATAATGATCGTGCCAGAGTAGAAGCATCATTTGGATGCTGGTCTGCATAATCCTTTTCTGCATTATTTAATTTGAAATAAGCTTCCAGTTTTGAGCTTTTTGCAGCAGCATTCTCCAAAATTTCCACAGGAGTATTCACTTCTGGATTGAAAACAACAAAACGTCCAGCTTCGGTATGAACTGGCAGCCTTACAACATTTGGCTTTTCCTCATGCATCCAATAATGGAATAGTCGCCAAACTGCCTCTGATGTAGAAACATATCGGGAATCAATGTATTGCTGAATTTTATCCTTGTTTTCTCCAATAGCCATTGTAGTCCTGTCATGGCCTTTATAGATGTACTTGTGAATATATTTGAATGCTTTGATAGAAATACAACATTCAAGATTGACATGAGCCATAAGCTCTATCAAAAGCCATATACAGTAAGGCACAACCCAAGAATTGTCAATATCAACCTCTACTCCATTGACTTTTTTTTGCAAGTCCGACCATTATTGGGTCTTGCATAGAGTGTATATCCATCCTCTGAAAGTACAGTTTGCTCCTGAAAGGTTTTTGGAAAGTTTTTGGAGCACTTCCCATCTTTCATACATGATGCATTAGGATTAAGATTACCACAGGGCCCATGAATCATCAGTTTTTCAACCAATTTAAATAACTTTGGTTGAGTAATAGGATCAGGAAGTTGGGCAGAAATTGCTTGATCAATCTGATGTGGTTCCTGCAGCCTTGCATCTGGATACAAAAAAATCAAGATATGTATGTGAGGTAAACCTCGCTTTTGAAATTCAATTGTATGTACCCGGCCTCTGCATTTTCCAAAGCATCCATCATCAATAAGCTTCAGCAATTTCCGGATTTTTTCTCTGAAAACTCTGGCAATCAAATCAGGTCTATCATTAGCTGTTTGTCCTGGAAGAAGAGCATCTTTGATTTCCTTTGCATTTGGATCTGCTGTAACTGTAAGGAAAAGATCTGGTTTGCCAAAATGTCTAGCAAGTGCAATGGAATCTTGATACAACTGGTACATGTGTCTTGTGCCACCAATATAAGATGATGGAAGTATTGTTCTTGTTCCAATATTGTCCAAATCTACATCACCTGAATGAACTGCATCCACTAACCCACTGTAGACTTCTGCATGCAACATGGATTGGTTATGTTTGAGAAAGGATAAACGTGACTGATCAGTCTGAGCCCACCCATCAACAATAAACTGTTGAAATAGGTTTTTAGCTTGAAACAAATGATTTGATTCTTGCCATGGCTTTTGATCAACAACACTTATAGCTGGACGTTGATGTAACCGGTAGGCATAATATTCCATTTGTGAAACAAATTTAGTTGCAGATGCATCTCCATTTACATAATGAATTTTTGGATGCCATCCTAGTTCACCTCTTGGAAATAACAAAACATAGTGCAAAGGTTGATAGGCAGGATTGGTTTCATATATACGTTTTAATGGCCCTGCTCTCAATTGCAAAATAATATCTCGATGGTCTGTTGCTTCACCTGGCCCTGGAAGAATAACTGCAACCTCATCTGCTGTAGGCATATTATATCTTCTAGGATCTGTATGATCCTTGAACTGAAGCTTCACATAAGCTGATTCTATAGCATTTGGTGTTTCCCTCTCTAACTGACTGATCCTCTCATATGCAGATTTATATAGATTAATCCAGTTATTGTTGCGGGTTAAACAATCTGATAGTGTTTGCATAACAGTTTGGCGTAGTCCTGTGCCATGATGTGCATTATTTGCCAAACGTTGTTCAAGGGCAGTTTCAGGGGCAACAATATAAAGTTGTGCATATACAGGTGTTTTTCCTGTTTCAGGAAGCAATGAGCCCATTGCATGCCACAGTGCACCTTTGATTTTATATTGCCGTGCACCTGTTGTGGGAAGTTCAGGATCATTATGTGGTTGTGTCTTGAGACCCAGTGATACAAAGGCAAAAGCAGAGTTGTAACTGCGAATATTATCTAAAAAATGTTTGGACTCAAAGTCTGTTCCATCAAATAGATTTTGCAACTCTTGAGGAGGGTTTTGCAGCATAGGCAGGCTCAATTTCCCTGATTTACAGCATGTACCAAAGATAGGTTTTGTTGCAGAAGACTTTGTCAACCTTTCTGCAGCCCAATGTAGTGCATGGCAATTTGGACACTCTACATTTATTTGTCCTAAGTAAAATGTTTCATATATCTTATCATTATCCACAGGTTGAAGACCAATTGGAATTGGTTCAGCAGGATTAGGAAACCTATTGCCATTGTTGGGAAGCCTATCAGCAGGAGGATTGCCCTCTCCTTGCAAACCATCAGGTCTTTGAGGTGGATTGTTATTCTCATGTTGATGATTTGCCAACCCAATAAGAGGAATTTGATTTTGGTTCAAGTCATTGTATGCTTGACCTTGAGCTCTTCCCCTACTTTGTCTCTGTCCTCTGCCTTGACCTCTTCCTCTTGGACGTCCCCGGAAGCCCTTACTGGTGGGAGGGATTGCAGCTGCTTGTGCACGTAACAAAGTGGCAAATGATTAAACTAATTTGTCAAATTGTTTATTGAAATTAAATAGAAAAAATAGTAATGCAATTTGAATAAATACCTGAGGTTGACCTCTTACATTAGCATGGCCAGCCATCTGATACAGTCATCAATCTGTATATGTATCATGAAAATGTAGTTCAGTAAACTCACAGGTAATGACACAGTTTGAGTGGTTGGATTTTCTGCAAGTCTGCGCACTTGTTCAGCTATGCTGGAGTCAGACGTTGCTGTTGACCATTATAGTCTACATCAACAAAGGATCATCTTGAAAAAAAGAGGATGTTGGCATGTTCTACATATTATTACCAAGTAGAAAAGGAATTGGTGGCCATTGTGATGCCGTTGACACGCCTAAATTTTGGCTAGACGTCTATGCTGTGAATTGTGACATTTTCACGTATAGATTTGTATCAAAGAGGACTGTAATTGAGACCCAGATTGACAGTCAAAGTCAATACTGAATCAGTCTAATAAGTTGAAGGGACCATATACCCACACTACCACAAGTTGGTTAGTTTACCCATCCCCGATACTACCTTCGGATAGCAGTCTACCTGTTTGTCAAGCAGGATTATACCAGACTCGGACTACATCCGAAGGATGACCATTCACGTATGACATACCAAGGGTATTCTTATTGGACCTTACACTGGCAGAAGTTTGGAAGAACTTACTCAAGTGACCATGAACCGAGGATTGACTCGAAATGACTTTCTAGAACTCAGGAATCATCAAATACTCCTTCTAGAACGAGATCATGCATTAATCTAAAAGACTGCGATTTAGTCTAATAAACCAATCAAGTTGCATGGTTGAGGAAAATGACTAGAGGAACGATCGAAGTACTGCGAGGCTCCGAAGACATATCAAATGAATGTCAAAGGAGTCCTGACGTAGAAAATAATGAAGAATACAATTAAATGAATACTATGCTTAACTCCCTTGATAGAGTATAGGCACAATGGGTGTCTATTGAAAGAGAGAAGCAATTAGTTTAATCCAGATGAATCAGATTGATAGGATTAGAATCGAGGAGAGCTGATTTGCCTCCGGACGAGGTGACAAACGATCGAAGTAAGTGTTGAACCGTATTAACGGTTGAGCACCATTCGAGTCATTCTCCAAAACAATTAAATTAAATGAATAACGAAGTACCTACCTATGTTTGGAGGTATACTTGAATCTTGGAACCAGTTATGGACCAAATAAGGACATGTAGATTCAAATTAAATGGTATCTGACCGAGTGTAGAAGTTTCCTTGCGGTTCCGAATGTTTATTGTATTAAATTAATTGTACTGTGCGACTCTATATTCTGTATGTATAAATAGCGATCCGATGTATCTGGAATACAAGTGATTTTGGGACGACGTTGCAGTGCTAATCCGTAAAAAGGAAAGACACACTCCCGCCAGACTGAAGCCTCTTCGCTAGCAGCCATTCGGGCCCGGCACTTGTGAGTATAGGAACGTCGTGTTCTGCTCCTTGTGACTGCGAGAAGTATATCCAGTCGTTGGGTATTCTTCGAACTTAAGATCAGTCATTGGTCTTAAGGGCAAATCACGCTGTGTGGTTGTGCCAGCACATAGTTCTAGCCCTCTGTAGGGGTCTGTGTGTTTCGGTTTTAATTTACTTTGATTCAAAAACCCCAATTCTTGATATACCCAAATCAATACAAACCAAAGCACGAATCGTGCTGAATCTACCTTAATCAAAGGAATATATCGAATCCTTAGAACGATTCAAATTGATTGATCAAAGCTTCGTACTTAGCTCTCAAAGCTTTGCGGAACCTTTGCCAACGCTACCCCTTGCTATTAAATAAATTTGATAGCAGTGAACTCGCATATTGTGTATTAGATTGGTTGGTTGGAGTGCCCATTAGATTCCTTCCTTTCTCTTTCACACAAAAACGAGGCAAGCTCGTTACCGTGAAGGAGTTCGACGAATTTCTGGACTTTCTAAAAGACGGTCTTGTCTTTCCTGTTCACGTGCTGCATTTCGCTGCCTCTGTGGTGTAGTTGGAGGAGAATTCCTGAAAACAACCATAGTTAGTATATTCAATAAAGCAAAAGTGACCAAGTGAACATTAGGAATACTACAATGATTACAGTGAGAAACCTTCAAAATGTAAGAATCAGGTAACAATGAATATGATACACAAACACACCACACAGCCAGATACTTCAAGGGAAGGAGGAAAAAACAAACTAAAAAATAATTGACACTAACTTATAGATAAATTGTTACATGGTACCGTGTTTTCCATTATCTTTATCAACAATCACATCGATGTTATCAATCTGATCAATGCTCATCGATTTCATTTCGAAACGGCTCAGCCGCGCCGCTTTGCGGCAAATATTGTAGGCGCTCCGCGCCGCCGCTCTGCGGCAGGATCCTAGAGGCTGCTTATGTAAATTACTTGTGGGCGCCTAACCCGTCGCTTTTTAGTATATAGGATAATTACTCAAAACTCGTGGAGGATGCTTTCTCGAATGAAACTTGCCCCCCGCTCTTTTGGACGGCAAATTTCTGCTTTTCAAAATTTTCACTGCAACGCCTATGCATCCCGAATCCGCTTGGCAAATCCTGTTCTGGTGCAACGTCGTGGTATTCGTACAAAGCCAGAAACATTGAGGCTGAAAACCCACAAGGATGGGCCTACAGCAGGTGAAAAGGTTTTGATGCAACGGATGCTGGAGCAAAGACAAGTGAGTGCTGAATCCCTTTTACTAGGCAAACTTCTAATAGTGCCATTAGCTTAATATCTCGAAAGTGGCAAGGGAACGGGGCTGGTTCTTTCCTTCAAAATATCTGCAACTTCCATTTGGCTGGTCGTATGAATGGCCCGCCTGGGTTGCTGGGTGGGAGTTGGTTCCCATTGTAACTCGCTCTCATAACGAACTTGTTCTTGAGCACTATTTTGCCATGTCGGGGAAGTCAACGCCAATAATTTTTCACTTGGATCCTCATGCCCCAGACTTCATATTCCGCTACGATGGGATGGACACGCAGGATATTCAAAGAAAGGGCACTTCTTGGATGGATCAAGGGATCCCTGGTGCATATTACTACTTTCGAATGGGCGATGACGAAGTATTCAAATTTCCCAGTGAATTTGACACGTACTCCCCAGAAGAATTCATTCTCGCATCTGGTTCTACACCTGGTTTGGAACACATGATGAAGGAAACATCTGCTGTCTCGGTATCCTCTGACGATCATTCCTCGCACCGTGACACCTTTGCGGAAGAATGTGATCTCGAATTAATTCAATTCGAACAAAGACTATCTGATCTCGAAAACGAAACAAAAAGAAAGGATCGTGCAGAGACAATTATGTCTCTGGCGTTCGGTGATTCTATGGAGGAACCACTGTATCCCATCACAGACGAAAAAATCCTCGCCTTGAGAAAGAAATATGAATCGTACAAAGCATACGGAGTGTACTCTGTTTACAGCCTTGTGCCTGACGATGAAGCCTTGAAGGCCGAAGAGCGAAGGAAGAGACATTTGCAATATTATCACAATGTGGAGAATCTTGAGAACAGAGTCGAGGAGTTGAAAAGAGAACTGCATGAAATCACAGATGATGAAGGGGAGTTCGAAGTTGTCAAACAGCAGAGTCGGGGAAGACGACAAAAACGTGATAACAGGCCAAGGAAGTTATCAAATTAAATAATTGTCGCAGCGAGTATTGTAGGAGTACTAATAGCTATATCGTATCATATCATAGATCGTCCACCCCAGGCATTTTTTAGAGAGTTCAGATACTGTACAACATACGTGTGCCGTGATAGTCCATAATAGAAATATTTACTTTCGTTATATTGTAAGATCGGAGGGGAACAAATGGATAGCTTTAACACTGTTAGTGCGGTCCATTCGACAACGTCAGATTGATGGGCCAACCCATAGTGGTCGAAGTGTCAGAAGGATTCGAGAATATAAGCCCTTCTTCTGCGGCACGTTTATCGTGATCGCTCATGTCCGGGACCCAATTTGGAAAGCTCTCCAGGTCTACATTGATTGCTGAGTGTTGCATGTGTACTAATACTACTAAGAGCGTTGGATACAACCCCTAAGATTCATGATTTCGGAAGGTTGTCTAATTGTGCAAGAGAAAAACGTACCACAATCTGGTTTCCCATTGAATTCAACATGCTGACAGCAAATTGACCATTCACCGTTGAGCTGAGGTCCCCAAATACACTCATGCTCTTCGCGGCCTGCAAAAGTTGCTGTCAGCGTCAATCCCTCCCTTCCCAGTTGTCATATCATTATAACTTACCCATATGAGAAGATAGATGAATCCAGATTCGACCAGGAGAATCAAGACTTTCAAAACCCTAGTCGTTTTCTCCACCGAAGCACTTAGCAGAAGGCGATGATGCATCCTGATAAATAGCACGTGTCAGTAGATTGGCAGTAAATCTAGCATCTAGTTTACCATGCTTTTGTCGCAATCAAACTTGTAGCCAGCAGGTTAGTGGTGATTGATAGAAAGAAGATGCTAATGTAGCTGTCATAGCAAGCTTCTGGTTCACCGGCAATATACGTCCAATCGTGAACCCCCAAACAACCAACAAAAAACGTTATTAGGACTATTGTGGATGTTAGTTCATTTCGTGCCACAGTTGTCTGAATGGCTGCTTACTAGCCGCTGCACTCAACAACAGGATCGGAAGGAACATGATTTTCTTGCTATACCCCCACAGTGCGCATGCACGCCACACTACGACGCCATCACCAATGAGGTACTAACATCGAATGATAAGGTTAAATATCTGCCAGTGAGGAAGAACATAATAATAATAAGTGGACACAGACCTCTATGGAGAAGAGCGTCGTTTGAACAATGACTCTGGGATTGAGCTCGATTAAATAGTCTGCATTTCTCTGGGTAGTCGTCCCATCGGTGAGAATGAGAATCTTGTGCAAGCCTCTGAGGAAATCGGTGATATCCAGTGCCCACAGTGTCGTGGATATTGTGAACATGATAAGAAGAGAGAGGAGAGTTATAACTCGGGCTTTCGTTCGACTGGAGTCCTCGGCGAACCTGTTATTGCAAAGGTACAAAGGAAACCGTTAACTCTTAACGCGAAGGTTCGTAGCAGAACAAAAGAACGGACCAGAGATTTCTTAGGGCATAAATAATAAGGACCGCATATATGCCTTGGAATAACATTGTCAGAACAGGCAAATTGAAATTACGAGTTGAGATACCATAGAGTGCGCTCTCAGCAATCAAGCCACATACACCATGATAGTTGTTTCTAGCCCAAAGACTATAGTCAAAGTCGTTCGAAGACATTCGCTGCAGTTATGCCGATGTTTAGCTGAGGGATATGTCGAGCGGCGTACGTATCGATGTGTCGCTCTAATCGCATCGTCTCGTTTGAAAGTTCTCCGTTTAGGCAGTAAGCAGCCCGCGCAGGGGCCCCGAGTGTATTCAACGCGTCAAAAACGGTAAGTACATGAAGTAAACGAGGTACAGAGAACATATCTTGAAGGGCGAGTAGTGAACATCGACCTATCTTACATCGTCAAACTAGTAACATGTAGTACAAGTGGTAAATAAGAACATATCTTGAAAGGCGAGGGGTGAACGTCGACCTATCTTACAGTAAGAAAAAAGGGTGGGCATCGAGGTGGGTGCAGAAAAAAAGGTATCGAGATAATAGATGATCTAATTGATATATCTGTTGAGTAGGGGAAGAGAAAAATAGAAGAGAAACTGACCTGGTGAGGCAGAGGGAAGAGCTGAACCCCTGTCTCACCAGGTTTGAACTAAAGCAAGCTAATGCATATGTCAGCGGAAAGCTGTGTCTCTGCGGAGACGTTCGAATCTCTGCGGAGATTGGTGATGCTACACCCGGAATCGTGTACTACCAAATTCGACCTCTGCGGAGGGTGGTATTGATGCGCTGCGGCGCCGTCTCGTTGAGATGCTAGAGACGTCGGGTGAGAAATAAAAGGTGCACTGCGACACCTTGCTTACCGAGCGATTAGATTTCCGTAATTATAAATCATTAAGTCCAACTAATCGCATCGTCTCGTTTGAAAGTTCTCCGTTTAGGCAGTAAGCAGCCCGCGCAGGGGCCCCGAGTGTATTCAACGCGTCAAAAACGGTAATGATGGTAATGTGAGAAAGAAGGTGGTTGAAGCGTTGGATTGGTTAGTTGGAGTTATGAAGCATCGCCTGAAGGAGAATTGGATGTTTTCGGATATATATTTGAAAAGTTTCGCTGGCCCAGCGACCCGCTGCTTGAATGACGTGGGGAGGAGCACCGTCTTCGGCCAATGCAGTGGCGCCACCTGCACGCATGGACTGACCAGCAAAATCCCTGTCAGGAAAAAGACTGCGTAATTGAGTCATGAACCAACGTCGAGTGGGGACAGTTCCGTTCTCGCGTAGCCACAGGTAAGGGTTGATGGGGAACTCTGAATCTCTTCGGGCAAGGTAGTTGACGAAAAGTTGGCGTGCGTTGCGGTCGTTGATAAGGATTCGGTTTCCTTGGAAAGTGGTATCTGCTTTGTGAGTGAGAAGAAGGAAGCTGTAGAAATTGTCTGAGATTTGTGCTGACAAACGCCGCGTGTATTTCCTGGGGTTACGCAGCTGAGGGTTATCCTTCATGGTCATTTCTGCGAGTCGTAGCAGACCGTAGAAACCCGTCGCGAGCATGACCGTCCATAGGAGGTTGTCAAAAGATGAGGAAGGGGAGATTCGGTCAATAGCCAGTTGTATTTGGGCGCGTGAGAAAGGGAGTTTCCGAGTAACAGGTTTGCCTCGCAATCTTTTGCATCCCTTGAGGGTGCGAGAGACCAGAGGGCTCTTGCGAGCTTCGCGTACATGAGGGAAATATGGTTCGAGTTGGTTTGTGATTCCAGAGAGATAGGAATCCACCGAATTGGGGGAGATATGATGTGACATGAATACGGTGTAAAAAGATAAGGTATCGGGTGTAGGTTCAACGGGTAGATTGTGGATTTTGCAGAACTCGAGGTAGGAATTAAGGGCAGAGCTATAGGTGTAAGCCGAAGAAGAGTCGATAGCGGATCCTAGTGCAATAGCGCGCTCGTGTATCAGACGCTCATGAGTCCAGGCAACACGAGTAGGTTGTCTGGCTCGCGTGGGTGATAGATTCATGATTGAGGTGCCCCCAGCGTAACTCGAGGGGGTTGGAAGAACTCAATTGAGAGTCCTGGGGCCAATTGTTTGGCTCTGTCAAAATCATGTCTCGAGATGGCATCGGCCACAGTGTTTTGTTCGCCTGGTATGTGTAAAACCCGGATGTCGACGCTAGCGGCAATGAGTTCATCGACTGCAAAGCGGAGGAGGCCATTGTAGTCAGGCAATGCGCGCAAAGTGTTGAAGATATCAACGGTATTAGAGCTGTCTGTGAATACGGTGAGGCGAAGATTTTGTTTAAGTGATTCATCACTTCTCGCTGTCATGCAAAACCACTTCACAGCAGAGACTACAGCAAGTGACTCGTAAAAGAAAATCGGACGAACGGTGGTCTGAGAGGATGATATGGGTGCATAGAAACCTAGCAGCAGCTCAGGGATCCAGAAAGCCACACCATCTAAACAGGCATCGCAGAAGATGGTCATGTTGGTTTCCAGAAAAGGGTTCCAATCCATTCCTTCGAACAAGAGGACACCGTTCGCATTCGTGATATGTTTGATAAACCAACGTAGATCATCCTTAACCGCTTCATTCAGGTATATGCTGGCATTGGCGTTTGTCTTCCCTTTCATTTTATCATAGACATTAGATAGCGAAGGTCGAAGTAGTGGAAAGACGTTGAAAGACCAGTTCATCCAACCCGCTAAGGATTGGTATTCTCCCAGCTTACGTCGACGTGAAGGTGAATCTACAAAAAGCTGAACAAAGGTCACCAAATCTTCTTTTGATTGCGGTGGTAAAGTAATTGACATTCCATTTGGGTCGACTTCGAAACCGATGATAGGCAGACGACTTCCTGATAGTTGTTTCTTTTCTTTGTGAGGGATACCAAGAAAATCCCACAGGGTGAGAAGCCGAGCCTGCTTTGTTGGGAGACTTTTACTGTAGGGCTTATAGAATGTGACGTTTTGTTCAAATTCCCAACCGTATGAGTCGTCGACGTAGTCGAAAATGTCGTCAAGCAGCTTTACGAAGGTCGCAATCCAAATTACTAGTCCCATGAAGGACACGAACAAACGGAAAGATCCGGCGTTTCCAAAAGTTGCGCAGTAATCAACACTTCTCTTCATCTCTCTGCTTTTTGTGCCGTTCCCTACTTCAGTTTTTGTTGGAAGGTCTGATGTGGTGACTTGTTTGATTTGCCATAGTGGGTGCATTGGGATAAGTCGGTAAGCTTCAGAAACATCAGATTTCCACATAACTAATGGTTTTCCGGATCCATGTTGGCGTCGAAAACGAAGTAAAGCAGGAATCAACTCTTTCATTGTATCCATACGTTGTCCCTTGCACCAGTTACGATTGACCATCGAGTTTTGGCAAAAATCTCCAGCACTTTGATTGGAGACAAGTCGCAAATCGTCAGAGTGAGGCTTGGGCACGGCCATTACAGGCGTCGAGTACATTCCGGGAAGGAGGTCAGGTCCAAAAGTTCGTGAAAAACGCCCTTTTGAATATTCAATATCTCTTTGACTGTTTATAAAGTTACGCTCAACATCTGTTGGTGGCGGAGCCCAAGAGTTGTCCCATGTAACCGGATATCCTTTGTCAAATTGTGTGTCCGCTGCGGGCCAGAAACCATCCCTGAAACCCATAATGACAGATTTTACAAAAGGTTGGTTCGGGTGTCTAGTCAACAGGGCTTGGAAACGGTCGAGGTTGATGGATTTAGGGATTTGGAAAAGATCCGGATTCTCCTGTATCGTTCTCATCGCTTCCCAGTTTTCGTACTCCTTTGCAGGAGGGCTTGGGATTGGATCATCGTACAGTGTATACCGGACTGTCCGGCTTCCTTCCGAAACCACTCCTTCCTTCCATCCTATACCTCTCAAGTATCTTGGCAAATGCCCACATCTCGATGCTTCAACGGGAAATCCTTCTTCATTACTTTCTTCGTCAAATGTGTCTGTTAGTACTCCTCTCAAGTATGCGGCAACCTCAAAAACTGATGGACATATAATTCGTGGGGACTCCTTCAACGTCAGCCTAGCAGTAAGCTCAGGCCGCGGTTTTTCCCCTTCTTGGACACTTGGTAGCTGTATGTCCCGGTTTCCCGCAATCAATGCAGACGTGTCGGAAACGGCAAGGCGATCGCGCGCACTGCTTGAAATTCCAGTTTCGGCAGATCTCATTGATTGAACGGTGCTTCCCTTTGTCGGAGTGGGTTGCAGGTTGGGAACTCCCTGATGCTGATCCTGCTCCGAAAAGGACTCCTCCGGCATTGAGTGTAGCATCTTTGAAATCAGCAAATTTGTGGAATTCATTGAGGAGAATGTCATGCCGACCGCCAACGTGGATTCGTACGGCGCGGTCATATATGATGACTTGGGATCGGAACTCGTAATGTCTTGCTTTGAATAAGGACACGATGTGGCGTTCGTAAGCTTCAAGTTCTTTTGCACGTCCTTTGAAAGCGAAATTGACGGCATCCCTGTAGACTCGGAAAGCATGGTTCCAGGTACTTTCATCTCCCACCTTCTTGGTGGGTTGAGGTCTCCTGAGGGCAAGTTGTGATTCTCCGACAGTGAAGATTTCTGGCTCAACATGTTCTGTTGTGTATATGTTGGCAGCAATCTCATCGAGGTCGCAGTATCGGTTAAGGAGTATGTTTTTCCATTGACTATTCGGGAGGAAAGGTTTCCCAAAAGCGGTTTCGAGGTCTCGGAGAGACTCCTTGATATCTGCCGCATAGTTTCGGACTTGTTCCCGAACCGTCTGGTGTGCAGGCGTGAGAGTAAAGATGGACTCGAGGAAACTATTGGCATCGTTCCATTTGTATTTCCCAACATCTGCCTTGATTCTTTTTCGTGAGCCACCGGCTTCAGCATCCTCATGTTTGTCGGCTTCGCTCCTGGCTCGTCTGCTACCTCTGATTTCCTCTCGCTCTGCTTCATGCGGAGCCTCTCTTCTAGTGTCAGTTTCCTGCTCCGTTCGGGCTCTTGTCTCTCTGTCATGTTCACCACCTTGTTCCCTCTCATCCTCATGTCTTTGGTTCGAGCTACCTCGATTGCCTCTTTCCTCTGCTTCCCTATTCTCTCGATCAAAGGCTTCGATCTCGTCCACGTACGGTTGGACGAGTGACTCGCTGGGAACGATCTCAAGGCGGGTGGCGATCTTCCCAATTTCAATGGCAAGTGAGGCAATTGCATTGGGTTTAGAGATGGATCCTGACGTGTATTTTTGTACAATGTTTTCCAAGGTTTCAATATCTTCGCTCGAAATTTGCATTTGGCTGTTCGATTCGTGGTCATCGGGCATGTTATGATTCGATAGATGGAATGATATTCTTTTAATGCAGAAAAAAAGGTATCGAGATAATAGATGATCTAATTGATATATCTGTTGAGTAGGGGAAGAGAAAAATAGAAGAGAAACTGACCTGGTACGGTGCCCGACTGGGCTCAGGCTGGATTTGAATAAAACCCATCAAAATTATTGAATGATTATGTTATTTTGTGACCGGGTGACTGATTTGATGCCACGTATCAGGATATCTCCGAGATATCGGCCCGGCAATGCCTCCGGCACAATTGCTGCCTCTCTTTGGGGTACTGCTTTCACGGTATACATTTAAAAATCACTGTATGATATAGACCTGACACAAGATTAAAATAGGAAGGACCTGTGGACTAGGTCAAGGATGTTCTGCAGGTGGCTGGAAGGTAAATTAGAGGCCAGAGTGTAGACCAACTACACTGAGATTACTGTTGGACTAATACTCCATACACTCAGCTTTGTTCTGTGTGATCTTCCTTTGTTTTCTGGCCACCATGTTCCTCAACTCCTATACTTTTCAATCACCTTATATACTTATCACCTAAATTTTTCAATTTCCTCAGTTGTTCTTTCATTCAACTGAGGTGAGACTATTGATGCTATTCCTTCCTTCTCATATTTACTGAAATATTGTAGTTAACATTTAACAATCAAAAATATCCAGAATAAATCAAAGTGTTGAAAGAAAATATAAAAGCAAATTCACAGGTATTTCTATCTGCTACTTAGTACTGGATATGATTCCAGACAAGAACATGCACAAAGCTCATTGTTACTGTAATTTGTTGAAATTGTAGAAGTAGATAGCTGTTAAGATCATGTACACCATGAAGCCATGCCAGAAGCCACAAGGTGTCTAAGGGTGGAGGGTCAAATGGGACAGTAGTGAAGTTATGAACAACACCGCTGTTACGCTGCTAGTCCCCAGAGATTGAGAGTAGAGAAGGAGAAAGCTGTTAAGATCATGTACACCGTGTAACCGTGCCAGAGGTCACAGGTGTCTAAAAGCAGAAGTTGAGTGGGACAGTAGTGAAGTTATTGACAACACTGCCGTTACGCTGTTAGTCCCCGGAGATCAGAAGTAGTGAGGAGAAAGAGACTAGGAGCAGCCAGGTCGGAGCGGCAGTATCGCCAGTGACGAGGAGCAAACCAGAGAATGTATAAGTTCTAAGGCTATAGAGAGTGCTTCGAGGTAGTGAGCCTGAAGACTTAAGAGATGGCCTGAGTTAAAAAAGGGAATCTAAGTTGGTCTAAGTTGATAATTAAACTGAGGAACTACAGTAGCGTACTGTCAAGTCCATGCCTCGGTGCCCCATTCCGCTGCTCGGTATTCCAAAGATCTAGCGTTTATTGTAATCTTGTCAAGCCCATGCCTCGGGCCTCCATTCTGCCACTCGGTATTCCAAAGATCTACCTTTTATTGTAATCTCTCCTTATTGTTCTTTCTCGCTACACATACCCTTACGTTCTAGTCTCTCCTTATTGTCTTTTACCTTACCCTGCAGGTACTACACGTATAGCTCCTAGTAGTTAGTCTGGCGCTCCGCACCGATGCGCCGTTCCATAGATATAAATACTGCCTGTATGCTACTGTAGTCCCTCAGTTTAATTATCAACTTAGCTCTTCTCTAAGTCTTCAGGCTCTTCGCCTTGAAGTACTCTCTACTATAACCTTAGGACTTATACGTTCTTTGGTTTGCTCCTCGTCACCGCCGCTCTGACTTGGCTGCTACTGGTCCTTCTCTCCTATACTCTTGATCTCCGGGGACTAACGGCATAACGGCGGTGTTGTTAATAACTTCACTACTGTCCACTCGACCCCCACACTTAGACACCCTGTGACCTCTGGCATGGTTACACGGTGTACATGATCTGAACACGTACAGGCAGTATTTATATCTACAGATCGGCGCAATGGTGCGGAACACCAGACTAACTACTAGGAGCTATATGTGTAGTCCTGCAGGGTAAAGTAAAAGACAATAAAGAGAGACTAGGATGAAAGGGTATGTGTAGCGAGAAAGAACAATAAGAAGGAGATTTGTTAAGATCATGTACACTGTGTAACCGTGCCAGGGGTCACAGAGTGTCTAAGTGCGGAAGACGAGTGGGACAGTAGTGAAGTTATTAACAACACTGCCATTACGCTGTTAGTCCCCAGAGATCAAGAGTATAGAGGGGAGGAGCTGAGTAGCAGCTTAGTCGGAGCGGCGGTATCGCCGGTGACGAGGAGCGGGCCAAAGAACTTATAAGTCGAAAGGCTGTAGAGAGAGTACTTTAAGGCGTTGAGCCTGAAGACTTAGAGGAGCACAAAGTTAAGGAGGAAATCTAAGTCAATCTAAGTCAATAATTAAACTGAGGAACTACAGTAGCGTACAGGCAGTATTTATATCTACAGAACGGCGCATCGGTGCGGAGCACCAGACTAACTACTAGGAGCTATACGTGTAGTACCTGCAGGGTAAGGTAAAAGACAATAAGGAGAGACTAGAACGTAAGGGTATGTGTAGCGAGAAAGAACAATAAGGAGAGATTATAATAAAAGGTAAATCTTCGGAATACCGAGCGGCGGAATGGAGGCCCGAGGCATGGGCTTGACAAGATTACAATAAACGCTAGATCTTTGGAATACCGAGCAGCGGAATGGGGCACCGAGGCATGGACTTGACAGTACGCTACTGTAGTTCCTCAGTTTAATTATCAACTTAGACCAACTTAGATTCCCTTTTTTAACTCAGGCCATCTCTTAAGTCTTCAGGCTCACTACCTCGAAGCACTCTCTATAGCCTTAGAACTTATACATTCTCTGGTTTGCTCCTCGTCACTGGCGATACTGCCGCTCCGACCTGGCTGCTCCTAGTCTCTTTCTCCTCACTACTTCTGATCTCCGGGGACTAATGGCGTAACGGCAGTGTTGTCAATAACTTCACTACTGTCCCACTCAACTTCTGCTTTTAGACACCTGTGACCTCTGGCACGGTTGCACGGTGTACATGATCTTAACATGTGTAGCAAGAAAGAACAATAAAGAAGAGATTACAATAAAGGCAGATCTTTGGAATACCAAGCGGCGGACTGGGGACCTGAGGCATAGGCTTGACAAAAGCCAGAAGCAGCCAAGTTGGAGCAGCGGTATCGCCGACAATGAGGAGCAAACCAAAGAACTTATAAGTCCTAAGGTCAGAGTAAGAAGTACTTCGAGGCAACAAGCCTGAAGACTAGAGAGTGACGAGAGCACAGAGAGAGACTCAAGTCAAGGATGTTAAGAGGATAATCTAAGTTGATAATTAAACTGAGGGACTACAGTATCATACAGGCAGTATTTATATCTACAGATTGGCGTATTGGTGCGGAGCGCCAGACTAACTACTAGGAACTATACGTGTAGTATCTGCAAGGTAGAGAAAAAGACAATAACAATGTGGGGAAGAAGGTGTTTTGGCGCCTCCAAAATTCGTACATTATGTGTAGATTTTTACCAAAAACTGACTGATTTTGGGACGTCCAAAAGTTCGTATAATTCTCAGATAGTTGACTATAGAATATAAGGTTCATATTGTGCAGTTATTCTAAGTTATCTACCTATAATATTAGAGATATAATGATAACTTGAGGCTGACAGTGTCTCAACTTCACAATTGCCAGAAAACAGTATAAACTTGCTGTTACACCTCTACACAATGCAGACTGGATGTTCACAATCACTCCTAAGTCCCACATCTCCTCACATGATCCTCACGTAGTGCTCAATGAAGTAATTCTCTGATTTCACTGTTGGGTAAGAGAGAGAGGCGGGAGCTGCTACTGTGCCGAGAATTCCTGCCGGGCCGATATCTCGGAGATATTATGATACATGGCGTCAAATCAGTCACTCGGTCACAAAATAACATAACCATTCAATAATTTTTGATCGTTTCATTCAAATCCAGCCTGAGCCCAGTCGGGCACCGTACCTGGTGAGGCAGAGGGAAGAGCTGAACCCCTGTCTCACCAGGTTTGAACTAAAGCAAGCTAATGCATATGTCAGCGGAAAGCTGTGTCTCTGCGGAGACGTTCGAATCTCTGCGGAGATTGGTGATGCTACACCCGGAATCGTGTACTACCAAATTCGACCTCTGCGGAGGGTGGTATTGATGCGCTGCGGCGCCGTCTCGTTGAGATGCTAGAGACGTCGGGTGAGAAATAAAAGGTGCACTGCGACACCTTGCTTACCGAGCGATTAGATTTCCGTAATTATAAATCATTAAGTCCAATTAAAAAGGTCCGGAACTTGAATATTAACTGACAAGGCTTGAACTGGGCTCTTCGAAATTTTGACATCCTGTGCTCAAGATACAAATTTGACCCAGTGCAAAATACTCATCCGCACCCAGGTCTGCCACTACCAAGAAATTTTCCATGAATAACTCAAGACATAGAGCCCTTCGAGTTCGGAGTGGCACAATCACTGACACTTGAGTGATTAATATCTGACAATTTTAATGTTCCGAGTCAGTGATGTTCAATACCGATAATCCGTGCCTGCTCATTAAACTTGCATTAGCCACTGCTGCATGTCCTGCAAGGAAGGGAACGACCGACAATCAAGGAAAACTTGGACTAGCTCAGACATGACAGTAATTCCGGAGAATGCGACTTCTCTCAGCTTGACCGTTTTCGCGAAGGCACCAGGAAAAAAACAGGCAGCTCAAGAAAAATTGTGGACAAGTTTGGAATAAACTTAGTCTTGGGAATAGAGGAATTCCTGGCCCGTCTATTGATCTCACCGTCATGCATGAATGTCCGGACGGGTCGCAAAAGATCAAGCAGGAGAATACGGAAAATCGAACTCGGCGGTTATTGCATTGAACGGAAGGACGTATCCGAGGTACGTAGACAGATCTAGCTTTAAGCGGCTTATCACTGAGGCCAAGATGGGTTTCTTCATCTTGTGTTCAAGAAAAAAATTCTAGCAGACACGAAGTGGTAAGCGGTAAAGATGGCAGATGCCTGCTATTTGTCCAGGCGCTTCACATATGGAAGCCAGGATCGATGGGCCATTGTAAATTTGCGGTGGTCGTCTTTGATGCATAAGGTACTGTGATCAAGGTACGGAAGACAATAAGGGTCGATCCAGAATCGATGGTAAGTAAATATGTGGCTCACATGTCTATGGAAAGAAAATTTAGATAATGCTAGCAAGAAAGGAAACGTACAATACTTACATTGTATTCCGATAAACATGTAATAGGTCCCCAAACCCTGTTGCAAGCGTGGTGAAAACTGGTCGAGCTCATGTCGCGATGGAAACTTACGGTGAGTAGATGCCACCAGGAATGTCCTTCCAGCAGAAATGCAGCAGGCCAGCCGAGATTCCGTTTCCAATTTGTAAGAGTACCACAAAAAATGATGTCCAGGTTCCAGACCAAAAAACCGGAAGCGAAGGTAACTGCTCCAGTGGTGAACATTTGTGCAATAACTTGCTTTTTGCTATCTGGTATCCGGGTGCGAACAGGAGACCAATTGAGAAGATAGGCAATCCGTATTGCACAAGAGATGACCAGTGCCGCGAACACGAGTTGATGGTAAACGGGGTTCCGATATACAGCACTGGCAAGTTCACGACTTAAGGCGAACACAGGACAACCATTGAGGCGGACTCACTAGCTCCAGGTAAAGAGGGCATCGAACAGAACCAAGAAAGCAACTTGAGATTTTGTCTGGATTGAGGAAAGATCGAAGCCGAGCTGGTAGTCGTACAAAATCCAGATGCTCATTGACGCAACATATATCATAGGTAGTTCATCTGCTAGTTGAGCTTCATAAAGCAGAGACGCGTGGAAAGCAAAACTTCCAGCCCCAATCAAAGCAAATCCCTGTATTCAATCAGGATAAACGAGTGGGTGCTGGGATAGGTGGCGTACGATACAACCAACAAGAAATCTACCCGGAAGGGATTCCTGACGAAGCTTCTTAGCCCCTCTTATTGCCAGATAAAGAGTAAAGAGATTGGACAAGGTATTTGCCAATTCTGCAATGTAATATGAGAATTGGTAGTTTGCCTGATTAAGATGCAAGCATGATGAGAAATCCGGGCTTCATGGTTAAAAACGACCTCGACGTACCTCGCACCAATCCAGAGACGCAGTAATGGGACCAAAAAAACCATCCCGAGATAGTTCATTCGTGGAGGGCATTATATTGTGGAATGGAAGAGTAGAGATGTTTAGGAAGAGCGAGTTTCACGTGAAAGGCATGTTTACGAATACGAGTATCAACGTTAATCGTGTCCTATCGGGAAAGGTCGGAACAAGTCTGAGCAGGTTGTGCATAAATGATTTTACCGTTTGCGCCGTTGAGCTCATGTTTGTTGATATTTACGACTCTGTCAAATCTTTAATATAAAGTGTTCGGTCCGTCTGATCCGGAAGCGCGGTTTTCTCTACGACGTCGTAGCAACTCGTATTACTATCAACTGCATTTCCATACTTGAAACAATTCTTGACTCAAGGTCAAGGCTGTGGCGATGCCTACTGGGCGACGGGAAGAAATCAACTCCTCTCCTTCCCGATTCTCTGAATGCGGATTTAGGCGGATAATGTTTATATTTACACCAGCGCAAGGAAATAATGGGAGAATGGAATAGTCAAAGAACCCATGGAGAATTTATATCTAAGCAAGGGCTCGGAATTCATTGCTTGACTGCGATAATCGTCAAGGATTAGTACAGTTCACCGGCGAGCGGGAAGAGCAGGGAAGAGCCAGTGGCAGGAGATCAAAGTTGTCAATTTCATAGAACAGCCTACGGGCTTTCCGAAAAAGTATCTGCGAAAGGCGATGCAAATTGACTTCGTCTTTCCTAAAAACTTCATTCCTTCTACCTAGACTTTCAACAGGCTGGCCCTATCTCTTATTCTTCATTGCAATCCATGAAGTTTTACGCTTCCCTTCTCGCTATAGTTTCTGCTGTGGTTGCGCAGAGCGCACAGATCGGTGCTCCTCAAGCGGGTAGTTCTGTTGTTGCAGGATCCAACTTCACGGTGATGATTGAGAGACCTGTATGTGCACCAGTTTCTATCTTTCGAACATTGTCTAAGGTCCATCGCAGAATTCCCTCTCAAGCTCTCAAGAAGTTTCTATCGTCATCGGTCTCGTGCCGTGCGGGGAAACTGAATGTCCTGATCCCAAGTCCGAACTTGGCGAGATCCTCTATCAAGGTCCATTCAACCCGCAGTACGCCACGCCACCTGACTCCCTCCCTCCTCATCAAAACTACTCTTTGCAAGTTCCAGCTAGCTTCGCTGTTGGACGAGCTACGCTAGCAGTTGCCCATTTGTCACTCATTGGTGTATGTTTCCAACATGCTCTTATCTTATCACAACTCAGCATATCCGTTTCCTTAGGCTATAATGTCTCCTAATCTGGATTTTTCCAATACAACATTGACAATAACGAATGCTAGCAGTGATACGAATGTATCAGCTAGAACTATCAGGAGCATGCGGATACTTGGAAATCGTACTTGATCCCTCACTACTACACCAGGTATCGTAATGTAACTACAGATAGTTACATTATGGACTGGCAAAACAGTTCTTTACCTCGCGGAACGTCACTGAAAACTTTCTATTGCGGTGTATGTATTTGGTACAATCAGGATCCACAGCTATAACTTACGAACACTGCTAACATTTTAGTTTGCATTCTCCTAAATCATCGACTAGCCCTCTAGCTCCACTATAGTGAATGCTTACACCCAGAGGAATCCAGTCGGAGACTTGATGCTGGAATTCTGTGCAACTAGCTTCAAATTTCTTCCTCCTTCCGTCCGTTCAAATATTCTGACCCCGCCGGCATACAAACCTCCAGCACAAAGATACATGTCATCTGGTCCGCCGAATTCCATCCCGCGAAGATGCCGTAGCCCCGTTCTGACCTCTGCGATGAGTTCTGGCGCATCGGGCTTCTCGATGGAAAAAATTGCGACAGAGTCACCCTCTGGCGAAGGATGGTTTCGGTTCGAAACGTACACATATGGTGTAGTAAATGTCGCGTTGGGTTTCGGAATAAGAATCTCAGCAGCGAGCATATCGTTGGGTAAGGGTGGTGGATTATACATGGTGGGAGTTTTCGCGATGAATTTAACGTCGGAAGTGGGAGAACGAGGGAAAGAATGTTTCGCGATAGAGCTTTTCAATTCGAGCAAAGTGTACAAATATCCATCTGCGATACTATCAGAGCCATCGTTCTAGAGGTCACTTTATTTACATACCGTGAACAGCAACGTGTCTAGGACCGCTGCCCGCTTCGTGGTCGATATGACCGGCTATGCTCCATGTACCCTTCGCATCTTTCTTGAGTCGGTAGACGCGATCTCCGCCCAAGTCAGGAACCAGTATTTCATTATACTCATCAATGTAGATGACTTGGTGAGTATGTGGTGACAACTGGCGTTCTTGATTAGGTCCAGATCCGCTCAACGTGATCGTGCTGATAGGTGTATCCGCAAGTATGTATGGCGCGTTCTGGGACACCGGGAGAGTAGAGATCGATCCACTGGAATACTACAGGCATTGTAAGAGACCAAATAGAATGTACGAGTGGAAGAAAGTGAACCTACATTAGCAATAAGTAGTTCATCCTTCACTACGACAACAGAGCATGGATCTTTTCCTCCACTAGACGATTCTGCCACTACAGCGCCTTTCAATTCTGCATCGTACTTGATTGCTATAATCTTCCCTTCATCTTGTTCCAGGCCAGCAAAAATCAACGATCTGTCTTCGGGATGGAACGCAATCCAAGAGGGATGAAAACCAACTTCAACAGAGCTTATCAAAGCCAGAGAGTCACCCTCGAAGTAAAACGTGTAAACATCGCTGGTATACGAGGAACCAATGATAGTGAAAGACATTCTGTTATCTTCGGAAATTAGAGATAAAAGTTGAGTGCTATCGAGCTTTATAGGAGGAGGAACTTTTACCGGCACGGTCCGCCCTTTCATGTCCCGACTATTTCCCGGACAATCCTTCCATGACGTTTCATGGCAGGGAGAGATGCAGGCTGACGAAGGTCTTCCCAAGTGGCTAGCAGGAACAGAATTGTACAAGATTGGGTCAAGGTTTGTGGTGGTAGGGAGGAAAGATTGATTTTCCAAATGACAGACTAATTCTAACGCCGAGATTGTCCCTTGTATCCACGGTCACCCGCATGGCGGTTCCTGACCTCAAGTATTTGGAAAATGGCATTGCTCACCGTCGACAGATGAAGATATTTCTCAAAACAGTACCAATGGCGGAAAAACTTAGAATCCACCCGGTGTACGTACTCAGAGCATAACCACAATACGAATGAACCGAAAATTCTCCCGCCGAATGGAAAGGTCGAAACCGTGGTCGCGTTTAGCGACTATGTTTGCACAAGGCAATAAAATTTCTAGTGAACGGGCTGTGATTGAACGTTTCTGAAAGTATAGGTAAAATATAGGCACGTCTGAGTTATCAATCCCTCCCTACTTCCCATCTTACGAAGTCAGATACGCCGAATTCCTCAAGACCCCATTTCTCTTGCCACTGATCTAATACCTTCCTGACCGGCATCGAGGCATGTTCTCCTCCTAACATCATGAATGGCTGTCGATACAAGACGGTCTCCAACTCGTCCTCTGGATTCCGTTTTTCATTGATACCAAGCGTCATAAAACCAGCGGTCTGTCTAGCAAGTGCACGCTCGAGTTTTTCAAGGTCACCAACGAAAGAGTTGTCATTGAATAGTGAAGACTGTGAAGGTCGCAAGGCTATGAGATCCAGTGCGCCAACGCGGCCCTGATGGAGATATGAAGCAACACGGTAGGTAGAATCCGAATTATTGGGGGAAGTAAGCAGCATAGCTCGGCGGAGAGAAATGTTTTCTCCAATACGAGCAATAAGGTTTGTTATGAGAGAACCAACGGTGCCAGATTCGTGTGACAGTTGTAATAGATTTTCCACAGGTAAAGATGTGAACGGCGAAGTCGTATGTTGTTGCTGTGTCTGCGACTGGGCAACGATATTTGATATCTCGCTCGCCAGACGCGTAAATTCGTCTGTCCGAGAGACAAAATCGGATTCGCAATTGAGTTCGATGATACTCGCTTTGACCCGCCCAGAGCCGCTGCTTATATGAGATCCCATACCTCCTTCAAGGACAGAAATACTTATGAGGCCTTCGGATGTAACTCTGTCTTTGACTTTTTCTGCTTTAGCGGCGCCAGATTGACGCATGTCCTCCTCCAGCCATCGAACAGCCGCTTCAAAATCACCGTTGCTTTCGTCAAGCGCCTGGCGAGCTTTTATGATGGGGGCATTGGAAATTTTCCGAAGTTCCGCGACAAGTTGAACTCTACTTTTAGTCGGAGCGGAGGAGTAGAGTCTTCGAAATGCAAGGCGTCTTCCACATTGAGCTGGCCGACTGAATTTCAGCATGTCCATTGTCGAGGTCGTGTCAAGAAAGACGCGTCGAATTTTTTTCCGCGACTACGTACCTCGGTATCTCGGGCCGAACATTACTCGTCGAATTATTCAAACGATTTTTTTCTGTCAATTATGGATGCTTTCAAACTTCCACTTGGGATCGCACAAGACTTGCTCCTTATTCAAAGTCTGGTTGGCCCAAGCGAAACGCCTCCTTTGCGTATACAGGAAACCAATGTTCCAGAAGATGTCATCGACAGCTCGGGAAGTGAACCAGACAGTGAGGACGAAATTGAAGCAGCATTAGTGGGTAAAACTGACCCGGATGGTTTTGGGTATGTTTGTAATTGTGCATTCGGTCCCTACAACTCAATGAAGCCTTCCAGCTCTAACGGAACTTCTCAAATGTATGTCGACCTTTGCCTGTACTTTCGAGGACATGAATGAATCGTGCTATTTTCAAATCTACTCCAGAACTGCGCAAGTTCCCCAAGAGTCATCATCCTCCGACGATCACGACACTTCCTCTAATTCTGACTCGGATTCAGATTCATCGGATTCAGAAGAGGTGCTCCGAAAAAATGAGGCTGGCGCTAAAGTTGAAGACGACGAGGAAGCCATGATGGACGAAGAGGATCCTGGGCCGTCTGCCACCACTGCCTCATATTATGCCACCAAGAATGAAATCGCGGATGCAACCATTACAGTTCCGGACGTTGAAGAGATAGGATCAGAAGAATACCTCGAGCTTGTCGGAAAAATCATGAACATCATTGGCAATGTTGTCATTATCGAAGGTTTACAAACTGAGCTTGCTCGAGGTGGGTCTGATCGAGCCCTTGATGTTGATACTCTTCTCGTTTTCGAAGACAGGAAAGTTTTGGGCTATGTAAGCTTTTGTTCTCCGAAGTTTGACCACTGCTCTAAGAAATCATCACAGATATATGAAACCTTTGGTCCGACAACACAACCCATGTACCAGGTCAAATTCAACTCGACGACATACCCCCTGGACTCGGAGAAAGTTTGCATATCACGTCAAGTCTATCACGTTCCTCAGCGAAGTAACTTCGTGTTCATGCGGCAAATCCAAGCCATGAAGGGTAGTGACGCGAGTAACATGAACGACGAAGAACCCGCTGATCATGAATTGGATTTCTCCGACGACGAGGCTGAGGCCGAACATAGGAGGAATCTCAAGAAAAAGTAAGACACGCCTTAGCCGTAATTTTGATCTCATTTGTTCTGTCCATAGACGAGCATCAAGCCGCGCTTCTTCCACTGCTCCTTCGAGACAAGCTACCCCCGCCCTATCCCAGGCGCGTGATGCAGACATGGTTAACGAGGATTACTTCATGAATAACAACGCATACGACGAAATTGGTCCGTACGATCTGAATTACGATACGCCTATATCTCGGCCAGCACCCATACCGTACGACGATCCCTACGCGGACGAATTTGAGGTTCCATCAGCCAGCACAAGTATTGCAAGTTCTATCAGTACTCCATTTACCTTTCACGGCAACGACGCTAGCTCATTAAGACCCCAACGGCGGTCCACAAATCAAAAAACCAACGGGAGGGACGAAGGTCATCGCGGCCGCGGACGGGGGAGAGGTAATAATAATCACAATCGGGGAAACTCAAGCCGACGAGGGCGAGGAGGCTTCAATGATTTCAATCGTAGCTCATCTATCACCAACAACGAATTGGAATGGCAGTCTAATCATTGTCCAAATGTCTCATTCCGTTCAGGCAACGGCGTTATACCGAGTTCGTCAGAACCTCAGCCCCAGTTTTACCAGCAAACCCCCGTTTCACCGATGGGTCAATGGCCCTTTCAGACGCAGACCCAAGGAATGCCTAACTATGGAATGCCGTATAGTCCACAGCAGCAGTTTGTTCAGCCGCATATTAACCCTCTATTTGCTCATCACTTAGGAATGAATGGGATGGGTGGTGGGATGGGTATGAATGGAGGCTCTTATGGTGGTAGTATCCCATTGGCGAATACACACTCACAGTCACCTGAAGCTTCAGGGTATTCAGGAGCATACGCAAGTACTGACGGATCTTCGTATTGGAGCTCGAGTGATCAATGGCGTGTTCCAACTCAAACGGATGGAGCAGAGCCTCCAACTTCGATCCAAAACGCATGAATTATATAGTACCTACTGAGTTCAAGTTGTACCTCTTGCGAACTCCGTTGATAAACGCTTACTTTCTTGAGTGTGGCAATAAAACTCGAACAAATTACGAAAAAGAAACATGTATGATGCGATTATTAGAGGAATCCGTTAAGTTAGGAATACAGATATGAAGATTACATGTGGGGGTGTGGAATGAGGTGGAATGTTTATAGAATATGTATGCGTATAATTAACATCTAGTCATCCAGTTCAATTTCTACGCCGTTGATCTCGACCACATTGCGTTCTCTTGATGGAGCGCGACTCGAGGTGCGACTAGGCCCCCGGCTAGAGGGAGGAGTCCATTTATTACCCAGCCTTTCCCTTCTGAATCTTTCTACTTCCTCCCAATCTGTTGTCTTGTCTGCGTGTTCTTGACCACACTCTGCATCTGGACTCGCAGCACCGCTATCGGTTTGAGAATTCGAGGGAGGAGACAACGACAAGGGTGTTCGAGTGATCGCTTCTGTATCTTCCAGCACGTCCCTTGCCAGAGATCGTTCCAGCTCCATGCGTTCTAGACGTTCTTGCATAGCTGCAAGATCTGTGTCTAAAGACCGTGCCCCAATCGGACCCGCCCCATCTAGAATGAAAGGGCTCGGCGGTGCGAGGACAGGAGATGTCACGGCCTGAAGCCTTGGATCTTTTATGGAGAATGCCACGTTGTTGCCATTACAAGCCATTGGCTTCGAGAGTTGTGCACGTTTGGAGGGTGGGATGAGGAAAAATCCCAGGTTTCCTAAATCATTCGTTTCAGTATATGCTGAACCGATGGCAGGCACTTCCGCAGATACTGAACCTGAGGTCGAGACCGAGGTTATTGACGCGGATCTTGACAACGACGAACCATCGGTATAAAATGAGCCATACTCACGTTCAGAATCGGATGCATATGATGAGGAAGACGAAGAATAAGACTCTATTGACGGCGGCTCATCATCACAAGGACTGCTTTCATTGGAAACGATTGGTGATGCAAGCAATGACGATACTGTTTTGTTTTGTTCACTAGATTTCAAGTCAAGCTCGGGTCTCATAGTGGTGGGAGTAATGTCACCGGAGCTCGGGGGTGTGTCTAAAAGCGGAAGGAAAGCGAAATTTGGTTTCCTTCGCATGGGAGTAGGCGTTTTAGATGGTAAAAGGTGGGAAAGCGAGAATGGATCGGAGGGTGACGGCGAAAGGATAGCAGCAGCGGTGAATGGAACGGGCGATGAGGTGGCGGTGGGAGTCAGGGAGGGTTTTGGGGTAGAAGGCGAGTCGACGGTTGGAGAAAGAGTAGGAGTGTTATTGCGCGCAACTGTGACGGGTAGATTGGTCGGGGGTACGAACTTTGGACCCAGATTCGATGGTATAGGATTTGCAGGATAAACACGCTTCTCTGCATTCTTGGAAGCGAATGCAGCTGCTAAAGCGGAGGCGGTAAGTGGGGACATTGTTGATGGGGTGTAAGAGTGCCAAGCACCATGAGCACTCGATGCTGATTTCGGGGATGGGCCGCATACAGGCGATCGCGGTGGGGAACGGTCAGCACTGCCGCTTGGGCTACCTTGCCCGATAGGACTGCCTCCTGGAGTTGAGACAGGTGTTGAATGTGGCGTAGAAAGAGGACTAAGAGAAGGACTGCTCTGGTCTGTTAATGGAAGGAGACTAATCGGGACGTGTTGGAGGTAGTGATGAGCAGGTCTTCCCGTGAACATATCGGGTAATTGCTGGGCACGGGGAAGGGTTCTCTGAATTGCTTTTAATTCAAGCAATTCCCTACGTGAAGTTCGTTTATGAGGGGAAGCATCAATGAACTAGTCGGGATTACACTCACTGATAGCTTAAATGGCCTGCGGGCTCAGTGGGAGTTCTATCCCACACATCCGCGATAAAAACTTCCTCTAAACCGTCTTCCTCGGAACAGAAAGAGACATTCTTCCGTGCTCGAGTCCTCGGAGTCAAACTACCATCTGTGACCGGTGATGATGTACCAGAGCCCTCATAGCTATTGCTAGTTGGGGAAGACGAGCCAGACGAGGAATTGGATGAAGTAGAACCAGGTATGGCAAGATTTAACTCCGATGTTTGGACCCGTAAAGTTTGTAAATCTGCGCAAGCTTGGGCAAAGGAAGCAAAAGTATCGTCTGTGTGATTAATGGGAGAGTCAGAGCCTGGACTGTGCATTGGTGAGCTCGACGTCGAGGGGGACTTTAAGCAGCCTTTCAGGGGTTTCTTCCACGATTTCTTGTATGTCGTCCAGGGGCATTCTGTGTCATGGTCAGAATCCATGGCCAAAATTTTACAATACGAGCAGTGTTGCTAACTGCTCGCAATGATAAGCTGTAATTGGCGGTCGAAAGAGGGAAAAATTATTGCATTGGATGGGTCGTGTGCAATAGATGGTTTAGTGACTCCACACAGCAATTGATCCGATTTTCTCCGCGTCAACGGTACGCCGCTCACGGCCGCGGCTAAGTATACAAGCAAAATCCCTCAACTGGTCCAAAAAGGCTCTCATCATGTATACAAGTTCAACTTAGCCGTATATTACCCATTATCCGTCAAGAGAAATCGTAGGTTCACCAACGGCTCGATGCAAATCTCTCCATTTTCATTCTTTCCTCTACATGGCTAGTTCTTTAGTGTCACTTACATTATTTCAAGCTTCACTAGCACTGCTCGATATTCGACCTTCCTCTATTGGAGGAAATTTCTCGGGAGGCTGTGTGTATGATTATTTTCCCCTTTGGACACCCACCATACATGCCTCCTCCAATTGATCATCCTTGTCTTCATCTCCATGTGCTTCCAGATATGTTTTTCGTATCCAAGCTCGAGCCTATTGAGCCCGTACCACAATCCATCATCAACCATCTGAGTAATGACAGCAGATTTTTGAGTTTGACTCGTACACCACAAAACGAAATGAAGGTCAAATTGACATCAAGGTAATGATGTTGAGGAGAAAACAAGATTACGCCCACTCGATATATAAAAGATACCACTATTTGACAAAAATCCTACAATCAATTTGACGTGGTTTTGGTGAGCTGACATCGAATTGGTGTCAAATGCCAATGATTTACAAAGCTTGCAATGAACATCTTATTGATACTGAGAGTCCCATCAAAATGTTCCTTCCTGCTATGTTTTGGCAACAGGGCAAGGAGGCTGAATCTGGGCTGAATATACTGATCCTTTGAGTAAAAAATTCTTTGTTCAGTGACATCCGAATTTAGTACTATTTACAATCCATATAGCAGAAACTATCCTATAATACTTAATGCACAGAGACCAGCTGTTCCGCTATCTCCGGATGGCGCCGTGTATCTATCTATCTCCAGTGACTCATGAAGGCCAGACTCTCCATGCCACGTACTACATTACTTGAACTTGCTGTTTTAATCGCTCTTGAAGATGGTATTGAATTTGTTAACTTGGTAATAAATACTGGTGAAAAAATTTGAGGGATTGTCGGATATTGTAAAGTTTACGTGGCACCTGCGTGGCATTGAGCTTGGGTCCTGGGAATTTGAAAACGGCACATTTGGAAATCAACAAAAAATCATTGAAAAATATTGACAGTCGATCCTCTGCACTTTAGGAGACTCCAGGTGGTGGTTGTTGAAAGAGTGTTGAACAAGCATGTGATGAACTAGATCGCATTTTATTCCATTTTTTGTGTCATGTGGTGACTGGATACAGATGGAACCATGTAGTGGATCAAATAGATGTCAAAAGAATCACCAAAACAGTGACTCGAATGAAAGGCCTAAGCTTTATCTACCAAATGATGTTCTATTGATATTGGGATCATAAAATACCATATTGTCCTTCAATTCTGCCACAAACCAATAACTACCAAAGATATTGACCTGTCAGCAAAGGTCCAATATCAAGCAGATGTTTGTTTCGTTTTGCGGTGTACCCAAGAAGAGACATCCATTGTTGGTCAATGGCATGATGGGATACCTGCAGCCTTTGAACATGAAGCTGTGTGGAGGTGTATCAAGCTGCAGGGACCTATGGAATTTTGTGAGCGGGCTGTCGAAGTTCACCAAAGTGCCACTTATATTGTCCCTAAGCACTTGTCGGGGTATTGGCGCAGCTCGCTGCGCCTTTAAAGGAAGCCGGGATAGGAATTTTTGTTGTATCTACCTGGTGAGACAGGCGTTTTCGTCGTCCGCCCTTCCCTAAAAACCATGATCCCAGGAATACAGACTATATTTTAGTAAATGCTAGTAATCTAGAAACAGCTGTAGGAGCCTTGAGGGTAGATGGTTGGATTTTTGTTTCAACGTAACTAGTAACTAGTCCTTGTAACTTACAGGATAGTGTGAGAACCAATGTTTCACGACTCTCGTCTTTGCTATTGACACTCTACGTTCAATATTGCCTATACTTTCACGACGCGCCTTCAATCTACATATTGACCAGCGAAAATTTCGTTCCGCTTGCTGAATCCATGGACGAACCAATACCTTCCATCACTTCCAGTAGGGAATTTCAAAAGCGAGTCTTACCTTCGCGTTCTCGACGCGGTGGGCCTGGTGTAGGCAACTGTGAAACAGATATCATGATACTCGATACATTCAAAAGACAATGTGCGGCTCAGTCAACGACAATGCTTGCTCCAACATTCCATCTAACGCGGTTATATTTCAGCGGAAAATGACCCATTGATTCCCAAAGACACCCCCTTTTTCCTCACAACAGATTCCAATCTTGCCCCTTCCGAAGCGTCCACTTCTTCTATAAATATCAATGCTCGCGGTTACGAACGATATTTCGACCGACCGGACGTGATAGAGGGGTATCGTGAACAGAAAATGATTGAAACACCCGTGTTTGAGGCTATCGGTGAAGGTGAAGGCATCGTAAGCCGGTTCAGGCCTCGTATAGTCGAAACGGTGCGTAGATTCTTGTAAGCGCCGTCATAAACTCTAATCGTACTATAGCAAGCAGTAGACACTTCCGATGAGGCGTATTTGCAAAGACATCGAAAGTACGAAAAGTTCGAGAAACGTCAGCGGCTGCGAGAGAAGGAGAAGCTGCAATACGAGCAGTACAAGCTTCGTGAACGGGTCGAGCAACTTCGCGCCATGGACTACTCTGCATTTCTCGCACTACCTGCCTCTTCCTTCCCGCTCTTCCCAGACGGCCAAGAATTGGATGCGAGTGGTCAACTATTGAACGGCTCTTCCGTTACTGAAGGTGAACGACGTAAAAAAGAAATGCTGGCTGTCGCCGAGTCATTGGAAGAACGCTACAAAGTACTGCTACCTCCCAGTCAAAAGTGGCGCAAATACCTTTCAGCTTCGCTAGAGGGCGACGAGCAGGCAGACCTTTCTACTGCAGCTTCTACTTCTAAACGATATCCTTTACCTGACGATGGGGAATCAGAAGTTGAAGAAAAAGAAGAACCCGAAGAGGATTCTTTGTCCAAGCAGCGTATTAAGCTGAAGCTTAACTTCAGTAAATCCGTCGAGCCGCCGGTCAAGCGTTCTCGTCCTACGAAGAAAGAAAAGAAGCATAAGAACGATACTCTTGTCCCCTCTCCACCCGCCGAACGCTTTGAACCGTTACCACCACCAACTGGCACCCCCAAGAAGATTTCTTCACTACCACCTTCCGCCCCCTCTCCCATGCATCCCGAAATCGCCACACTATCTATATCCGATTCTGACCAGATACTAATAACTGATGAGATCGACCAATTGGCGGAATCGTCGCAATCCAAATTCGAACCGTTGTCACACAAATCGAACGAAAAACGAGTTGCCTCTAAAAGACGTGGACGGCTACCTAGGAATATATCGATGTCGCTGTCAGACGTCGTACCAGATGGATCTGCTGAAGCACTCATTGATGAGCTCGCAACGCCCACACCAGAAGCGCCACTTTCTGTTTCACAACCTGTTCGTAAGAAGCGTCGCACGACAGTCGCTGTCGACGAATCTTCCGCTGTTTTTCCGGATAAAGAAAGTGGTTCGATGCCTCCGCCTCCTCCTCCAGAAGCTGCTAGCCGGGGGGAATCTATTTCTGCACCTGTCGCTCGTAGATCTTTATCGCGCGCGCCACCACGCATTAAAAAGGAATGTGGTCTCGTCCTCGCTGCTCAAAATTACGAAAAAGGGAGCTCGAGAATCCGAAGGCAGCGGCATAATATTGCCTGGGGATTCAAAGTCCCTTCCGATGTAACTGATATGGAGATGGATTTTGAACTACCCCTGTGGTTGTTACACGACGATACTTTTCAACTCAGGTTTTCTTTACATATCGGCTTCGAAGAGGATCCCAGGTATACACAGCAGATAAACCCGTCCTTCAAGCTGAATTCACGGTTCGTAAACGGAGAGCGCGTGTGTACACCGGAAAGCGAACGTCTTGCGAATGCTCTAGAAACTTCGCATAGGGAACACAGCGAAGAGTCTCAAAGCGAGGATTCAGGAAGTGAGTATGAGGATGACGAAGGAATGAAGAAAACCATTGTCATTGGTGGTGATGAATTGTTTGATATAAAGCAACAAGAAGACGAGGTAGAGCCAGGCAACATAGGTGGAGAAAAAGAAGAAGAAATGATGATAAGAAAGAAAGATGAGGGTGGTGATCTTCCGGAAGATAGAAATCACGACGTCGAAGGAATGATAGTAGACCGAGAAGAGGCAGATCGAGAGGCCCGAATGGCGATGAACAAGAAATTGTGGTAGATGAACTCAACTCGGGAGAGAACGAGCCGAAGTTCAGAGGAAATGAAATCTAGGAAGGAGTTTGGAAGTTTCTAAGACTTTACATATACCCCAAAATTTCGGTTCCTGTGTTATGACTTTTTCCAAGATTGTTGCACTTTTTTCTTGAGGCTCAAGTTTTGTGAGCAGTGAAGCTTTGAAGAGGCGTGAGTTATTATGTATTATAATTCAAGGATAGTACTATTTATGCGCGAATGGGTTGCTCTACAGTGTCTACATCTTTAAGGGTCGATGAAATGAGGGCATCGAATGTTTTCCTCTGCTTAGTGCTTGCCTCGTTTCGTCGAGACATGGTCAGTCGCGCGAGTTGCGACGGTCGCATTCTCTTCCTTAGTTCTGTCGGAACCAAGTTGGGCTGCAGATGCGAGTAGTCACCACCATACCTACGCATGATTTTTCGAACCTGGTAGTCCACCTTGCCTTTCTTAACCGCCGGACGAAGAAGTCCTCGATTTAAAGCACCAAGATTGGACACCATGATGCTCCGATGTTGAGCACTGTCCACACCAAATAAGTCGTGTAAGTCCGCAGAAATATCGATGTCGGGATAAATGACACGCGGGCCGTCGGGCTCTCGGTTTTGCTTTATGATACTTTCGTACCATAGTTGAGTAGGCTGACCAGGTCGAGGGGCTAGGAGAGATACTCCGTCAATAACAGTATCGTCCAAATAAACTTCTGCGTCCTCGTCATCCTCCACATTCGATTCTGCGGTCAAACTCCTTTCCTCATCTTGTTCCTTCCTCGAGAATTTACTAATCTTTTGATTTGCCGCACCAGCATTCCGTGCGACTCTATGAGTGGTATTAACACGACCCGAAACTTTGTTGCCGCCTTCGGGCGTCCAGCTTCTGCCATTCACGTTTCTCGGTCTCGAAGGGGACCGGACGGTTTGTTTCATAGTTTCCACGCCCTTTTCCCAAGAGTCATTGCGAGAAGAAGACTCATCTGGAATGACTCGGAAGAGGTCATCCAATGTGTCCGCTGCTGATTGCAGGGTGACATCGGGTTTTCGGGCGGGCGTCGGAGGGGCGGTTTTTGATACACGTGAGGGGGGACCAGTCCTGGGTAAGGCTGACGCTTCTTGTTTAGGCACGACAGGAATTATTGTAGGGGTTGGAACATTTGGTGTAATAGAAAATGATGCGGGATGGGGCCTTCTAGCAGCCAAGCGAGAGCTCAGAGAGCCTGTTCTTTGAGCTGAGTAGTTCCTGTGGTCAGCTCATGTACGAATGACTACAGGCTTGCTTTACCTTGCTTGACTTCTGTGCGGGATGCTAAAATATGTGAAATATGAGCATGCGTGTTTTGAACAAGTAGGAACCACATACGAATATGAATATCGTCCCAGCTGGCTGCAAGTCGCTGTACGCTGGATTTTGCCGCGTCTGCCGAGACGAAGCGGACGTGAGATGAAGAAATACACCGAACAAGAGGGGATCGGTAAACCTGCATCCCTCTTGGAAAGAAGAGAAGGGATGTTTTTTATTCCCACAGTCAATAACTTCCATTTACCACTACTTCCACGATTAGTTTTCTCTTGATTTCTAATGTCTTCCCTTCTAGGCCGCCTGATCGTCAATTTTGTCGTTCTGCTAATCTCCTTCATTGCTTACTCTTCTCAAATATTTGTCATATGGCCTTGGTATGGACGCGTCATATCGGTCGAGCTCCTCGTTTTGCTCGTTCCCTTCAAGTTCGTCACTGATTTTGTGCACGGTCCCTCAAACGTTGCTGACACGCCCACCCTTAGTTTGCTCGTAGCAATGCTCTTCTGGAACTACTTTCTATGTGTCAATGTCGATCCAGGGAGGGTACCAGAGGATTGGGTATGATCCTCCAACCTGTTCCGCAGCAATAGCCAGCCTAAGTTATACGCTCTCAGAAACCTGACACGCACTCGGATGGTTTCGAAGTCAAGAAGCTGACCGGCAAACCAAGATACTGCAGAATGTGTAAGTCCTACAAGCCACCTAGGACGCATCATTGTCGACAGTGTAACCAGTAAGTAGTATCCAATTGTACGTTCTAAATGTAGATTCTGATTCCATTTCCTCCAGCTGTGTCCTACGTATGGGTATGTCATAGCTTGCCTGGCTTCTCATTAAGCATTTGCATGACTAGTCGGAAAGATCACCACTGTCCCTGGATAAACAACTGTGTCGGTCATTACAACTACGGTCATTTCGTCCGGTTTCTGTTCTACGTTGATATGGCCTGCTCGTACCATCTTGCAATGATGGTCCGAAGAGTTTACCACAACCTCAACATCAGCTACTGGGTATATTTCTATTTCCCTACTTCTGAAGCCGAATGAAGAGCTGTCCTATAGGACTCGATCGCGGGGATAGAGTTCGTTTTCATACTCTTAAACTTTGTTGCGTGCATCCCAGTTTTGCTCTCTGTCGGTGCCTTTAGGTACATCGTCCGCTCGTTCATTTCTTGCTGACTAAAAGTTGGCATTACAACCAGTATCTACCACTTCAACGGTATCTCAAACAACACGACGACTATCGAAGGTTGGGAGAAGGACAAAGTTGCTACCATGATTAGACGAGGAAAGATCCGGGATGTGAAATTTCCCTATGTTGGTGGAATGATGCTACTACATCCTTGCGCTTCTCACTGCTTGTGTAGCATCTGGGGCGTCGAAGAAATATTGAATCCGTCCTTGGACCAAATCCTCTGTTTTGGTGCTGGCCAACTAAACCGCCTGGTAATGGGCTCAAATACGAACTTTCCGGAGGTGAAGGTGTGTTGATTGAACTCTCAACCATCCGAGAAGCCTATGAGTACGAAGAAACGGAGGGTTATTTGGTGTAGGACATGCATTTTCTTGTACGTCAAGTTGGAATATTGCTTCACGTTGACGCTTCATCTGAAATATTCAAGTTTTTTTTACCCTTTCCTCATTTCCTTCATTCTCCTACGCTAACACTAAATATTTTGCCACTTAGAATTGGAAGAGGCTGAACAGCAAGTCTGGCCGCCTGATGATCCTGTTCAACCCTATTTCGAAGAACCTGAAGGAGAGTTCAAGTTATCGGAGTCACCATGGACGTTCGAGAACGAGGGCGTCAATCCAGATCTCCAACCGTATAACACGAAGCTCCGAGAAGACTCTGTAACACGTCGCCGTAAAAGCCGCAAGGCTGCAGGATATTCAAGTCTACCACCCTATCATCCGGATTATCAGGGAAGCGAAGGAGGGCAGTCATCAGAGTCCGAATCGTCTGATGATGGAAAATATAACGATAGTGGTCGTGTCCGTCGAGGCTCTGAGGGATATGAATTCAAACCAACCGATAGAGAGGATATATTGAGGCAGTATTTAGCACAAGTTAGTGGGACGCCAGGCCGCTACAAGAGGTACATCCCTCAGATAGAGAGTGAGAGCGACGAAGACGATATCCCGCTGAGGCAGGTGTAATCTATGGGAACGTAATCAAGGTTGTGATTCAATATTGTTACATGGAATTAGGGAATATGGCGGTATACAGTATACTTATTTATAAGAAAAACATTAAATCAGAACAGTGAAAAAACAAACTTGTTCAAAATATTCAAAATATAGACGTAGGCCAACGTAAACAAGATTCTATTCCCCAGCGGAACTCATAATGTCACGAACACCAGCCAAGGCGTTTGAACGTTGGACGATGTCGGTGGTCATCTGTACGATAGGCTCTACTGCTTTTTCTATGGCCCCCGAAATGATATGTTGACGAACTCTGACTTGAGCTTTCGTGGTCGTCCTGAGTTCAACGATGATAGGCTTCAGCTCCTGTTCTACTATTCGGATGATCAGTCGCTCGACAAAGGGCAGCAGGTGTTGACTGTAGGAATGCGACGGCTTGCGTCGATTGTGGAGGTTCTGAATCTGGTTCGACAGGTCGTCAATCTTTTCCCGTCTCTCGATTGCATCTTGATCTAAAACTGCCACTTTAGCTTCCAACTGCAATACGAATATGTTAGCGCACGGAGGAAATTCAATATCACAAACAATAAAGCGAACCTCTTTCTTTAACCGAGCAATTCTGTGCAGCTGTTTCTGCAACGCATCCTTCTTTTCTTTACGTTCGGGGCTCGAAAGCTTGCTAATCTCCATACCTTGGTTTGACACCTGCTTCCCAGTTTTCTCTATTCGCTCTTCGAGGTCTTCGAGTTCATCGTAAACAGAATCTTCCTCTTGTACCTCCAAAGCTTCTTCAATGAATTCTGCACTAAGGAACCTAGCTCTGTCCTCCTCCTGAACATCCAAGATTTCAAAAGATCTGACCTCCAGTTCTGCGATACGAGTCTTCAAGTTCTCTAAAGTGATCTCCTGAGCTCGAGAGGAAGCCGCAGCAGACAAAGCGGCGGCGGTTGCTTCCCGTTCCTTAGCCTCTCTAGCCTTAGCTGCTTCCTTAGCCGCTTCCTCTGTCTTCTTCTGTTCCTCGAGAATGTGTTTTAGGTCGAGGATATATGCGCTCAGCTCATCGAGCCTTGCGCGAACCCTGTTTTTCAGCTCGTCGATATCGATGTTACTTGATTGAGATGGAGATGACGCAGAGGGTTGAATCATGTTGACGATAGCTTTAATTTCATATTTTACCCTTTCGGAAAGCTTATCACGTCGTTTCTTCAGTTGACCTCGGACATTGTCAAGTTTCTTCTGACCATTCAGCCGAACGCGTCCATACTGAGGAGATTC
Source organism: Lentinula lateritia (assembly GCA_028011325.1). NCBI lineage: Eukaryota > Fungi > Basidiomycota > Agaricomycetes > Agaricales > Omphalotaceae > Lentinula > Lentinula lateritia. The sequence goes on from JANVFT010000051.1 coordinate 171,156, forward strand.
TTGAATTTTCTTCCATCGTTCATATTTTTTCGCGACAGTTTTACGTTCGACTTCTTTCTTGACTGCGTGATCGAACAACCTACAATGATTGATTAGCGTCACTTCCAGATTGAGACACGAAGTAACTCGCCCCAGGAGTTTGCGAACACGTCTGCTTTTGAGAGCTTTTCGAGAAGAAGGAACAGATATACTCGTGTGTTCAGTGGCAGTAGGAGAAGCATACCGAAAATTTGGTGATGATCTTCGACTATTACTATCTTTGCGGTACGATGGTCCGGCTGTTCGCTGTGTGAATGCACGGGGTGCCTTGGGTGTCGAATTCGTATAAACCGGCTCACCAGCAGCAATGTCAGGCATTGTAGACATCGATAGTGGAAAGGGAGAGGCGGATGATGGTGAAGGCGGAACACTTGCTTTCCGCGATTTGGATGTCGATGTATTATTCCATGTTGGAGGAGAAGTTGTAGGAGGTGGAGCATTCGTATTTTCTTTCGCCTTTTGTTTTTGAAAAGTTGAAAAACTGGCTTCTAGGGGTCTCCAAGCTCCTGTATCGGCTGCTTTTTCTACAGAATCCCATCCACTAGGTTTTCCTGCTCCCCATGCGGTTTGGTTATTCTCTGTTCCCCATGTACCGGCATTTCCTGATCCCCATGGAGAGATTCCTCCAGTCTTCTCGTTCGAGTCCTGTCCCGTTCCACTTCCAGTGCTCCAGCCACGGTCATTGACCTTGCTAGATCCCGAGCCGCCACTAGTATGTGCGGCTTTGTCCTCGAAGCCCCAGCCGTGGCCGATGGAGCTTGCGCTCAGTTGAGACTCTGAACGTCTACGCAAGGACCAATGATCATCACGGTCGAATCCTCCATCTTTGCGTGAAGATTTCGAATACTCTGGGGTTCTGTCGCGAGTCCTTGAATACCTACGTTCTTTGTCTCGGTCTCTCTCTCTTTTTCGGTCTCTTTCTCTGTCTCTATCATCTCTATCTCTGCCTGCATAATCTCTATCTCTGTCCCTTTCCCTGTCGATCTGTTTTTCCATTCTTTGCATTTTGGAGCGCTATAACCAGTCATTTTCCAAGCCTTGTGTGTTTGGAGAACACAGAAAACTTACGTAGCTAGACTGGTTTGATGATTTTGCACTGGCCCATCTCTTGTCTTGTGGATGTATAAACAGGCAACTTTCCCGAGTACATCCTGGACCAATTGGATGACCGGTTTCTGCATTGAAGGACTATCTCCATAGATATACGTTGAATTCGGACGCGATAAATAAACTTACCCAACATTTCACATTGGGTGACATAGTGACAAAAGAGAAAAAGTTATGTAAACGAAATGAAACCGAAGACAACCTGAAAATTATAGCTCTGCCTCTCCTACATAGTACGGATCGCCCAGGACAAAGAAATGTAATGATAATATTACTATAATTTGTACGGTGGAAATTATCTCAGACCGTCAATCGTCAATCTAGCTAATTCTCTGAGCATAAACCTTCCAGATCAAACCTCCTTGTTCGCCCACTTCAACAACGTTACTCCCAACTGAGAGTTCCACGTCCCAATTGCCACTTCGTTCTTCATTCTCCTTTACGATAGTCCCATTGAGCTTTATCAGCATTTTGCCACGCTTCTTTGGTTTTTTTTTCTTAGGCGAAACAGGAACTTTCGGTTTTGAAATTACTGCTGCCGTCTTGACGACTTTCGGTGGGCGTCCCCGACGCTTCTTGAGAGGCTCAGGGGCAGAATCAACGTCCATTTCCGCAGCATCATCGTCACATTCGTCTTCTTCGCCGCTGCTATCACCTAGTTCTGCCATGAAAACTATTTCCCCTACCGACAAGCTCTTTTCGTCGCGCTCAAGTGGCATCGCCCAACTCGTAACACCATCCCGATGATCAAGCTTCAAGAGTCTTCCTCTAGGTTCGGTCCTGATCATGATATGGCGAATCTGGTGGCTTGAAGGGATGACAGGACTTGGTGGTGGGGGTGTCGCAAGTACTGGTGCAGGAGTAGACACCTTGGGAACGATAGAGGCGATATATGAGGGCGTAATAGCAGCGGCAGGTGGTACTGGAGGGGGGGTTGGCTGCATATATGAGGGATATTTAGCCTTTGTGACGGTAGTATTACCATAAACAGACATAGTAGGATGGAGCTGCAAAATCGGCTGGGGAGTACGAGACTGAGGAGTGCGGGATGACGACTTGGTTGCTTTAATCGCAGGATGTGGTTTAGCCGTCAAATGGGCAGCAAACGGTTTAGGAGTTGGTTGTGCGATTGGCGGTTTGGTCGTTGGAAGCACTATCGGTGGTTTGGCTGTGGATTGTGCAAGAGAGGGCTTCGGTGTGGGTTGTGCAATAGAAGGTTGAGGTTTGGGTTGCGCAACAACTGGCTGCGCGGTAGGTAGCTTAGGTGTTAAGCGTGCCACAGGCAATTGGTTAACGTCAGAACGTGGGATAGACGGTTTGCCTTCAGGAACAGGTTCAGGTTCAGGTAAGTGCATATTTGGTGCAGCAGGGACTTGAGTTGGAGCAATCGGTACAGAAGGGGAGGGAGCGGTAACTGGGGCAGCAGGTAAGGGTGGTTTGGAAAATTGAGCTTCCATCTCGGGAGGCTTCGATATAGCTGGCTTGGTAGGAGCTGGAACTCGTAAGGCTAAGGGCGGGTGAGGAGTGGATGCGGAGGCGGGTTCTTCAACTATGGGAGGTTCAGGAGCAGAGGGTTGTGCAACAGACATCCTGATCTTAATTTTAGGAGGCGGCGGATGTGCATACTGAGGTAGAGCATGTGGCGGAGGAAGGTCAGCCATGAGCTGGCGAAAGAAATCCTGAGCGGCGATCAGTGATTGTAATTTGAGAGAACACCGAGGCTAGCTCACTCGTAGCGTTAATGCGTCTTCCCATATCTGAGTATGTTCCATGTTGAATGTCATAGCGTTAGAGAACACCAGTTCTACGTCAGCAGCAAATTCAGCAGCTGACTTATATTCTTTTCGCTTGACTTGTTTCTGTCCTAACGTGAGTACAGAAGGGAGGAGCAGAAGTATTACCACCAACCTGGATTGCCTCCAAGCAGCGCGGTTCGTGTATCTGTTTGTAATACACCGGCCACAACTTCTTGTTGGGCAATTCCAGAAACATTGTCGAGAGAATGCGGCCGCTAGTTATTCTGTCTGCCCAGCCTTTCACATTAAAGGAGAACTGGTACTCACTTGTCGTCCGTCTTTTTCATGACTTTCTGAATCCTTGAGTTGAGCAAACGCTTCATACTAGGTGGTTTGCTATTTTCCCCGTGTTCAGAGGGCATGAGCTTGCGGTAGGTCTTGTTCGCCAGTTTCTATCGTAACAAAATTGAAGGTTTTTTTGCCAGAAAAATGAAGGAAAGTGAAACTCACCAGCAGATCCTTCGCATCGGTGAATATGATGCTCTCTGGTAGGTTGTAGTCTTTCGCATTGTTAAAACATAGCTCGAGATCCTTTCGAACTGAGTCAAGGTCTGTATATTGGCCAGATTTAATCTTCTTCTTGATATCTTCTAAAGCAATTGGATTCCGAATGAGAGTGTAGTAGTCTGCATAAACCCTGGGGTTTGGCCTTTTGAGGAATTGAAGAGAAAGAGGGCGACCGCTGAAAGGCGAAGGAACCAGAAAAGGCGACGCAGAAGAGGAAATTCAATCAGGCGGGATTCAACTCCGAATTGATAACTCACTCTTTCATTGCATCTTTCACTGTCTGCCACAATTTCATTGCTTTCTTCTCCAGGGTTTCATCTTCTCGTTCTTCTTCATCTGCCATATCATATTCTTCTGCAGCTTCCATGTCTACATCAGACCCGTAGACGGCCTCCTCCGCCTTTCTACGTTTAGAAGATCCTTCTTCCATTGCTGTGAATGCACGATCACGTTTCGCCATTCCTTTGTTAAGATTCAACAGAGTGCAAGTTGGATATCGACGGTAGAACAGCGATTACAGCGACAACTGGGCTACTTCGACTACACTGAGTGGAGCTGCGAGCAAATGAGACTGTTGATCACGTGAATATCACGTCACTCCATCAACAAACGCGTCTTGAGCGCCCAGACCTCTAAGACTCTACTGTTGCTCAAGGCTATAACCTCTCCTACGATTCTCTCATTTGTCTTCCATGATCCCCAGTCACCTTTTCCTCCTACTCCCATTCCCATCCCTTCCCTACGAAAAGACATACCTCCTTCCATCCAATTTCCTGCGCTGAGATGAATTTCTGACAAGCCCAACGGTAACAAGATGTCTAATACATGACCTATAGTATCCGGGCTGATTCCTGAGCCAGGCATGATTATGGGACCTGATGATCCATTTTGAGTCGTCCCTAGAAGCGATGCGAGAACTTCTAGTGATCCCGACACCGATTTACCTTGGCCACTACATGGCGAACTTTCAGATGGATTAGCAGCCATATGAGCACTGCACCTGCCTAGTAAGTATACGCGATACTCCATGCATCCTCCCAATATCGCTGATAGCTGTCATTCTCGTCAGTACATGGGTATCAAATTATTAAAGGTTTCCTAGCCTTCGTTCGCATCCCTCGTCATATCGAAGGCGCGGTGAAAACATACTAATTTATGGGCAATCTTGAGCTCGTAACTGACCGTGATCTAAATATAATATACCTTGTCCGGGAAGACTAGCGTTGATGAGGCTGCAAACATTATTGAATGACCAGAACTGCGAAGATCCTTGGATTTGGGGAAGCTTCACCTTTGAGTCCTTGCAACGTCGACTCGGCCTTCTCCTGTCAAGACTCCGAAAACGAATCCTACTACACCATTCTCCTTGAAAATCCGGATATCTTCAAGCATAACCTGCATTTCTGATTCTGAATACAAGAAATCACCTGTTCTGGGTCTGATCATAACCTACGCCCAAAGGCTTCAGAACAGTATCGCTACTAGTAAATCGAGTGCGGACCATGAGCGGTACTTTGAAAGACTCTATTGCCTTCCGGACTTCTTTCAACAATCCTAAGCTTGGAGTTGTACCGCCTCCCAGTCCTAGATTTCCACAGAGTTCGAGCCGATGGGCTCCTCCGCGAACAGCACTGGAGAATTAAAACATTACTCCCAGTAGAAACGGAACCCAGTGATATCTTCACTTCATTGCGGACTCGACGGAGTCGACGCATACCTCCACCAGTATACGTGCCATCAGGACGTCAATGTAGTATGGGAAAGGAAATGAGAAGGTATTGATGGATGACAACTTGGGGTCATTACAAATGGGTATGTATGCCATACAATGAAGGACGTATACACATACACAAGGTCAGTACAAGGATGTAGTACATATTCAACTTATCTTAAAGCGGCGAAGCAACTAGAAGTCCTTCATAGAACATAACCTTCTTCTGAACGTCGGGACATATCGCCAGCCGTACCCTCTCGTTGTCATGCACGATTCCTCTTCCCCTGTCTTCCAGCCAACCACAAAAAGCCTCAAGAGAGCCAAATCTACTGTTACTCGGTCGACTGTATACAGTTCCGTCTCTGATCTTCTTCGACAAAGTATCCTTTTGGATCGACCACTTCAGTTTGCGCATCACAGGCAGCAACCTGCGGGATACACGTAGACAGGATGATTCTTCGTCGGGAAGAACATGAGCTTGATGCAGTGTCTTTAGAAAATCACTTGAATCTAGCTTGCGCTGTCGTAGCTGCATAGATATGATGCGACTCGTCTGGTTACGAGCTAACTTCAAACTTGTCTCATACTGGGCTATGGACTGCGGGAAGACTGATTCAAGCTTGCCTCTTGTGCCATCCAAGAATAGTAACGTACCCGGCGCGAATGAAAGTAGTTTCCTTCTCTCCAGTGCCGTTCAATTGATAGACCTCTCATCACACCACGATGAACTAACTCGGCAACAGTAGGTCTGAAAGCTATTCCCTGCGGTCCTTGACCAAACAACGAATGCCGGATTCGAGAAGGAACAACTACACGAAGACGATTTTTGTGCAGGACAGGATCAGAGGCCAGCTCTGCGAGGAATGGTGCAACTTGGGCCAACGAAGCAAGGTCTGGCAAATCAAGATAGGAAACTTTGCAGCACGGTAGTCGTAACTGTATATCAATCTATATTGGAATTACTTGACATCGTCAACTCACATATGAGAAGAATTATGTCTGTGGGCATCTCATTGAAGAATAGCATGAAGGCAAGAGTAATAAAAATGTGGCAGGTTGCAGGCGGAACAGGATAGTCTGAAGTTGAGTGTTGTCACTAAGTAGGGGAATGAAGACGGAATAGAAGCGCCCTGATTTAGCCGCCCACTCGCAGTCATAAATTTTACTTGTATCTAATATGTAACATCAGACTCCTTTGCTCTACTCGAGCTATTTCACCTTCGCCACCTTGTCCGCCACGACTTGCCTATTCTTTAAAAGGCAATAGTCGCCCCAAACATTCATCGACCGCCACTTTTGGCCTGGGAGCCATAAGACGCGGCTAAGAAGAGGCGAATCCCGAGCATCGAGGAATGGTTGACATTCAACACGTTCCCAGACATCAGTTTGAATAGCATAACGGGGCTCTTGCAAGGAATTAGATGTATGTGAGGGGAAATCAACATCGATAAGGTAGGAGCAAGAAGAAGCAGGAATCTTTGAAGTGTCAGAAAAGAAAGCAGTGGGAAAGTAAATATATCCTACATAATGGGAAGGCTCCTCTTTGTTCAAGTCATTCTGATCTTGAGGGACAATCCTGGTCTCTGAGCGCGGCCACCACGTCATGGTCGCTATGTGATCATTTGTACTGTGTTCTGGAAAATGTCCTGGAAGAAGACCCTCAAATTCGCTCTTGATGAATGCCACCCTGACGCCATCGGGCACGAGGTAATGACCAGGAAAACGATACCATTCCTTGCCGTAGCATAAAGTTAAATTGAAATCTTTGATAGGTGTAAGGTCGATCCTAGGCTCTTCATCTTTTTTGTTTCGACGTCTAGTCGACGGAATCGGCACGGGGAGCATCCCAGTAACATTGAGCAGATGTGGTAACTCTTGAGCCTCAAAATGATTCACGACGGATAGTGGAGCATGGTAATACTTCCAATTTGCTGCGATTCGTGACGCGGATAAGACAGTAGTCGTAGTAAGCACGGAAAGAGTGAACGTGCTAAAAATCGAAGTCCGCGAAGCCTAAAAGGGTTTTATTACTCAAAATTATACTCCATTAGGAGACAACTCACCCGGTAGGGTGATTTAGTGATGCTGACGAATGCCGTTTCCATCCAACCTCGAATCAAGTATACAGTTACGGCCGCGTTAAAGCAGAGCATGGTGTATGCAGGGAACATGAATCTCTCTTCCTTGTGGGGTTGTGCTGTAAGAATCCCGAGCCACAGATAAAAAGGAGACAAGCGCAGAGCTAAAACGGTGAAAGGTGAGCTTTCTTCCGAGGAACGCTTGAACTGGCCCAAACGGTTCTTGTCTACCACAGCCGTGACGGCCAGTGCTGGAAGTGCAAGCAATGCAAAGGGAAGAATCACATTAAAGTTAAGCAGAAGGTTTAGGAGATAGAAATTCCATGGAGAGGTTCCGTAAAGGTCCGGACCCCGATCGGAAGACAGTATGTTGTATCTCACGATGTTGAACGGTACAACTGCAAATTTTCCGTAGGCCAAACTATCAATGCCAACCACAGGTATCTGTCAAAAAACTTGATCAGTAATGTCATTAAGATCGAGCACTGAGAGTCTCACGAGAAGGAGAGCAGCTATCGCGCCACAACCGAAAAGCCGCCTCCAGCGTTTCACCGTCCATGTTAAACGAGAGTCTGCCGGAACCTTGTCCCCGCTATACACAAATAGCTCTTCGATAACGAAAGGAACGGCAAGAGCAAGGGCAAACGGCCATCCTACAATGGCTCCCGTGGCGTAGAGTAGCGTCGCATATAATGTACGCTGCGATTCTCGGGAGCTGGAAGGAATGATAGAATACGCAAACGCAAGTGTACCGGTGTACATGGCGAAAGAGGAGGGAAGGAAAGCGGCGGAAGCATTCCACATGCCGGCATTGAAAAGCAAGATGAAGAACAAGTAACGACCGACTCGATGATTAACCCGTTCATACACTTTCCGATACAGTGTAACCTCTGTGATAGAGCTTAGGACCGCAAGAAAGATGCGGACTGCGAAGAATGCAACGCGCTGTATCGCAAGATGAGTTTCATGTTCATGTTGAATAGAGCAGCGTTAGTGAGAACCTTTTGGTCTTGAGCTAAGAATCGAGCGATACTTGTAGGGAAAATATGCAGCAAAATATATGCCCAACTGCGAATGGCATACTGAGGAGAAGTCTCCCATGTTTGAAAGCCGTATCCCCGGTCAAAAAAGTGTAGAGGTTCCCAGAAGTTGTATACTGCGCACAAAGCATAAGAAAGAACTACAATCAAATATTTACTGGGCGCACCTTCATCACAGTCATCAATGTTGGAGTACATTGCTCCAGAAACACGTACAAGGAGGATCATGCGCAATGCAAAAGCAAAGCTGGGACTCCATGGCAATTTAGCAGTTCTTTAACAACAACGTTGAATGGAGGAATTGAGGAAGAATAGAGATTGCCTGACCTGCGGATTTGATCCTGGAGAATACCGTCGTGTTTCTTCTTCGCTACGGATGGCTTTGGCTTGTCGTTTGGTCCACGGAAACGAAGTGTCTGAGTCCCTGGAAGAGATGCCATTATGCCGGATGCCGACCGCCGATTTAAATTTTTTAGCTCGATCTTCGACCACGTGGCTGGGGCTCTTTAAATTGCAATGCAACCCGTTCAACGACGCGGATGCAGAGACACAAACTTAACGGGGCGGAACCGACAACGAAGATGGTAAAAGAGACGTAAATTTGAAGATTTTTGTGCTCTGATTGGCTAGCTGGAAGCTTCTGTGACTTTTGGTAATATAAAATTCCGTCTCTAACGACTAAGCGCCGCACTTCTCTCAGAGGATCGAGCATGGTGTGACCTAAGACCTGCTTCTTCCGGTCAAACGATTGCTTCTTTTGGAATTTGGTGAATGTCCTAAGTATCATCTCGTTTGTCTCTTCCCAATCCCTCTTCTTTTCCCCAACCACCATCTTTCCCCACTTTTCAGAATGGCAGACACCCTCGCTGAGGCTAGCTACTTTATCTATGTCACCCAGGTTTATTTCTGCGGTAAGGCCAGTCTCATCACCTCAGTTCTTCTCGTTGCTCACTATCTGACGTATCTCAGCGATGTGTAAGGCGACTTGTATCTATTCTCTCTCCCTTGCCATGGCCTCATCACGTATCCAGATGCGGTAGTCATATGGGACTGGCTGGTTTCTTTTCCTAGAGAATGGCGCTTCGTGAGTCCTGGCTTCAAATGCCGTTTTGACTAACTCGTCATTCTCCTGCAGGTGTGGAAAACGCACTGGACTCCGGTCAAAGTCGCCTATCTTTTCTGCCGGTACTACGCCCATTCATTGTCTATTTTTTCAATCAGTCTAATTTCATTCGCGCAGCTACTGGGTCATCGCGGTCGTGCCTTACCTTCTCTACGCCTTTGTGAAGGACCATTCGAGAGAGACCTGCGAGAAGATTTACAGGGTACAATCTTGCGTTGATGATAAATCTGGCCCAGGCTCAATACTTCCGCAGATTCCAGTTGCACTCGCCATGTGGAATCAAGTCGGCTCTGAATGTACGCTTGCCCCTCTCCCATTGACATGAGTCTGAATAACTGCGCATATATGCAGCTGTCCTTCTTATCCGTACCTATGCATTCTTCAACAGAAACATCTACATTCTCTGGTTCCTTCTCGCTGCCATTGGAGGCGTCGTTGCCTATCAGCTTTATGTGGACACTACTCAAATGTTGCGTCAGTACAATTAACAAAAGCTATGGGATTTTTCTCGCTGAATAGTATCCACTTGCAGTCCTTCCGTTTGTCAAGCCTCCTTTCGTGAGTCATCTTCGGGGTCTTGAGGCGTCGGTTCTCACCTTGATCTGAACAGGACAGCGGCCCTTGCTTCCCTATGTCAAAGCCTCACTCGGCGCATTTACTAGGTATATGTTTTCTCATAGTTGACCTTGAGTCAAAACTTATTTATTGTATCAGGGTTTTTTGTGCGCAAAATGAAAGTATTCTTCGCTGCATAATACTAATTTCTGGGCGTAGATCGCGCCACTCCTCTTCGATACCGTCGTGACCTTTATGACCGTCATCAAGGCGATCGCTATCCGCAGACGTAACGGTGGTCCAAACAGCCGTCTAATCCAGACATTCCTGCGCGAAGGTGAGCTGTGTATTCTAGATATTTCTACTCTAAAATCTCATGCACTTAATTTGTGATCGTTCCAGGTGTTTTCTACTACATATTGATCTCCATCGCCAATTTGATCAATGGTATTTTTTACCTTCAGTGAGTTTTTCCTTTTACTCCTTGACGCCGCCGCCGACAAGATACGGGTCTTTTACCTCAGACCTCGTCAAGTGATTTCTGCGATTAATATTCCGCTGAGCGTGATGATGGCACCGGTCCTTGCTTGCCGTCTCGTACGTACTGTATCTAAACCTATATAGCACAACAACTTAAACTTCCGCACAGATCCTCGACTTGAGAGAGCGTGGTTCTGAGACTGTTTCGCATTCCGACGGTACGGGAATGGCGGCATTTACCACCAAATCTGTCACTCAAAACTCTCCGTTCACTCCTCCCCATATGAGGCATAAGTCCTCGGGGTATGGCGCTTATGGTTCTCGTCATGCCCGTGCTATCGACTCAAATATCGTGCTTAGCACTCTCGGTAGCATAGTTGCAGACCCCATGGATCTGTCTCTTGACCAGGATCTTGCCGAATCCGAAAGCCGAATTGGATACGGTATGGACTTTAGCACTGCTATTGGCGGAGACGATGGGGAGCCTATCCCTATGGCGGAGCATAGTAGTGAGCTCATTAGTCGTGACGATCTCAGCGACAGAGATAGTCCGTCTATCAAAACGCCCGCCCCTACTTACCGCACTTTAGAAATGGGCTTCCGGCCTGCGAGGGCCCCTAGTCTCACTGAGCGCGGAGTCGGGGGAATCAGAGTGGAAGTCGAAAAAGCGACTGCTACCATGTGATTCAGTGGATCAACTTCCGTCGTCCTCGATCTTCCATTTCTTCAACTTCCTTTCCCCTTCTCTCTTGTAAGCAATCATACATTTGGATTCCCTCATTATCAAGTATCATTTCCACTCTGGCCTCATACTGGACTTTAACCTCTTCAATCCCAAACTACAAGCTTTGCCTGTGTTTTATTTCGTGTCCCTACACGATTCACGGGATTTTAGCACGTTGTTTGGACTTGAACACTTCCCTCATCATCTTTCGACTTCAATGTCTCGCTTTTCGTCCGCCGTTGTTATCCTTCAAAATGTTTTCATAACTCTCACTTCGCATGTGCGCTGTCTTGTTCAAGTTCTTGCATATAAACGTGTATCCCCTCCGCAATAGAGTGTAATGATTTCAACCCTATACGTATGTCACACCTTTCTATTGTAGATTTCTTGTTCTTGGTTCTCGTCCTTCCTCGTTCGCGTTGTAGCCCTCCCACCATATCTGACATTATAGCTATAGCCTTCACCCTATCATCAATCATCAATGAATTAATGACATCCGAGTTTAGCAGCTGGCTCGCTTTTCTTCTGATTAGTCGTTTGTTCTTGCAAACCAATGAAATCATTCTCGCTGTCTGGTTCGGGATGAGCGGAATGTCTGTAGTCATGTCACATGCCTGTATGTATATCGTCTGCCTTAAGCTCCCTTAGCTCAACGTTCAACACATAAGTACCGATGCGTTTACTTTCATCATAAAACTATCGCGGATACCTATCTCTTCTAAAACTTCTCGCAAATGTCATTCAGCGACTCTGTGGTATCGCCGCAAATTCTTCCCCAGGCTGATTCTACTACCACTCCCGAACGACGTCCTTGCTCGATTCTAGATCCTTTGGGACCACCCTCGCCTATATTGGCTCCGGCAGTTCTGACAGCTACTATGACATCTGAAGAAGTTCCGATGTTTCTTTTCAATTCAGAGTCCAACGACGATATCGCCTCTCGCCGTGCCTCTACTGTTTCTAGTTTGGATCCTTATGGCCTTATTTCCAGTCGTAGCTCTGATACGATCCAAACTGCTCGGACATGCTCAACATACGGGACATTTGGCCAATTCCGAAGGTCACAGCTTTACAACACTCAAATTCAAACACTATCTTCCCCAAGCCCAGCAAGATTAGTATCGGACAATCATGGACATACTGTGATGCATGACGACCCCACGAAGTCTCTTACTTCGTACTCGCTGGAAGGCTATCGCAGAGAATCCACTTCTGGTAGCCTGATTACCACTGTTACACTGCTTTCTACGACTCCCATTGTTTCGCCGCCATCTCCGTCCCCATCTGTATATTCTACAATGTCTTGTTCGATCTCCACCCTATCCGACCGCTCTCATGAAACTCAATATATGAACTACTCCGGTTATGCAGGGGACCTCCATTCGATGTCAAATCTGCCCGCCGTCTCACTTTCTCAATGTGACAGCGTCATTTCGCTTCCGAACCTTACTGTTTCACGCTCTTGTCACGATATAAAAGACTCTTCGGCTTCTTCGTCCTATTATTCACGCCAAGCCCCCCTTCCGTCGCAGGTAGTATCTGCTCCTGTTCGGATGTCTCCACACGCTGAGCTCCCTCGAACCTTGGGCTGGTTGAGGGACACCGTCGTTGAGATCCTCATTGATCAGGAGGGTTTTCGTTCCATCACTCCTACCTTCCGTTTCGCAGGGTACTCAACCAACACCCGCTCACTGGATTCAAGCAAGAAAGTGATCGAAGGAGGGGCTGCTCAATTTGTACCTATCTCCAGGCAGACTTTCAACTTTCATTATGCACCTTTTGATGGCCAACCAGTTTTGAGACGTATTTCTATTAATGGATCGTCTCGCGACCACGTATCCCGCCAAGCCACGATGTGTTTGAAGTCGAATGGTGTGTATATCGTGCGTGGTAGCGAGACTTCAATTATCCCTGCCAAGGAAGTCAGTGGAGATTCCAGCACTGAAGCTCCCAAACTCCGATGGAAACTCGACTACTTTGTCGATGACAGGAGAGGTTCCGGTAGACGTGAGGGTGAGAAAACGTTTACCCCGTTGACATTCTCTTGCTCTCCTTTGCTGCTTCATCCCCTCCAAGGCAAGAAAATACGCTTGATGCACGTCATGAAGAAGAATGTTGTGACGAAGCTAGTCGCAGAAAGAATGGAGCTTCCCAATGCTACCTCTCGCCGCCCATCGTCGCCTTTGCTCTGTGAAGCGGCTCCATCTTCTCCTCCACCGCTTACCCGCACAGACCCGTCAAAGGCACATCTATGGAACCTGCATCGGCGGTTTCAGTCGCACGGACATCCGAGAACGCTCGAACGCTCAGAATCATCTGGCGCCAAAGCATCCAGTCCTCTGGGTTCTAATCGGATGAACGGAATCCACAACCGTGGACAACAATCAGTGTCACAGCGGCATCGTCGAGCGTCCTCTGCTGGCGAGATATGTGTGACAGATTTGAACCAAGGGTATCAAAATGTAGACGAGAAGAAGGGAATAAAGGCTTGTAATGGTGATCCGGTGTTTGTGTTGAGTTCGAACAGACTTGAATCTCCAACTATTCCGTACGACAGACATATACTACCTCCTTCGAAGCTATCCGAGCTATTGGAGAACATTGAAAATGTGAAGCCTATGCTACAGAAGGTTGAAGTATTCACCAGTCTTTCCCCTGCTCCTCGCAATCCCAAGGTGTCTGCTCTAAAGTGACTTAGTGCACCCCGGATACTATGCGCTCAATGTCTTTCTCTGGACGTACATATCCATCTATTTATCTATCTCTGAGCTTGATTTGTTCAAATTTCGACTTGTTGATTGATTTCTTATAGTGACTTCAGGTGACTTCTACACCACGATTAATACTTTACATAACCTTTGAATATTTATACAGTAAATACTAATATAGGGATACGCATACAATAGACAACTTGTAATAACTTGAATATTCACCAGCACTACAGGATAGTGTTAAAATATATAGGTGATCACGACTCTGAGGTCGGAGTAATTGTAATGCTCTCGTGCTAACAGCCCCGGCCACGTGCTCCAACACTGGAAGATCAGTAATACTCTACTCATGATCAGTGCAACTTGACTACAAACTACGATGTCCATCACCCACATCGCCTCTGTTAGCCAGCTCAATGTCATTCTCGAGAAACAAAAAGACAAACTCTCCGTGAGCATCGTTGCACAAGACTCTTCCGCTCTTCCTTCCGTCCAAACTTATAGTGCCATGTAGGTAATTGACTTTCATGCAACCTGGTAAGTTTGAGAGTATTTGGCTCGCGCACAATTCACAAACATGACTAGGTGTGGACCCTGCCGTTAGCAACAGAATTCCTTCATCCGATTTCCTATTGACCAAGACGACTTCCTCAGACGCAATCGCACCAGCCTTCGAGGCCTTCTCTAAGCAATATACCAATGTCAATTTCATGAAATGCGATGTGGATGCTGCGCGAGATGTTGCCTCCTTGTACCGTGTATCCGCAATGTGAGACTGCTGACCGGTTGCCCTTCTATAATCGTACTGAATATGTATCATGATCCGTCAGGCCCACTTTCATATTCCTTCGCGGAAATACAAAGGTTGATCAGGTTAGAGGCGCCGATAAAGCGTACGTTGTCGCCCTTCATTTTATGGCCTCTGCTCATTATCGTGATACCTTCAGGGGACTGAGAGCTGCGATAGTCAAACACTCTTCTGGGGCTGCTGGATCAGGTGCATTTTCTGGTAAAGGGGAGACACTAGGAAGTGGAGGTGGAGGTGGAGATATGGCTGAGTCTTCCTCCTCGTTGTTTTCAAATATGGATCCGCAGGTTCGAGTACTTTTATATTTACTGGGTGCTTATCTTGTGTTTTGGTATTTAAGCTAGGGTAAATTGTAACGCGCGGATTCCTTATTGTTCGATTCCAGTTTTTACATGATTTTCATTACCAAGATATTCTAAAAAACAAATCACAGTTCATTTCCCTCAGGCATTTGGCATCCAACCCATGCTTAGGTATCTGTAACCATAGGGAGTTTCATCAATGGTTGTAAGACACGAGACTTGAATAACATACGCAGCTTTTCCTGCCTCAAGTTTGGCAACCTTCTGGTTCTTTCCTGTACCTGTACCATGTTCTTGGCCATTTACTGTGATGAGAAGTCAATGCCCATCCATATATTTACTTAATTCACCAAACTTACTGAGGCAATGGACAGTCCAGGTAGGATCATGAGCAGGCCCACTTGAATCACCTTGATACTGAATGTTAACGCCTTTCTGGACTGCTGTTTGGTTTATGGTGGCAAGAGTCAATAAAGCAGCAGCACCCATTGAACTAGAGCCTGCAGGGGGATAGTCTGGGGGAATTGGAGGAGGATTTCCAAGTGGTGGTGGAGGGGCAGTGTATTGCGGTGGTCTCGATGATGAGTGCTGAGACTGCGGAGAGGTTTGCTGAGAAGTCTGAGAAGAGGACGAATTCGAAGCTGAAATAAAGTCTGGGAGTAGTGCAGCATTGGGATCTATCAACGGAGCGATCCAATTATTGACGGCTGACATGTCGCCGGAGATGAAAACTGCCCCAACATAAGTGAAAAAATACTTTTTCATCTCCTACGTTCACACGATGATGAGCTCTGTGAATGTGAGAGAAGCAGTCAATATTACTCGTGGGTTTTCCAAAATCGTAAGATCTGCGGTGCGTAATTTGGGCTTAAGCTTGTAGTAATCGAGCCACTGGAGGATCCCCTCATCCTGCAGAATTTTTCCTCGTTGCTTCTATAGGAGTAAGAACAATCAATCAATCAAGATTTTCACTGGAAGCCTGGATTGCATACTCGCATCTCTTCGCCATTCATGACTGGTTGTTTGCAATACAGAAAATTGGTGACAGCCAGATCCAATGCCTACAAATTTATTCGAATTTTACATCGGAGCAAGCAAATCATTATCAAACCTTCTCCCCCACTTCTGTTAGGCGGTCACCGTCGTAATGTGTAGGCCCAGCAGTACTGTTGATACCGACAGATTTATGAGTAAAGACGGCTAATGTTAAATCGAGGTCATGTTCGATTTTAGGAAGAGGAGGCAAGGTGTGTGGGTCACGGTTCATCTTAACAAAGCACTGGGAGAAACGGTCAACGTCGACAATCACCATTTAGGCAGTGGTTTGAGGGGTATAAGTAGCAAGTGGCAAGGAGAGCGCAGTGAGGCGCAGCGTGAAGAAACGATATTGTAGATTGTCCCAACGTGTTGAGACATGAGGACAGGAAGAACGCGCAAACCTTAGAGTTATCTTGACTTACCTGGAAAAGTGAGGTAAACTTCGAAGAACCCACCCTCGAGTAGGCCTATTGAAATTCGATCGATGTAATGAGTCCAGCGCAGTCTTGCAATTCCGCAGCAGATTGAATTCAGGATTCCCTTCTCGCAGCTGATTATCGGTATAAATCGGTGTCAAAAGAGAACTTGAGGCTCAGCTAGCTTAATCTGATGGGATCATGCACTTGAGCGTCTAAGTTCATCACGTTACCGGCACTGGCGGCACGCCACATTTTACAATTCAAATTGCAAACCTCTTCATGCGTTAGAGAACTTGCAGTACTCGCAGAAACTCGAATATACGCGTTGCGCATGTCAGCGGAATCTGGTAGCGCCAAGGCACACCCGAAGGCCTTGATCTCAGAAGATTACTTGGACTTTCCCTCTCAAAGATGGTATTATCTTGGCTTTGGTGTTCTTTTACAGGTTTTTCACGACGATTCACGATATAGCCTTCGCTAACCCACTTCCTAGGCCTGCAAAACTGTGGATGTAATATCATCTTTTGTCTCACTGGACAACAGCAAATATCTCTGTCGCAAGTGGCTTTTATTCGATACTTTGTACTGCATCATCCTTGCTTTCCTACGAATACCGCGACTGAACTACAGTAAAGCTGTCGTCGCCCTTCAAATTCTATGTCTGTGGCTGTTTGATGGGCTGGTCTTTGGTGGGATAAGAGTCAATGTGTGGGGTGATAGAAATCTTGTGACGACAAGTTTATCGAGTGAGTGATACAGAACCTTCAACTTTTACTTACAAACCAAAACCTAAATCTAAAGGTCAACATGATATTGCGTATACCCCTGAAGCGTCCAGCTTCGTGGACGTTCTGGCTTCGTTTACATTCGGGCTTTTCTCTCCACAAGTGGCTCAGAACGATGCACATCTTCTCGGTCAACATACTGTGCGGATGTCTCCAATAAGTACCGCACAACTGAACCCTTATGGGGAAATATATTGTCTTCCGTCATCTGGGAACGCAGTCCTTGTCCCAGTGCTTCTCAATAACACGAATCCTGTCGCGCTCAAATATTCTATTACACCTCTTGGTTTTGGTCCGGGCCAACCAGAGTTCCTCGACTTATCAGGAAAGGAGCTGCGTGCAATCGAGCAAGCGCGTGTAGAAGCACTTCAACTGACGCGTCCCGTATCACAAGATGAAACGGATGAATATGACGAATACGATGATGACCCAATCCCAAAACATTCCCCATCCCTCCAACGAACACAAACGCTGGTACACATACGCCTCTCTAAACCAGGCATTCTCCGGCTAGAACGTGTATTCGACACCTCGAGCACTGAGGCGCGGTTGGTCATTCCCTCGGATTTGACCGTAGTGCCATGTCCTCAGGCAGGATTTACGCCTGATAAGCAAGCAGAAAACAATATTCGTTGCGCTGGACAAGAAAACGACGTACAGCTCATGATGGACATCAACGGGGTTCCCCCCCTCAGACTCAGGTGGTCCAAAACTGTTAATGGAAAACGAGAGGCTTTCTTGGTGGAGGGAATAGAAGGCGGACGTCACTCGAAATCATCTCCGTCCTCTGATTCTTCTTCCCAGATTGTCAGCATCAGCGCTGACTCAACGAAATGGACTCCTGCGCCTGAAAAGCTCCAAGTCCCCCTCGCTATCTCGCTTGATATACCTGGAAGTCATATCTATGCTTTGGAGGAAGTCATGGATGCCACGGGAAATACAATGCTTATAGATGGAAACACGCCTGACAATCTTGCAAACCATCATGCCATGAGATCTTTTACTGTGCTGCGACGTCCAGCGATTTCATTTAAGCACTGTAGCCCGGAACATCCTGTTTCTTTAGCTATCGGCTCAGAGGCAGCTTTGACAGTCTCTACGATTGATGCGGATCCCGTCGATGCGCCTTGGGAGGTATCAATCAAATACCAACCTCCCTCTGGCGATAAAAGTAGCAAACGTTTCAAACCTTGGCGTAAGACCCTTTCAACCCAGGGAAGTCGAAGGGACCTCACCATAGGTGTAAATGCCCCAGGTGAGTATATGATAGCTGGTGTCAAGGGCAAAGTAAGCATTGTCTCTTTGTTTGCTTATAATCACGGCTGAGAATGAACAGTGGTGTGCGGGTGATGTCCTGGCTCCAGAATCGTGCAACGTCGTCGAGAAACCTATTCCGACCGCCGAAATTCAATGGACGAAGATTCATGAATGTTCCGGTGATACTGGGGTTTCTGCTACGCTTGTCCTTCATGGCACTCCGCCCTTCCATGTATACTACACAGTGCAGAAAGATTCTGAAGTGCCGAAAGAGATGTCAAAGACTTTCGCGTCCTCCAGAGGGCAGTTCACGTTGCAACCGGAACAAAGTGGTCATTATATTTTCACCTTCACCAAAATCAGTGACGCAAACTATCAGAGGGTCGAATTCGACGGACCTAGTATCAACCAGATCATTCATCCTCCTGCGTCTGCTGACTTTATAGGTATTCCAAAGGGCCTTGGGCGAAAGAAGGCCATAAATAGTTGTGAGGGTAGATCAGTAGACGTGGAAGTTGAACTACGAGTGAGTATTTGAAACCGTCTTTCATGCCCTTCTGATTGAAAATGCTTCGGACCGCAGGGCTCTCCTCCTTGGAGCTTGGAACTCCAGCTCGTCGGACCTCAAAGCTCAGGGATACTCACGATCTCGGATATCACCTTGAATCGAAAGACGATACAGATACCCATACCTGAGGCAGTGGATCAAGAAGGGGGCGCTTTTGAAATTGACTTGAGTAAATGCTACCCTATCTAGACGGTGCAGGTTTTGCTGATGCATATCTGTTCATTCATATAGTCAGTGTCGAGGACAAGTCCAGATGCAAGCTTCCCATCTCAGTCCCCGGGGTTTCTGTCAATGTCAGGAGGTTGAAAGTAAGCTAAGCCAACATCGTATATACAATAACCCGCTCACTAGTATATATCTTAGCCTACTGTCAAGTTCTACGGTGTCAATGGTAAACGTCAAGTCACCGTACTTGAGCGAGAGCGAGCTGGCCTTCCCCTGCGACTGACCGGCGAGAGTGTAAGTAAAGGCATTCTCGCGCCCTCTCTCGTCTTGCTCACCATGCTTTTCTAGCCATGGCACATGAAATATCACCGCGTGGGCGACGATGGAGTGACTTCGTTGATGTTGAAAACTCCGAACGACGTTGTGTATGTTTCTGAGAAAGGATTATATGAGATCCTGGAGGTGCGTTGCTTTCATGTCTTATGCTATACTGGATAATGAACGTCGTCAACCCAGATATCTGATGCGCAGTGCCCTGGATCTGTCATTGGTGATTCCTCGGATTATCGTGTAGATTGGGTTCCGAGACCCACCGCGAAGTTATCTGAACATACTCCTGCAACTTATGAACCTCTCAACGGCTCTTATATCCTCCCCCCTCTTTGCGAAGGTATGGATGACCACGTTGACCTTGATCTCACTGGTGTGTGCACTCCTTCCTGTCAGAATAACAATCTATAAATCGTTTCCTAGGTCGGCCTCCATTCCAAATCATGTACAACATCGCACAGGGCAATGACCAAGGAGGCACAAGGTTAATCGATCAACCTATATTCAACAGTATTCAACCTCGTACCCGGTTCCAGCTGCACACATCCGATCCTGGTCGGGTGTACTATGAAGTGAAACAGATTGGCGATGGAGCCTACCCACTCGAGAATCATAAAAACACACCAATACCTCGTTACGAGCGACTCTTGTTCGAACAGCAGGTTTCTCTACGGCCTACTGCTCGTTTCAAAAACCGCAACAGGTTGTCCTACTGCTTATATGATTCATTCACTCCACTTGACAGGCTGTCTTCGGATGGTCTCGTAGTACTCGAAGGCACGCCCCCCTTCCAACTCGAACTTTCGATCAAAAACTTGGCTACCAGCCATGTTGATCAACAGACGATTGAAGTGCACGATCATTCTTGGAAACTCAGTCTACAAGCCTACCAATTTACCTCAGTAGGACCTCATCTTGTCGTCATTCAATCTGTCGCAGATGCCTCCCATTGTGCACATGCTGCCTTGGATCCGTTGGCCACTTCAGTCTGGGTAGACGTAGCAGAAGCTGCCGCGATAGTACCTGTAGACCGTCGAGAAGACTTTTGTGTTGGCGAAGCGGCGCAATTTCAACTCGAAGGGACTCCACCGTGGTCAATTGGGTGAGTTCGGTTGTGATGCATCAAATAATTGAACGTCGCTGATCCCCAATCATTAGATACCGAATCAATGGCAAGGCGTATACGCAAGAAGCTAAAGTGTCGCCCTTTTCACTACTTCAGCAACAGGCTGGAGAGTTCACTGTGACTTCCGTCGCTCACCAACAAAAGATGTGCAAAGCATCAATCACAGATCTGAGGTTCTCCGTCCATCCTTTACCTTCTGCACAAGTCGGTCACGGAAAGAGAATCTATCAAGATATTCACGAGGGTAAAATAATTCCTTTACTATTGACGAATAGCGCTTGATACTCCCTACAGGTGATCAAGCTGAAATTGTCTTTACACTCGTCGGGGAACCTCCGTTCACGTTCACATATCAGCGATTGGAGCTGACTACCGGTAGGGGCAAGCCAGGCAAAGTGTTGGAGACGCACACGGTTTCTCGAATATACTCGAACGAGTACTCGATATTCTCCGCCTTAGAGGGTATGTCTCAGCCTTGCATGTGTGGTATCTGATTTTACTGAGTAATGTCTCGTGTAGGGACGTGGACGGTCACATCAATATCAGATCGTTACTGCCGCTATCCACCCACACAGCCTGAGCTTGGCACTCAAAAAACTAGACCATGAATCGACTCTGTTGCTCTACCATCTGTACCTATACCATCTTTCTTGGCATCAAACAATATTGAATCCATTTCAAAGGGTAGAAATTGTCAACCAATCTCGAAATCAAAGTAAAATGATTGATTATGTACTTTGAGAAGAAACTTTCCGTTTCGTGTCTAATGAATTTCGTTGTACATGTGATCAAACTTGCGCGGAGGAGATGTAGAACCACTTAGATACTACAGATGACAGGATAGTAAGACACGGTTTTTGACATTGTGAAATTACTTGCCCGAGGGTTCAATGGGAGCAGGTGGTTTACTGGAGGCTGGTGGAATACTGAGATAGCTGGAATCATCCCTTCTAACGAACGCAGGAGAATTTGAAATGGTAATGTTGTCACTGTTGGAGAAATCAATCAATTTATCTTGTATGTGAAGAAAATCTATCTGACATCGAGATGCCGTGGGGGTTGGATTCACCAGTGATGAGACGACGCCAGGCCTCATGGCATTCATGAATGATTTCGGTGGCATATTTCTTGTTCTTGGCCTCGCCAGAGAAGGCAAAGGTGTTTTCAGGTTTACCATCGGGAATTTTGTAGATCCTACGTTTGAGTAAGATATGAAAGTTCATTTAATAGGTCAAAAGACATGCCTGAACCACTCGTTCGTGGCCCTGATCAAACCAGGAAGATGCCTCTCGACATCTTCAATGTCGTTGAGCTTGGACGCAAGAGGGTCTTGTACATCGACAACGATGACTTTCCAGTCGGTTTCGCCCTCGTCCAAAAGAGCCATGATTCCAAGGACTTTGACCTGCTTGACCTGACCGACATATCCGACCTGTTCACCGATTTCACAGACATCGAGGGGATCGTTGTCGCCTTTGGCTTTGGTCTCGGCGTGCTGCTGTGAGGGGTCTTCCCATGTCTAAGGAAGGTAGTGAGGTTAGTGTTAGAGGATGTGATTGATGGTGATGATTGTGAGGGATCGCGAAGCACCTGGGGGAAAGCACCATAGTTCCAGATGTAACCATGGTGAGGGAAACAGTTGCGGACGAAACGCAGACGGTTCTTTTTCACGTCCTGCTTGATGGGATTGAAGGGCTCCTCCTTGGAGATTTCCATCTTGGCGTTGGTCCAACGAGGGACTTCGACAATCATGTTGAAGATGCCGTTGTTCTGATCAGCAAAGAGAGGAATATCGTGGAAGGACGAGACGACAGAGCCATTTTGCTCGACAAACACACGATGTTCTGGAGTTGAAAAAGGTTATCGATGGCAATGGTCAAAATGGTGAGTAGGTAGACGTACCAAGCGTGTTAGGTGCGCCAATGAGACGAGGACTGTATTCTATGAAAGCATTGGATTACAGAGAAGAAAAATGATAGAAAAATACTAACGAGAAGTCATCTCAGATGATGGTTGGGAAGAAAGCAAACGAAGTTGTTGAGAAAGGCGCTGGGCCGTATTTGTCCGCACAGTCATAACCCTTTGACTCCGAGCACACAAGAAATGTGTCTAAAGTGCTTATGCTTGAAAATCTTATCGAAGGATCACTCAACTGGATTTCTCACCGTTGCATTCCATAGAGTTCCTCGTTGCATACAGTCAAATACACCTGGGTCCCGTCACCGTCCAAACGTGCTAAACTTGAAGACCTTGGAACCAGCGCTAAAAACAAGACTTTCGCGACCCTGCGAGAGTTGGCAACAGGCAAGTACTTATAGGAAGTATTCGGTTCGGAATAGATTTGAGACCACGCATAATTACACGATATGATACAACATGATTTAAGTAGTCATCCATACTCTATAAATCTCCAAGAATATCATCATCTTTGTCTTTTCTCCCCCAGCTGAATTTTGAGAAACCACCATTGAAATCTAGCCTCAACATTAACCTTTCGACGTGCCTTCTGACATCTACGATGTCCGCCTTGTCAGCCATTATACGCGATTTTGATGAGCTGGTCACCGGAATCCGTGACATATTGAAGGTCGTGTGCCCTCCTAACGCCATAGACTTGGATGCATCTGCGGAAGAGGAGGCAAATGGCCGCTGAAAGATTGAAGACGATAAATGCTCATAGAAGGTCATGAGGAGTTCATGAAGCGTCTGAAGACTAGTCAGCATGAATTGTTACGCGATGGAAAGAGCTGAGAATGAACCTCATTGATTTCAACAACTACAGCACGCCTTTCTTTCACTAGAGCACCGACCTCCTCCCCATCGCCACCCTTCAATGAACCCTCGAACAACAAAGCGGGGAGAATGTCCCCGCCCCATCTTTCCACCTGAGCCACGAACCGCTCACAGACTTCGAATATACTTGCTAGTGTAGAAGTTACTTCCAGATTTGTAAGTAGGCATCCAGTGAGAAGTCGATCCAGATACGTCGCGTGCATTTGGCGGAGAGTGGTGAAGTCCAATGAAGATGTAGGTCCGCCTATATGAGAGGCAGCGCTACGTGAAGTCGACATTGAATGTTTACCAAGAGTAGAATTCAATGCGCTCGTAGAAGAAGGCACGGTGGATATTAAACCAGGTCTCGTAGTATGTTCTTCTTCGCTATTATGGGACATCAGCTGTTTCTTCATTCGGCGATATTCGACGTCTACGACGTCGATCATCACATAACCCATGAGTGTATCCAAAAACCAACTCATATCCCGCACAACACCCCAACCACACCTGAGAAGCTCCTTCCTTGCTTCCAAATCTCCTGCTGTTCCGCCCTCACCCAGACCTGTCCATCGCCTTCGGGCACGTTGGGTGTTCGACAATGACGACCAGCAGGTATGGATGTTACTATGTGTTTTTCGGAGCGCGGATAGGTATGAGAATAGGGCACCATATGAGGATAATTCGGCGGGGTGCACAAAAAGGTCGAGAGGCCAGGTGACCGTGTATGTGAGTACAAGAGGCGTTCCGAGGAGCGTACTGGTAAAAAGGGAGGAATCAAGCTGCTTTCCGATTGATTGGGAGAGAGAGTTGGTCAAAACTCCGCCTCCGAGCGAAGGTAACAATGGTCGAATAGGTCCAGAAGGTAGGAGGAAACGGAGGCATGATAAGGCAGGATCTTGTTGAGCCGTTGTGCCCAACGAAGCCCGGAGTAGGACAAGATTTAAGTCTTGTTCTCGAATCATCGATGGCGACCCTGAACGGACAGTCAAACGGGAAATCTTGAGTCTCTCAATTTCTCGAATAAGAGATAACCCAAATTCTCCGTTTCGTAGGAGAAAGTAGTTGGCACTGTGATCATATCAGTTTGTTTTGAAGAAGTAATGCAGGTCATGACACACAATGAGTCCACGGCTTCTTCTACCGCTTGTAAAGTAAGCACGTTCATCCAAAGCCATTCGCTAACGCTGGTCCTGATCTGGGAAATCACCCGATCGAAATTAGGCTGGTCATCAGGCATGACACTCTCCAAAGCATTTGCGTGTTCTATTGCCAAGTCCGTTGGAAGCTGCTTCTGCCATTTCGCAGCTTTCACTGTAGAGATAGCGCGTCCAACGTAAATTATGGAGTCTCGAGATTGTGATGTTATGCATGAAGGCAAGGAACCGTCCAAGAACGTGTAAGTGTCAGAGACGAGTGGGTTCATCTCGGATACTGATCCATGGATAAGAAAGGCAATCAGTTGAACTCGCCAGACGCGTTCAACGGCATGCGAGAGTTGGGTGAAAATCTCGGCTATGCGATGAACGCCGGTCTTTGCACGCTCCAAGAGCAAGTCAATCAGAGGGCCTGGTTGAATTTCCTGTCTGGTCCTCAACTCCTCTACTAGAGACACCAATGCGAGCAAAGGGGCGTCCCATTCCGCGAACGTTGCCCGAATTGACGAAAGCGGCACAAAAGAGCCGCTTGCTACCAGAGTTGCGTCGCGTCTAAGAACCCTTTCCTCAGTACTTATGACTAGCGCCTCGTAGTCATCCTTCAATATATGGTTGATTGATGCGCATACAGCAGAGATATATCGAGAAGACGAAGACTGGAGCTGGGCACACAAACTTTTGATTGTTCGATATCGGAAGGCAATTAGGCCAAGGGATTCAATGCATTGTTGTTCACCGGGGTGAAGTAGGGGCGAAAAGGATGGATGAACGGTGTGGTTTTCGGGGAAAAGAGAAGAGGGATGCCCGGCAAGAACCAAAAGGACTTCCGCAATCATCGAAAGTTGGAAAGTGAGTCCGGGCCGGAGTTAGATATTTCTATACTTCTTCGTTACACATCATTATGGACGACGCCCTGGAAATTCGCTTAGAACCTTCTTTGGATATAGACGACGCGTTCTCGGATACGGAGGACCAGGACTTCGAATTTCAATTTTCTCCAGATTCCATTCGGAATGATTTGGCCAGGAATGCACAGTCTTGGGGAGTCGAAGATGAGGACGACGAGAAGCTCCGGAATGGCTTCTTCGAATCTGCAATAGAATCTTTCTCAACACTGACAATCGACAGCGACGAGCGCTCTAATGAGGACAATGCAAGCTCGTCTCGATTCGTCTCGATACCGTTGTCCAACCCACATGATGGCTTCCCGGTCAACTCTGAAGCACATGAAGAATATCCTCCAGATGCTACAGAAACAGGAACGCCATATCCTTCTGTATTCATCGACTTATCCTCGCACAAGGTCACAGTATCCGTAGATAACACGCAGACTAGTGCCCCCCTGCCTTCAGCGTCAATACAGAGTCACTCCCGCTCAACTTCTACTGCCGAATCTGATCATTCTGGCCATTCAACCAAGTCATTGCCTACCCCTGAACTATCTAGTGTAACACCAACACATCCCAACTTTGCAGCATCAACATCCACCTCTGTGCTTCCAGCATCTTCAATACCAGCCATGACAACAGCTTCAGTATCCGATACTCCATCCTCAACTCTTAAACCATCGCCTCCCACTCACCGACTTACTCGCTCAGTAGGTCCTAGTGCCCTAGAAAAGTTTGTGAGCAAAACGAGACCGTCATTTTTACCGCCCAAAACTCGACAAGAAGACGACAAGCATATGGCAGATTGGGAAGCGATGATGAAACAAAGTCGTGCTGCAGGTGAAGTTCCCATTTCGATCCTGCTTCATAGGTATATTCATGCGTTATCCAGCGGAAAAACGAAGAAAGGCATTGCAGGAGCGCCGGTTAGCTCGGGAGAAGAAAATTGACGAGTCATTACATCTCTGGGAGAAAGAAATTGTTCCGGATTGGAGGGTGGTGCATAAGAATTCTAAACTACGGAAACTTTGGTGGAAGGGTATACCTACAAAATTACGGGCGAGTATGTGGGAACGTGCAGTCGGTAATCCCCTTGCTTTAAGTAAAGGTGAGGCTATTAATATCGTGCAAATGACTTATTTTGTTCACTCTCTTCATATTTAAATCAATAGACAACTTCCGTTCATGTAGCTCCCGCGCCAAACGTGCTTTGAACTCTGGAGCTTTTTCCGCTGCGACGCTTTCCAAAATCGAAACCGACATCGCATCTACCCTTCCATCATTACACATATTTCATCGCGAAACTGGGCCTCTATATCCAGACCTTAAGGACATGCTCTGTGCTTGGGTCGTCGCCCGGGCAGACGAAGGCTTGGGGTACACGTTTGGTGCTGCCAAAATCGCTGCGATGTTCTTGATCAATATGCCCATACAACAAGCTTTTATTGTCATGCGGAACTTACTTGAACGTCATTGCCTCAGGAGCTTTTTTGGTGGGAGTGGAGCCAAGGAAGATGTAAGTGTGGTATTTCTTGAGCTTTCAAAAGTTGAGATTTGTGCGTTGACAATAGATAGGTTGAAGCTTATTACAGGTAAGAACGTTATTGTCATTGAGCAATCAGAGAGAGTTGAAGAATGTTGAAATATTTGGTCCTCAGAATCTTCGAAACTCTGTTAGCAGATGGTATGCCGAAAAGTGAGCAAGGAAATGTCGTACCCCTCTCCTTCTCGTCTTACTCTTTGTCAGTTTACTTCAACTTCAAGCAACATCAGGTATCTCCAGCATCGTACCTTTTGGATTGGATCGTGCCGCTTTTCCTCGATCATCTACCATTCGAAGCTTGCGCTCGAATATGGGATGTACTTATCCTAGAAGGTGATTCGTTTTTGTACCGAGCAGCCCTTGGTATTTTGGGCGTACTCGAGCCAAGACTTTTCTTTCCGGATAGACAGGAATTACTTCAACTGCTAAAGTTAGAATTTTCTTTTCCTGTACGCCGAAGCAGCTGATGATTATCGCGCTCTCTCTAATAGGGGGGAAAATAAAGCGGCTATTGACGTCGCAACTCGAGAGGGCCGACCGCTAGACGGTGGAAAATACGAGATATATGGGCTTGATGAGGAGACTCTGTGGGAACGGATTGATTCAATGGACGAGTGGTGGAAGGAGAGTACTTGGAACAGGTTAACGCGGAGGGAATTGCCCGATTTGTGAAAGAGGCGAAGTGTTTACTATAGCCATAATAGAAAGGGGTCAAGGAATCATAGCCTCGACTCAGTCCTCGAGGATATTAGGATTTTGAAGCTGGTACTATACGAGTGCAATGCTTGCACGGCGGCGAGTGAACACCGCATCATACTAGTCCTGACATTCTCCAATTGGTATAGCCGCTACCTGAAGCTTTAGATTTGGCTCCTTACCAGTCCTTGCACTAGATGCTTATGTATGTACCCCTCTCTTTACAGAAATATTGTATGTCTGTATTATTCAGTAGATTCATCCATGTGTATCAGAAGGGCGGAAACAACTTTGGTTTTACCAAGTTGTGAACATCGAACCCGTGACTCAAGGTTTCTCTTTCAGCCAAATCTGGATGGAGCAAAGATTTTTCCGAGGTTGATATGCAATTGGGGCACAAAGGGGTCGGCGAAGTGGTGGCAGTGGATGAAGGTTGTATACCGTAAGAATATAGTTTGCCTAAAGCAACAACTCTTCCATAGAAGTGAGAACATTTTTCCAAAATTGCTCCACTAAGCCCTTTTCAAACCCATTTTCGTCATATCCCAGACTTACCCACAATTTTCCAACAAATGTATAACCAAATAACAGCATGGCGCCTGAACGCTGGCGACTACCGGTTGTGAGGGTATGAAGCTTGATCTGGGGGAATGAGGTATGCTTGTAGATTCCATCCAGATTTCCCAATAACGAGAGTCCAATCAATGCCGTAGATGGTGGCCTCTCCATTACTGTAGCCGTAACAGGTGGCGAAGGTATCCGCGTACCACTGGCCTTTTCGTCATCTTCTTTAGCCCAACGTCTGGCACGGACTCCTCTTTCCTTCGCCATTTCTCTGCTTCGAGAAATCAACATTCGGTGTTTTGCAGCTCTGGTGCTTTGTTCTTTTGCAAAGCGCGCACGATGCCAAAATGTTTTTTCGACATCGCTTGCCGGGAGAAATCCAGGAAGTATGACATTAAAATACGAGATGGCAATAAACCAGTATGAGTCGTTCAACTCATCGGGGGTAAGGAAAGGACGTAAATTGAGTGCAGAATACATCATGCTTCAGGGAAAACGAGATTAATAGGGGGATAATACCGTTGAATCTGGAAGGCTTACACAGGAAGATCAGGATTGTCATTTCGGGTTCTCGCCCACGCAATATTGCAGATAGCGAACAAAGCACTCGAAATGCTTACATTATGCGACTTGCATAACTTGAGCGCCTTCCTTGTGTGGTCTTCATCAAATGCCACGGTAGGAACGATAGTTCTTCTATCGTTCCCTTTCCTTCTGGAGAAAGAATGTCCTCCCTTGAAAACAAAGATGAGATTTCTCCGAAAGCTCAAACACGACTTTCGTATAACTTACCAATAACCGGCCTTGGCTGAGGTCAAAGTCGACAATGGATACCGCCCGCTGGAATCTCCCGGAGCTCTGCGGTAAGCGCTCTTCTAGAGATCTAGGAAGTGATAATTCCTGCCACCGTTTGTTTAACACAGCCGCGATGGAAGCTGTCGGCTCTAGCACTTACAGAAAATTGGCTCCCATAGCGAATTTGCCATTGTTCCTTCAGAATGTCATGTAATTCTTCTGTGCTTCTATTCGATGACAAGAGTGTGAAAAAGTCATTCGCACACTGGTGAAGAGCCATTCCATCACCAATAAAATGTGTTGTGCATAGTAACAAATCATAGTTGAACCAATCTTCACCCTGCGTGGATTGGACTGGTCCATCTGGGTGGGTGCGTCGAGAATGAGATCTATCCGATTCCTGGGATAAAAATATACATGATAATCGCTGAGCGGAAAGTGTTCGAGGTCCATTGAGATATGAATCAATTAATTCTGCCAGCCAAAAAAAAGATAATGAGCTTGACAGGTTACAGCTGGCACGACTCGGAGAGAACATGCGAACCTTCTTTGGTTCCCTGCCGATAGAAAATGTTTTCATTGGCAGAGTGCAACACAGATTCAGGCGAAGTATAAGGCATCAGTCTGTTTCAAATATGGGTAAAGTACAACTGTGCATTCCGGTGAACTTACACGAATCGAATATCGTCGTAATCGTGCATTTCTATGTTGCAAGCAAGTAGGGGATGCTTTAACCGAAGTATAGCCCAAGCATTAGCAACTCTATCACGTCGAATGGTTTGAGGTTGTGCAGAGAATCCCAGATGTAGATACCTTTCACATTTGTCAAGGACTTATCCACCTGTAAGTTTGAGTAGGACATACATATCGTTCACTCCAGATTCACGCGAAGGAAGAAAATACGAGGCTTCCGTGTCGCCTAGACTTCGCTCGATGCGTATAGGGTTTTGCAGGCGCATAGTTCAAGGTGTGGAGGGATCTGGAGGTATCAAAGTCGAGAAACACGAGAAATGCTACGGCAAACCATCCCCTTGTACTCATGCGCAATTTATACATATCACCACACAGGAACACATAAAAACCTCTTGCGTTATGAATCTCATAAATCGGAGCTTGAAGAAGCTTAGCGGCGCACGATATCCTAGGGCTGTACTCCGATGTATCAATTGAGCATCTTTGAGCATCCGAATTACATCCAGAGATCGCTTCACAGATCGTGGCACTCGGGTGAGTTAATGTTGTGTCAGATTGTCCTGCGACTTATCAGGACTGATTCGAATTGATGCCCTTGCGATTGTGAGGACTAATGTATGTGTTTATATTGTGTATAAAACTGAGGACCAGTGAGTAAGGGCCGAGGCCGCAGTAACCGAGTGAGTACCCCTTTTCTCCCTTTTTACGCATGGCTGCATGTGTCACGATAAGGACCCTCTGTCAGAGGTAACAAATCGCTGCTCTGGGGGATGAACGTTGAACAGGGGTAAACACGTACATCGAGCAATGAACAGTTCTCGAATTTCAGGGGTAAAAAGGGTTAAACATCATTTGAATGTCATCTATATCAGTCTGAATGTACCAGAATGTACCCTAATGTACCTGGGCGAGTCGTTATGTATATGCTATGCTAGTCCGTCAACCTTACCTCACCGTTTTTCTTCCTCATCGACTGACCATACTACTGTATTAATCTTTGAGTTGCGGCTTTCCATCATTTGGGAAGGACGACGTGCAGACTCCAAGTCCACCATCTCAGGTTGTGGAGGTTTGAATTCGAAGGACTTAACCCATGTATAATACCTGAGATATGCTGAATTACAGTTGCAGACCAGGTGCCAGGTTCACTTACATTGTGCCACCAAGGATAACGAGAATGGACGAGATACGGTTCCTGGAAATCGCAGTTTAGTTAGTGAAGCACCACATTCATGACTTTCTTGTTCAACCCACACAGTCAGGATGTCGTGGAATATATAAACGCCGAGGAGAGTCTGAAGTACGCTCTTTGCAGCCTAGAGATTAAATTTGAAGTGTGGGTTATATACTCGAGACAGATAAACTCTTACGCTGGAAAACATGTGTGTGATGGGACTTGTGACCTTGATAGATAATAGACCCGCGACACAGAGTAAAAATCCAAAGACTCCAGTCACCAGACAACCCCAGCCGAAGACCTTTCCATCCCAGCTGCCTTCAATGATATTGTCTCGGAGGATTTGGAGTTCACCGTTGAAGACCACGAAAGGAAGCAAGAATACAGCGGAACCTACGTTGGTCCACCTATTGGAATCAACATCGAGGAATCAGCATATTAGAAGAAGCAATACGTACCATGCAAGTTGAATGGTAGAGTTCTCGCAATGAGGTAGTGAGCTTTTTATGAGAACAGCGTGTAAGGCGATGAATAAAGAGGAGAGGATTCCATAGAACAAAGTGATAGGTGTGGGGCTAGCAAGTAATGGCAACGCGCTTGATGGAGCTACGCCAACAAAAAAGCCGCAAGAGACGAGCACAGCAGCCGCAATTGTTTTGATAGACGGGATACAACGAGTATGGATTGACGAGACAAGTATCGTCAAGGGCAACTGAAGCCCTCTAGCAATCTGAGGAAAAAAGTAGAAGGTCGGAGACAAGTCAGATGGTCCTTGGATTTAGGCACTCACTTGAAAGTAAGAAGCTTCAACCCCACGAAGACAAAGCGTATTGAATACAAGTCCAATAACATTCACGAGTACAACAGGTGTTAGCTTTTTGGCGACGCCCCAGTCAAATTGAGGTATTTCGACACGGCGAGAAATGGCTGCGGATACGTGAAGCAAGACTACGGCAATTAGAAGCTGAACCAGGAGGAAGAGCAGAGGGAGATCCGGTGTATTGTTTAAAACAAGCTTATTGCTGGCATATAATTGTAAATCTCTGTGTCCATTGAGGTTCTACCGGGAAGCTCACACAAACACCATCTGAAAAGGTATGTCGGAATTACTTAGTGGATTTCAATCGTTTGAGACCAGTCTGAGACTCACGACAAGCGCAGCTGACATATAGAATGAGACAACCCCGGAAACTTGGAGTGTGTTGACGCTGATAGGTATAATCATGATGAAGGAAAACTGGAAGCTGGGAGGTCAGTAATTGGCAAGATGGCAAGCCTAGGCAAGCTGGAAGAGGCTGGAGGCTGCTGGGGGCAAGTCGCTGTTAATAATAGCTGTCTTAAGGAAACAAAATGCCGATCGATCCGAGATCGTTGTACGTACGCCGGACATATGTAGCCTCCAAAGGCACCATTTTTTATGTCAAGATCGATCTGACTTTGACTCTCGATTCCGCACGAGGATATGTCAGATTAATTTTTTGAGCTAAATTGCTCGGGCTTGCTTTCCTACCTCGTACCATTCCCCAGCCATTCCCGTACCCCATGGATTTCAAGTCCCCCTCTCTCCGGCTGAGCTCTGACTCGGAGGAGTCCCTGGGCAACTTTGTCACAAAAGATGCTCAACGTTCCACCACCCGTGCAAGACGGCATAACATTCTCGTCGCTTCACTGGTACTTGTCGTCCTCTCCTTCGTCGGAATCTTCGCTTTCTTGTTCTGGACGCCGTATTCCCTGCGCTTGTCTACCCCAATTTCTTCGCCTCACGACAACGCAACTTCTGCCATCTTAGTTGATGTCGAGGACGAGCAAACTACCGTCGTACCTTCAGTACTTGATCCTTGGGATCTCCGACTCTCGTTAAATGGTCCACCCACTGCACAGTTCAGAGGTATGCTTTAATTAGCGGACATTCTGCTGTTAGCCATTCATGATGCAAATGAACCTCAGAAAATCTGAAATCGGACGTCAAGTACATCACATCTTGGCCTGGTGCTGGTTGGAGTACGTGATTTGAGTAATGATTGCTTGTGACTCTGCTAACTAGCTATCAAACAGCGAACGATGTGATGACATATGTCAGTATCAATATCATATCAGAAAGATAACTTGAACACCTGCTCACCGCTACGAACAGGCTAACATGATTTATTTGGGTTTCATCACTGATCGCGTCCCGGTTGTCCCAATGTTTACACCTTCCCATATCAACATAGGGGCTACAAATCCCGTTCGTCCAATTGCCTTCGGAGATGTTTTCGATGTTCCCCTCATGCGCAAACTCACGGGGAAAGCAATCTTAGAATGGAGAGAGGTCAAAGATTCTGAGAGCGAGGAAGTTGATGAAATTGGATGTTGGAATATTTGGGAATCTGTCCAGTACAGAGAGCATGCTCCTCGGGGAAGCGCAGCCCCTGACCATCTAAAGCTCGGTAGGTGCATTCTACATACCCTACCTCGGTGATTGATTCCTGTTAAAGATATCTCCTATACCAAAACCCCACCTTGGATCAAGCTTATTCCCGATTTTGAGCACGATTCTCACACGACATTCTGGAGCCTGGCGAGACTTGCTTTTCCTCAAGCTCTTAATGAAGATTTGGGCACTCCGCTTCCGTCACCCCTCCATGGGGTGTCCCGCCCTCCAGACGCGCAAATGATGTGCTACGATTATATGTATTACGTCTGTGCACAACAGGTATAGTGTCACAGAAACGACATCATGAATTCGACTCACATATACATTCCCCATAGCCCTATGAATATGAGACAGATTACAGTCCGGCATGGAGGTGAGTTACGTCTTGATTCTATGCAGAAGAACTATAATTGACTTATGAATCATGTCAGATACGTAGCTCAATACATGCACTGGGTACCTTCTCTTCAGAACCTGGCGAACGTGTATCTCAATCGCGCGTTTGGGGTCCCTGAGGATGGACCGACACCTCCAGTAAGCACTATCCAGATGGCTTTACTGTGCCTGACGCTCACCTTAACTTTTCAGTATATCGCAATACACGTTCGCCATTACGACTTCGCAGACCAATGTTCAGTCCCACTTGATGAATGTTTCGCATCCATATCAGTCATCGCCCGACGAGTTCGTGAAGTCCAGGATCAGATACAGGCAGAAAAGGGCATTGTGGTTAATCACATCATCATGACGAGTGACGAGAAGGATGAAGCATGGTGGCAGGAGGTTGCCGACCAGAACTGGAGCACTCCTGACCATTCTAAAACGAAAGAGTTGTATGGAAACTGGTACGCAGCTGACCTTTGTTGTCATCGGGTCCATCTGAAGGGTTCTCCCTCTTTCCGGTAGGCATCCTGTATTGATTGACGCAGTAATCCAATCCGGAGGGATCGGATTTGTTGGGACGTGGGGTTCAACAATGTCAATTATGGCAAAACGGCGTGTGGAGGCATGGCACGGAGGAATAACGAGACAGGTACAATGGGGCTATGTCGGTGCAGACGACCATTGATCAGGCTTCGAATGGACAACAGAACCAGTATTCCGGACATAATTGGACTATAACGCATAGAATGGGAACAGAGGGGAACAGTGAGCCGCAATCAGACTAATCCAAACATTTTGCATGCATGTTTTTACCTCGTATCGAATTCCATACACTCTAATGACATCGATAAGTAATATCATTACACTCCAGACCAACTCGTATGTCTATCTTTGTTACGAGTACCTGTCTAAAACCGGTGTCAATGTATATACATACAATGAAACGTTGAACTGGCCTCCTTTCGAACAATCAGTACGGCAATGAATGTTGAAACGTACAAGCAGGCACCAGTCATGGCGTACCTACCCTCCACAAGCCTCTCCAGTTCTTCCGTGAAGGCACACCGTACACAAAAGCACATATGTCAACCATTTCCCAGCTTAAGAAGTATCTATTCATTCAGCCACCGTTTCTATCGACACTGCTGACCACTGACCACTGCTTCGATCCACAACATAGTATGATAAAGACTCATAAAGAACAGATAAGAGCATTTTTGGGGTCATTAAAATCAATTAGGTACCTACCTAGTACCTTCTCGTACAATCACCATCAGTCGGCGTACAGAGGGAAATTTGGCGCAAAAAACGGTATAATTCGACAATTTCAACCGTTGGTCTGCTGTAGTCGTAGTCTTTGAAAGAGAAGGATACGAATGACATAACGCAAGGGCTTCTTCTTCCCGGCCTTTTTCCGGTGTAGTACAATGCTTTACAGATGCAGTCCTTATAGCTACAACGTGTCCTGACAAGAAAAAAATGCGGATACCACTAACTGTTTATACAATCAAACTTCTCCCCTACTATTCTTCGAACGACGGTACTTTTCATGACCTGTATGTGAGCGGGGACGGAAACCGTTCTCTCCAAAGGCACCTATAACTGACAACAATACGGGCAGAACGACAACAAGAGCCAATATCTACAGAATAGTTCATTGGTCAGTGGTCTACATGATAAATAGTAATGCCACATCGATACAAACCTGACCAAAACCAAATTCACCTGTATCTGCACGGTTGTCTCGCAAGAGTATCTCGTTAGAGACAATCAGATACAGGAAGACAATGGTTTCGAAGATTAGTATTCCAACGAACATAGGATCGATGTTGGACCATAGTTTGCGATTTGGACGGTTGGACTTTGTTGGTGTAGGAATTTGGGGGATAGCCTGAGATGGAGAGAGAGAGGACGTTTGAAGACTTGATTTATAATCAGACGATTGTATCGAGAGTAAAGTCAAAGGCACAGGTATTGTACGTTCCGAAAATGGCGGGGGAGATGGAGAATCCTTTTTCTTGGATTTCAGTTTCCGCTTTTGATATGATATCCAGTACTCGTGAAGGGTAATGGCAATATAAACGCAAGTCAGAATTGAAGAGAAGGTCAGGCCGACAATCCTTCCACTGTGACGGACAGGTATTCTCCAAACGAAGAGGACGTAAGTTAAGGTATCAAGACATTGTGAAGGCGCGAAATTTTCTGGCGCCGCCCTGGTTGAGAGTTAAATTTTGGAGTCAAGGTGTTATCGCGGGAACATACCACATATACAATGTGAGGGCCATCGAGAGGATGGTTTGGACCTGTCAGAATGAATCAATGGTCATTTGGATCGGTGCAGAAATGAGAGGACTCACCATAGAAGCAGTTTTTACTCCGTAATCCCATTCATGTCCACGTTCCGGTCTCCTGCTCCCCGAATTTGCACGTCTAGCCTTCTTCCTACCCCGTTTCCGGCGAGTATTTCGTTTATGTCGAGAGTAACTCGCTAGAGCCACGAAAATCCCGAGATTTGCTAACCTACGCAAGAAAGGATATCAACACAGCGCGCTTGATGAATTAACCGATGGAGAACTTGCCACACTAGGTTGGAAACCTGTAAAGCCTCCAGTAGGGAGAGCTGTTGTTTGGCGTATTGCATTACAGCCGCGATCGTCAAGCCAAAGGAAGCGGCAGTGAAGGTCCACAGAGAGGTAGAGGCATCGGTTGATCTATCCACAAGTATAACTATGCGAAATCTTAAGAGACGGATGACAGATAGCTCTATGGAGGATAACTTACCTAGCAGAAAACTTTGCAGATAAAAACTGCTCTAATGTTGAAGGTTGGTTTTGTGAAAGACAGACATTATTGAAGCTCTACACCTACGCGCACACCGATACCAGAAATATCACTGTCGCTTATACGACAGGCTGAGGGTACGTCGAGATCTGACATACAAGTAGTATGTAGAGGTCTGAGTTCTATCTTATATGAATCGCTTGGATTGTTGGTCGATTCGTCGGGGTGTTTGAATCTACCTATAGTCAAACGGCTGCAATGGATATGAGGATTGCCACAGAAGAGATGTAGATGTCATAGACGCCAACATGAAGGTTACAAGTCCACAGAACGTGTGATCGCTCAACAGCTTTTGAAGCACTGCTTATGAAATGCAATTGAGAATATTCCTATTGGTCACATATTGCAATAAGGGATACCGCATACGCAGAGTGTTATCGACGCTACATATTTCGACAATAAGTATGCATTTACAACCTAGCTTTTGTAATAACAACAGCGGCTGCTTGTGCAACACGCACTGGATGACTTCCCATAGGAATTATTTGCAAGACACCAGACAATTAATTTGTGCCACCAATATAAGCGAACCTAAGTGAAGATGGCCGGACAGCGGCTTCTCAAAAACTGCATCAAAACCAACTTACAACGGCCTCCCTACACAGTCAGACCTTCATATAACCCATGTTCAAATGTTTGAGTAACAAGGGACGAAATACTCATTTGAACTGAGTTTCAAAATATTGATGCCATGGCTCAATGCCCGAAAATAAGCAACGGCGCATTCTTGAGGCCATCTCTTGCTTCAATTTCTGTCTGTTCATCCCTAGTCTACACCACCAAACCAGCCTGAGGTCAATTCAAGATCAAAGGCAGCTCACCACGGGAATATAAGCTCGTTACGCATTTCGATGAGTTTTGCGGTCGGTCTGACATTCATTTCCCCGATTTGAGAATCATTTTCTGAGGTGGAATGTCCCTGCAAGGTTTTCTCGGGGTCAGAGTAACCTTGGCTGAGGACCTTATCTGAACATCCACAAATTCATCTGTACATCATTCATATACCTCACTTCGTGAGTTCAAGGACCATCCAAGAGTATCATTCACAGACCATCCAAATCTGTCAATTGAGTCACAAATTACTGAATCGAAAAATTGTTCAAAATTTTCTTTATATTTGGCATATGTAGAGTAAATACTTGGTATTTAGACAATTTATAGAAACAGCAATGAAAAGATTGTGAATGGCATGTCAGAAAAAAAGTTCGCAGTTCAATTCCATTTAGAACATTACTATAACCAAAATGGACTGCTAAAAAACTAACTGTCCTTGAACTTTCTGATTTGGTGAGCTGGAAAATATTCAGTGCGAGCTTTGCATATACAGAGGGCAGGAGTTGCCTGACGTCTGTTGAGAATTGATGCAGAAGTCAAGTGAGACATACGGTGGCCCAAAATCCCTAGTGTCAGCGACTGGTTCTAGTAACGGGTGTCACCAGGCGTCACACTCAAGAAAATCTCAGAGGGCGGAACGATAAGAGAGGCAAGCAAAGTTCTGGGCTAAACCAGGTAGAATAGACGAGATCAAAGCTAAGGAAATACAGCAAGTAACTACAGCTTATATACAAGTAAACAACCCTCCGCCCTACTAATGCCCAACGCCCTGGGTTAGTGGTAAACATGAGTAGAACATAAGTAAAGCAATGTGTAAGTAATGAAAGCTCGATCGTCATGCTGTATATGTGTTGTGAGACTGCTATGTTTAATATAAGTAAATGAAAAGCGCATGTTGTATCAGTAAGCATAAATAATAGGTCAGGTGACAAGATAAGACAAGATATAGGATAAGGGAGATAGAAGATAAGACAAAAGATAAAAGATAAGACAAGATAAGGAAAAGATAAGATGAAAAAGAAGTGATCGTAACATTACCCCCCTCTTAAGGCGCGAATTCCATGACGCGCAAGTCGATTGACAAGTGCTTCGGATGGCATGTTACTTGGGATTGGTTCTATGTCGGATGTAGGGATTGGTCGGAATAATTCAGTGGGAAACTGAGTAATCGGAATCTCGATCCGTTTAAGGACTCGAGGCCTGGGCTTGTTAGGATACTTCTTATGGAAGTCCTGAACAGCTTCCTTGGCATTCGTCATATTAGCTGCAGGTTCCCACGTCATTTCATGCGGTCCATAACCTTCCCATTTTACCTTGTATTGGATGCCATTCCGATACTTGCGTGAGTCAACTACTTCTTCTACCTCGTATTCCTCTTCTTCTCCTACTACTTCTGGAGGTGGTTCGGTGTTTCGGGGTTGTGTGGGGAACTGGGGTTCATGGTACGGGGATAGGTGTGTTTCATTGAAGACATTATGGATTCTTTTCCATGTGCGAGGGATGTTGAGTTTGTATGAGCCGGGTCCGATTTTTTCAAGAACTTTAAACGGTCCAAATCGTTTGTCACCGAGTTTCTTCATTGGACGATCTGTCGTTATGTTAGTTCCTTCGAGCCAAACTTTATCACCAGCATTATATTCTATCGCTTCGTTCCGGTGTTTGTCATATTGGCGCTTCATGTCCTCAGCGGCTTTTTTCAGTGCCGATCCTACTTCTTCTCTGATCTGTTTCATACTATCGGCAAACTCCTGGGCCGTTGGGTTTTTTGACGTCATCCTCGGCGTGGTTCCTTTGTATGGGTGTCTGCCGTTGTCTGCGTAGAAGGGTGAAACTTTTGTGGCTGAGTGTACTCGGTCGTTATACGCAAACTCCATCATAGGAAGCCATTCATGCCAGTCACTCTGATGATGGTTCACGAAAAGGCGGATGTAATGTTCAATTTCTTGATTTATCCGTTCCGTCTGGCCATTAGTCTGAGGGTGGTATGCAGTTGTATAGTTGCTTTCGATTCCCAGCAACTTGTACAGTTCCTTCATGAAGCGGGCGTGGTACTGAGGGCCTCGATCGTGGACAATCTTCCGGGGCATTCCATGGACTGGGAATACTTTGTCACGATAGACACGTGCCATCCCTTCAGATGTTATCGTAGTATGCGTGGCAAAGAGTCGTAATCTCTTCGTGAAGTGATCAACAAACACGCTGATGGCATTATACCCTCCAGACTCCGGTAACTCGCCGATCATATCCGTTCCGATGATCTCCCAAGGCTCAGATGGTACGTCATGTGGATGTAATGGTCCTACAGGCTTGGTACGATGTGTCTTTGTAGCTTGACATTTTTCGCAGCCTTCCACGTAGATCCTGACGTCCCGACTGATTCCTGGCCACCAGTAATTGCGTGTAATCAACTCAATGGTTTTATAGCGGCCGGGGTGTCCTGCTGTCTGGGCGTCATGATGTACCTGTATGATCCGTCCTCTGAGTTCTTTGTCCTTAGGGACATAGATACGTCCTTGCCAAACTGCTAGTCCATCCTCAGTCTCAAGCCATTCCTTGTCTTTAGATTCTAGGGCGACTTGTACAAGCTTGTCTCGCTGGTTTTTCTTTCTACGGATGAGATTAAGTAGATCATCTTCGGGGGCCGACGTCTGATCCGTTATCTGAGAAATGAAAAATTCTGGTTTTAGCAGCGTGACATTGGTATTGTCATTCTCCCCTTTCTCAAGGCCTGACATCCGTGACAGGGCATCGGCTTTTCCCATTGATTTCCCAGGCTTATGGAAGAGCTCGATATGGTACTCTGCAATTTCGACTACCCATCTGGCTTGTCGTCGGTTCAACTTCTGAGGTTTCCGGAAATACTGGAGATTTTGGTGATCTGTAAAGACTTCAACAGGTTCTTTCGCGCCCAGTAAGTACTGCCTCCAGTCCGAGAGGGAGTCCATGATGGCCATCATCTCCTTGTCGTAGATTTCATAGTTCCGTTCAACCTCATTGAGTGACCTGGACCTGAAAGCTACCGGTCTCCACTTTCCATCAACGTTCTGTGACAAGACTGCACCATTAGCGTAGTCAGAGGAATCGGCTTCAACTCGGAACTTTCCAGCTTCTCTCGGGATAATGAGAGTGACGTCTTCGATGATCCGGTCTTTCAACCGATCGAACGCATCCTGTTCAAGAGATGTCCATTCCCAAGTCGCATTCCCTGTGAGCCGTGTTAGGGGTTTGGCAATTTTACTGAAATCTCGGATGAACCGGCGGAAGAAGTTGCAAAACCCTAAAAACGATTGTAGTTCACGTTTTTTCTCTGGTGGCTGCCAGGTTCGAACTGCTTCAACCTTTTTTGGGTCCATCCGGATTTGTCCATTGCCTACGATGATTCCGAGATATTCGACCTCCTTAGCCTCAAAGGTACACTTTTCGGGTTTCAAGTACAGCTTGTTGTCTTTTAGGATATCAAGAACCTTTCTGACGATGACTCGGTGTTCCTCAATGTTGTCCGTGAAGATAAGGATATCATCCATGTAGACAATGACATGTCCTTGATCAATTAACTCTCGAAGGATGTGATTCATGAACGCTTGGAACGTGGCGGGTGAGTTTGTGAGTCCGAAAAACATGACCGTAGGCTCAAACAAGCCTCTGTTTGTCCGGAACGCTGCTTTCCATTCGTCTCCTTCCTTGATCCGGATGTTATTGAATCCCCATCGGACGTCCATCTTGGTGAAGATTTTGGAATTCTTTAGCTTATCGATGAGTTCCTGAATCAATGGGAGTGGATACCGATTCTTGACAGTCATGTCATTCAGCTTTCGATAATCCTGTACGGGCCGTAGCGTTCCATCTTTCTTTTTGACGAAGAAGAAAGGTGAAGCCATGGGCGAACGTGATGGTCGTATTCGTCCCGATCTAAGGTTCTCTTCCAGGAATTCGTCTAAAGCCTTCTGTTCTGGT
The DNA here is from genome assembly GCA_028011325.1 of Lentinula lateritia. Classification (NCBI taxonomy): domain Eukaryota; kingdom Fungi; phylum Basidiomycota; class Agaricomycetes; order Agaricales; family Omphalotaceae; genus Lentinula; species Lentinula lateritia. The sequence continues at coordinate 212,541 of JANVFT010000051.1, forward strand.
GGACTGAGGGGATAAACTTTGCAATCAACTGGCTTAGAGCCTGGCGTTAATTCTATAGCATGATCCCATGGACGTCTTTCCGGCATTTGGTCAAAATCCTTTTTACTAAATACATCAGCATACTCGGCAAGGTACGGAGTAGCGGCATCTGTAGTAGTGGTTTGTACTTTGATATGACCTTGGTCGGAGAGATACCCATTCCAATCGAACCAGAAGATCCTTTCACCGTCGACAAGCTTTTCCTCTGTACCATCATCCTCAGGTGATTCATAGTGTGGCAAATACCCGCATTTGTCAGGACAACGTTCGAACGTCAACGTAGATTCCTTCCAATCAATACTGGGATTATGATAACGTAGCCAGTCTATGCCTAGGAAGATATCCGTCTTGCCTAAACTGGTAACTGCCATATCTATTCGTTCGGCATGATCACCTATCACCATTCGGACTTGTACGTAACCTTCTATGGAACCATTTTTGTTCAGAGTGCCATCAGCGTTATAGACCGGCATTTTGACTGGTAACTCCTTAACAGTGAGCTGGTGCTGTTCTACAAAATCCTTATTGATACAGGATCCTGTGGCTCCGCTGTCTAGGAGGGCTTCCGTTTCAATCTGTACACCATTGTCGATATTCTCAATAGTCGTTTGCAACTTTAGTTCACGTCCTCGGGTACCTCGGACGAATCTCTTACGACTTTTGAGATTGGTAACTGCTTCTGTTGCGGTTGCATGGTTCAGATTTCGTATAGCCAATACCGTTTCTTCCGATGCTTCTCTGACACGACTTTCAGGCATCCAGGCTCTAAGGATTCCTATAGCCATGGGAAGTTTGTCCATTTGTAACCGCTGCGCCACCCATTCAGGTGTGTTTGGTTCATATCTCACAGGTTTTTTCTCAGTTCGGTTCGTCATTGTAGATAAGTTATTTTCATTGGGTGTACCAGTACTACCGAATTCAAAACTAAATTGACTGTCTACATATGACGATGACGAAAAGTCCGATACTGATTCTGAGATTGGCCCCAGCAGACCTGCGTCTACTGCTGGGGCAGGACAAAACCCAATTCCTTGGCCATAGCCTCCTGATCCTCCTGTGTCATCCGGCTCCACATGCCTCTGACGAACTGCGGCTTCGGTGCTTTCTCTGGACAGAACTTCGCAATGTGGCCTTGCTTGCCACAATGGAAGCATTCCCTGTTGCGATGCGCAGCGTCGATGTCCATCGGTCTGCCTGCACCTTTGAAAGTCGTCCCAGTACCGTCTTTCCTATCCTGGGTAGGTACCGCAGGGGTTGGAGCCTTAGTTACGGGAGCCTGTGTCGTCTGTGGTTGCCATCTCTGATTACTAGGTCCCTGCCCAGCATTCCGCTGGTATCTGTTTGACCAGTTACGTCGCATTTCTTCACGACGCCACCACATGTCATCGATGCTGATAATCTTCTGTTTGAGCTCATCGAACTTCTCGATTCGCTCATTACTGGTGCCGTATACTTGGTCAATCAGCTTCGGTTTTACGTTCATTTCGATCAATCTGATGACATAAGGGGCATCCTTGGCATATCCAGCGTCTCGCATGATAACTTCAAATTCCTTGAAGAAATCCTCTGCCCTCTCACTGGGGCCTTGACGGAGATGTTCTAGCTTCTCCTGTGCGTTCTCTGTGAGTCCTTTGTCTAGGAAGGAGGCATTCAATGCATCCTTGAATCCTTTCCACGTGACTCGCCATTCTTCTTCGTCGTCATTGAAGTTATCGTCTGTATAATTCTGGACCCAGCTACTGACTTTGGGACCTCGCATGTACGAGACCGCAATGTCAATTCTCTCGCTGTCTGTAGTAATCCTGTTCCTTGGATCACGAATGTAGGCAAAGAGGGTACGGCGCCACTCTTTGAATTGAGCCTTGTCGCCATCAAAGATGCTAGGCTCTCTGAGCAACGACTTGCCATGGACATTGGAGGTAGTGGTAGGAGCGGGAGTAGGGTTAGACATGCTGTAGTCGGGTGGTATGTAAGTGGGGATGAATGAGGTGATGTTTCGTTCGATAGAGGATGAAGTGGATGGAGCAGATGAATCAGGGGTGCGGTAACGATCGGTTTGTACCGAAAGTCTAGGTCGTCCTAGTCTTGAGGTAAAATCCGTTGTAGGGAAGACGAGTTACTAATGCAACTCGGTGGTGATGATGGGAAAATGTATGATTGGATTTGTAGAAGTCGGGAGTAATGTGGGGAAGATTTCGAAAAAGAGTACGATGATGTGGGAAGCAGCCTTCCACTCTCGATTGATGAACAGATGCACCCTCCCTGTCTAGGAATGGAGCTCGATGTGCACGCGAAGACCCCTCTCCGAAGATTAGTGATCAGTCGACGCTTTCGTCTGCCAGTACGGTGTCGGACTCAACGTTACACCTTTGTACTATAGGCGACACTGCTCGAAGAGAGAGTAGAAGTCTGTGAGGGGTTGGTAAAAATGTGAGCGGGGATAATTGTAATAGGGATATGATCGCGTAGCGTGTGACAGGTGGTAAGAGTAGCTTTGATCTTCTGTCAGCGACTGGTTCTAGTAACGGGTGTCACCAGGCGTCACACTCAAGAAAATCTCAGAGGGCGGAACGATAAGAGAGGCAAGCAAAGTTCTGGGCTAAACCAGGTAGAATAGACGAGATCAAAGCTAAGGAAATACAGCAAGTAACTACAGCTTATATACAAGTAAACAACCCTCCGCCCTACTAATGCCCAACGCCCTGGGTTAGTGGTAAACATGAGTAGAACATAAGTAAAGCAATGTGTAAGTAATGAAAGCTCGATCGTCATGCTGTATATGTGTTGTGAGACTGCTATGTTTAATATAAGTAAATGAAAAGCGCATGTTGTATCAGTAAGCATAAATAATAGGTCAGGTGACAAGATAAGACAAGATATAGGATAAGGGAGATAGAAGATAAGACAAAAGATAAAAGATAAGACAAGATAAGGAAAAGATAAGATGAAAAAGAAGTGATCGTAACACCTAGAATCCTCTTTGATGAGCTGGAAGAAGCATGCTACTAAGGGTCAAAGTATTGTCAGTGTAAATTAGTCTAGATGTTAGAATGAGATGTACTCAGAGAATAAGCAATGAAGTAGAGCTTTGAGAAACTTGAAAAGAAAGCGAGGATGTGGAAGGGATTGAAGAGAAAAAGCGGCTCTTCGAAATCATAAATTTTCAACTGTACACGTGTCAGAGTTGAGGGCTGGACTTGTTGACCTTGGAGAAAATATGGTTTTTGAGGTTTTCCGGGCATTTTGAAGTGTCAGAAGAAGGTTTGAAGCTAAATCTCCATGTGAGGTTCACAGCACATTCTGAAGATCTGGTTACTGGACCAAAACCAATTCCACAAGATTATCTCCCACGGATATCATCCAGTCAAGGTCTCTCACTGATTTCCACCTGCTGAGCTAGCCTAGAGCTCGTAATTATCTGGCTTAGAGATTTCAATCTTTCCTTCTCTAAACATTTCATTGTGATCTCCAATCAAGTCAATACACGGTTGGTGGTGTATACTTCTAGTCATGTGAGCATACGAAATGGGAATTTTTTTGCTCATGTGATCTTTGTAAAATTTTCGTCGTCGTCTCTTTCTCTCGCACCACCACCTCCAATGCTCTTATGAACTTGCATTCTCTGCAGGGAGAAAGATTCACCCATCATCCAAAATTGGCCACCTCAAGGTTGAATATACCACTATCTATACGCAACTTCATGCTCAACATCTTGTCAAATACAACAACTCCAAACACAAGAAATATAGGACATTTGCATGTACTTCAAAACCATCTTTCAAGATATCATGTGTAGAAGATGACTTCTCTCATGAAGGAGGCACTTTACTCCAACCTCAATGCTCAATTACTCGATGTTCAGATTTTTGATAGCAATGAACCGCAAGAATTTCAAGCTTCAAGCGACAAGACCTGGTCATCAAGACCCAAATTCAAGTTCTCAAGTCATTTGGGATTGATTATGTAATCCAATGATGCACTACAGGTATGTTTACCATGACTTGTTCTTGCGTACTGGTAACATATTTCTTGTATTAGTTGTCTGTTATGTTTGTCATGTTCATGTATGTACATAGTCAATATGGATATGCCTTCTCTTATTTTATGTCTTGGGGAGGAACAGAAAGAAAAGGCCTGTTGGATTCAATCGGAACGCGCGGTGCGGCGTTGAAGCCCCGCTTCGAGTTTTTGGGCCTACGGCTCATTTGAGCTCTGGGCTATGTTACGGATTATGCATTACGTGCCAAAAATTTTACCCGCAGCATCAATTGCCTATGGTTAAACACTGTTTCATCGAACTGTATGCCTGTGTACCCTGTTGTAAACTGGTTTTTGGTGTAAGCGAGGGTCCCATCAACAGTCCGTACGTCGCATCAAATACTGTTAATAGTTAATTGCAGCGGGAAGTCACCCACTGTCGACGTGTTAAATCTCGCTCCATGCTCAAATCTCATCTTTCACCGCAGTCCCATATGTACAGAATATATGGTGTTCTTCGTTGATATCACAACGAAAATCATAGACCTCGATTGCGCCGTAGCTCAAGTACGTCTACAATACCGCCTCCAACATATCATCGAGCCTCGCGCACCCACCAGTAGCTGACACAGATCAGCAGGGCCGTTGTCGTTACAGATGAGGAGTTTGGTACGTCCAAAGCAGCGTGCAATTGTGGAACAAAGAATCGATGTTCGTGATGCGGCGTCCGATGTTAGATCAATCATCAGGGAGAGATTATATCCTCAGTGGGCGTACGAGAAAGTTTTGGGCCACCGTCGAATGCAGAAAGAATCTGAGCAGATCCGGCGAGGCAAGAAAAGCAATGGGGTGGGCTGGACTTCGATAGAAAGCGATAGCAACGCTCGCGGAGTGGGATTTGAACTATATTTTCAAGAATGTGCCATTGACTCAACTGCTACAACAATGTTGACTCTGCCCTCATGAATCTACTTTTCCACTCACGAGTTTACTTCTCATCCTAACCAATCGCACGACGGCGGTATTAACAGGTACAGGCACGTTGTACGCGTAGCCTAACTCGATGAGACGGCCGTTGATATAATCGATCTCTGTGCCAGAAGAAGCACCCGACCGTATATCAGCGAGCATGGAAGAGATGTTGTTCTTTGTAGCCTTTGCTACACGTAAACACTCCTGCATTAAGCTTTCCCTAGTGAGTACCTCGGGGATGCGGTCTAGGAGAACATCCACACCCGCTTCCGTATCCGCTATATTCATGAAACCTTTGGCCTCCGCGACCATTTCGGCCTTGAAAACATCGGATGCCTCTTGACAGATTCTAAAAAGCATGGAATGCGCTTCTCTTGTTTGAAATATCTCTCCATTTTTGCATCCCATTAGGGCAGTGAGTGGATTAATTACCGCGTTGACGGCCAGTTTGCGTCGCATCGCAATCTGCATTTCCTCCATCGTCAACCATGTCGGATTAAGAGCCTCCATAAGTTGAAGGGCGGCGACAGTGTTCCGCAAGCTCCTATAACGTCCGAACATGGGATCGAGCTTTTCAGACTGCGTAATATCTGCCAGATCTCCGCGTCTCTCTTCTAAAGGCTTCGACAGATCGTGAAGAGCTGTTTCAAAATTTCGACCTTCGAAATCTGGAACGATTCCGAACCGTATTTCACCTCGTCCGGTATGGACAACATCCAGAAGTCCTCTAGAGTAGACCCCATGTGTGTTGGAGGCAAGGATGAAGTGAGGACGCTGCTTTGGGTTTACGAAGACTTCTTGCAAGAGTCGTTCGTAAATACCCATGCCATTTTGCAGGAGGACAATGGTGGAGTTGGGCGAAAGTCTACCAGCAATTCTGCGTATAGCAGGGAGAGTTTGGTGTGCTTTGAGAGTGACGAAGAGGGACTCTATATAGCGCGAGTCGGAGGTGACGTTTGGCAATTTCGCTGTGGCGGAAACGACGTCGACGTCGGCGGTTCCATGGGTGAAATTTTTCAAGACAAAAGGCAATCCATTCTCCTCCAGGGCTATGGAGTTGTGCCAAAGAGCTTGCCTGGCTCTATTAACATTTTTGTGAATAAGGGAGACAGAATGTCCTTCAGGAAGAGATCGGCGGAGGTGATTTGCAATGAGGGTCCCAACAGCACCGAGTCCAACAACATGGAATCGCATATCACAGTAGTTAGAAAACTGCTGAACACATCAATACCAGTACTGCCGGGTATTCAATATTCGAAGTTCGCTGCTGGAGCTGAAGATGACAGAAGCCACTGCCAGAAGAGAATGAAGTGGAAATAACGGAGCTTCGGCACGGCATATTCCGGTACAATCCCGAAAATTCAACTCTCATCGACATCACCCGTTCATGGACTGATATTCACAAGCATTCATTGATACCCACTACTAGGACTCTAATTTCGCCGTATCATCGGAGATCTGCTCTTGGTCTTATGATGCTTCCTGCTGGCCCCACTCGCATCATTTAAATAAGTACACTTCGGATCGATTTCACCTTGATCTCCCTCTCTTACCAACGACTTGAAGCTCATCAACCGTATACACTATCATGGCCTCAATCGTACTGAAGCGAACCCAGCACAAGGTCAGTCTCCGCTTTCAGTTCTGAAAGTGCTTAGAGGTTTATCTACTTATTAGATGCCCGTCGTTGGGTGAGTGACTCAACATTTTCCCAGTTGAGAATTTTCTAATTTCGAGGCTCTAGCTTCGGTCTGTGGAAGGTATGTAAGTCTCCCAGCTCTGGTACAAATTCTGTTGAAATCCTGGCAGGTCACCAAATCCTCCTGTGCAGACGTGAGTTTTATATCGATAATGTCTATGACAATCTCCTTATCTAGAAGGTTGAATAGACTGTCTACGCTGCTATCAAAGCTGGCTATCGATTGTTCGATGGTGCCGGTGATTACGGGAACGAGAAGGAAGCTGGAGAAGGAGTGCGCCGTGCATTGAGCGAGGGTATCGTGAACAGAGAGGATTTATGTGAATCCCACGCAATCTTCCAGGAGATCGTCTTTTTTTAACCCAAGAAATTTAGTCATCACATCCAAGCTTTGGAACACTTTCCATGCGAAAGAGCATGTACGTGAAAGCTCCATCGTTGTATGGATAAATGTTCTCGATAATAACACCTCTGTAGGTGAACAGGATTGCGAAGATGCAGCTCAAGCTATGGGGCTTGGACTACTTTGATCTTTTCCTGATCCACTTCCCTATTGCTCTGCAGTATGTCGATCCTTCTCACAGATACCCTCCGGAATGGTGGGGAGACGACGGTAAGAGCGTAACTCTCGGTGAGTATGTACTGTTCTCGATCTCGGAGTCGACTGGTTTAATCAAATTTTCAAAAAAGAGAGAATCCCTTTGCAAGAAACATGGACCTGCATGGAAGAGCTGGTTGATCAAGGCGTTGCAAAGAATATCGGCATCAGGTAACTCACTTCCTATGCTTATCTTGAAAATATTTATATTGGTTTCAAGTAACTGCTCTGGTTCTATCATCTGCGATATCTTCAGATATGCGCGCATTGAGCCACAAGTTCTCCAAGTCGAGATTCACCCTTACCTTTCCCAAGAGCCCCTCCTCAAGTTCGCAAAGACTCTCGGTATTGCTGTCACAGCCTACAGCTCTTTTGGACCCCAAAGTTATCTCGAACTTGGCATGGACAAAGGAGTGACTGCTTTGTTCGAACATGATGTTGTCACGAGTGCTGCGTCGAAGGTTGGTAAAAGTAAGTTGGATAGTATCCCTTGACGTGGTGAAGTCTCTGACAATGACTCTAGCACCTGCGCAAGTGCTACTTCGCTGGGCTATACAGCGAGGTATGGCGGTGATCCCCAAGAGTAATAGTTCGGACCGCTTGGTACAGAACTTGCAGAGTGAAGACTTCGAGCTGAGCGAGGATGACATGAAAGCTATCAGTGGGCTGAACATCAATCTCAGGGTATGTTTTCATACTCTATCAATGGCCCAGCAGGACTGATTCACCTCATTGCAGTTGAACGATCCCGCCGAAATTGACCCTCGTATGGCTATTTTTGCCTAAACTCAAGATAGCTTCTATTGTTTATGCTATATGTACTGTTTTCTGATTCTACCGCTGCTTGAGCTCGTTTATCCCACTAACCATCTCATGCTCGAAACTGTTCGGTCAAATAATATTGTTCCCCATTTTTCTATGGTATTGCATAACTATCTGGAGCCTGCATTTTGACTTCTGCCCACTCGTTAACCCACATATACCTCGAAAACATCACATTCAACCACCTAAACCAAACCAATTGACTCCAATGCTGACGCATCGCCTGTAGCGCAACCAAATAATCATTGATACCGGCAACAAAGAATGGCATAGTTTCTTCTCGATTGCGCTTTGCATCTACAGCGCTAGTTGTGTAGGGGTAACCAAAATACTCCACAATCCACGAGAGGCGGTCCTCGGCAGAATGCAGCATGTTCATCGCGTACAAGTCAAATTTCGCGACCAGAGGCGCGAGTATACCGACGTACTTGATAGAAATAGGGACAGTGATAAGCACGTAGAACTTGGGAGGAGGGTACACGGGATATGCTGATATCATGCGTTGAATTCCGAAGGGTATTATTTTGTGGTTTGGGTGGTCGGAAACACCGCCTTGGTCGAAGCTCAATATCTGAACAAGTAAGGCACAATGAGGTCTGCTGTTCGAGGATGTTTATAGTACAGATTGGTACCGTATTTATGTTATGGTGTATGACAAAGTCTGCCACCACGTCTGCGATGTAGTCTATGTCCCATGATACTTCCATGCTATCCTGAAGGTATCTGCTTCTAAATTGAGCGTTCTCAAGGATGTGGATAGGTAAAATAATGCGCACAGATCATCCAAAGCAATCCTATTCGTATCTTTAATTCCCATAACATCCAGACTTTTCTCGTATTCCTCTTTGCGAATATGGCCCAAGCCATCGGCGTCTCCCACAGATAGGCACAGCGAGAATAGTTCATTTTCATTGTTTTGCCCAATACTCCCGTCTTGCGAAGCGTCATTTAGCTGTGAGCCATTTGCGAGACCGAATATAGTTGGGGCAAAAAAGAGACATTCGTCGTCAGGGTGTGCGGTAACAAGGAGAACGCGCTGAGGCTGAGTCGATTCACGTTTGAAAGGGTCGCCAGAGTGGGTGGGACGATAGAGAATGGCGATCACGATGGATAGAACGAGAACATGGAATGCCGAAAAGAACATTGCTCGTTTCAACACATGTGAAAGGTCATTTTATTGTCAAATGTAAATTATTAATTAGAAGGTTGTTATTAAGGACCTTGAGATCTATAATATATAACGGTTTATTGAGAGTATAATGGGAGGTAGTGGTAGCTAATCCCTGCGCGCGAGTTGAGTCCACAGAAACGGAGTCTCCAAGTAGGACCCTGGAATGAGATTTCTTGTATTGTAGATCGGCCAATCAAAAAAGATTGAAACGATGTCGATGTACGTAGCATGAATGCTGCGTTTTCAGTCTTCAACGGTGTAGTCTCCACAGGCCTTGCAATATTGCCTGTCGTATTCATGTTGGAATGGTTCCTTAGATGCTCGCCGGGAGTATAAACGAGTGAGGACATTGGTGCAACTCTAGATAAGACCGATTCGCGGACGGTTCACTATAACTTGGAATCATTGATCAATGTCGGGCACACAGAATGAGTCAAGAAGACGCACCATGGTTCGAATCCGACTCAATCTACGTACGTGTTCCGGTTCTACTTTCTAGAGCGCAGGTACAAGGTGATCTGGGTAAGATTTCTTGTTGGATCTTCACTGACTTGCGCAGACATAACTCAATGAACTTGCTGCGCGGGCGGATAGAAGTCAATGTCCGAATTTCTCAGTGAATCGTTTGTTGTGTAGCCGAACAGCCGAGCAGGTGACGCGTATGGACCTCGACGATGGAGGTCGATAACAGGAAACAACCTACACAGCCACGGACTGCGCACCGGCTCCGCCTTTATTTGCGCATTGTTTGTCCATGGTGATTATAAGAAGACCGACTGAGAACTTCGCTTCTCGGTTAACAATCATGACTGCCCATTTCAAACTCAAACTTACTGGTGGTCCTACTCGTCGTTTGTCTTTCACTGATGAGCCTACCTGGACTCTTCTCGCTGAAAGAATCGCTGGCTTGTTTGATATTCCTGCCGAGGCAATAGCTGTTGCTTATATCGACTCTGAGGATGATGAAGTCACCCTCAGCACTCAGGAAGAACTACAGGATTTTTATCAGACTTCCTACAAACATGGTGATGTCGTTAAATTTACCGTTGAGGACCTGAGAATTCCTCGTCGTCGAGATAGATCGTCTCCGACAACTCCCCCTGCACCTAATTTCCGCAACACCTTTGGTGGCAGTATGAGTGAGGGTCTTCCTTTTAACATCGATGAGGACTGGCAGCATTTTCCGTCTGGAGTTGGAGGTCTATTTGCCGCTAACGGTGGACGCGAAGACAGTTCTGTACATGGTTTTCTTGAAGAGATTGAAAGTGGAGCCAGCACTATTTCCGGTGCTCAACACGACGAGACGACTTCCATCAGCGATAGTGATAGTAACGTTTCGACGGTCATCCCCCCTCGTGTGGACAAAGGTAAAGGAAGAGCCCAAGACAACGACGCTTCTTCCACGGCTTCTCTTCTCGAGGAAAAGACATTTGAAAAGCCAGATATCCATGTCTACAATCTCAAGGGTGCTGAGCCTACTCAGACTCAGACTCACCGATCTCGACGCAGCTCTCGGCGTAGCTCTATTGCCCCCACTATGACACCAAAAGCTCATGTACAAGAAGTTCCCCCTCCTCCTGTATCTCAGCCTCCGCCTTCCATTGTGCCCTCCGCTGTCTCCTCGCGACCCGTCTCCGTTGCTCGTACCAACGAAACTATCGCTCCAACTTCAATTCCAGTGCTTCCCTCTGAACCGGAGCTTGTTGAGGCAGCAGATCCACCCCTTCCTGCTCTTGACTCCACTTCTCTCGAGCATGCCAATCCGTCTCTATCTCTCGACGTCGCCAACCTGCTCAATAATCTGGCTGCCATCGTCTCTACTCATCCTGAATTGTCGGAAGGGTTCCGCAACATTCTACGTAACGCTGCTGCCGGATCGTATTGGACTGCGCAACGAGATGCTATGTCTCAGGCAGCAAATATCGCCAAATCTGTCACTGAGGAGTTGAGTCGTGCTGACCAAGAGGCAGGTAGGAGGGTCTCTGATGCATTAGGCTTGCTTTTTCGAACCATCAGCCAAACAGTAGGCACTATTCCTACTGCTACCACCGGAACATCTTCTTCTCGCATCCCTGCCCCCCCTCCGCCTCCGCCTCCTGCTGATGCCGATGACGCACAGTGGGGATCTGGTTCCTGGGGTCGCGGTGGTCCTCGGGGAGCCCGTATCATGCCCGGGTATGAATTTATGCGCCAATTTGGACGCGGTCCTTCTTCCCCCGGCATCTTTGAACGACCTCCGTTTGGACCTTCCCCATTTGGGCCTTTTGGTGGGCATAGCATGCCTCCACCTCCCCCTCCACCGCACGGTATGCCCCGTAACCCTAGGCCTCCCCCGCCGCCTCCATTTGGGCCTCCTGGTGGACATGGCATGTCTCCACCTCCACCTCCACCTCCCGACATGCGTGGTGGCCCACCTCCTCCCCCGTTCCCTCCGCATGTTAGACCTCCTTCTCCACCTGACATGCATGGTCGCCATGGAGGTCGCCCGCATCGCTTCGGTCATGGTCGCTCCTACTCTGGTGGTTCGGGCTATTGGTGGGGTCCTACCGGCGCTCCTCGCGCTCCCTCAATGGATGCCGAACGTCGGGACAGGCAGACTTCGACTGAATTGCGGAACCAGGTTGAAGCTGCTAAACTTCTGTACAAAGCAGAAAAGGAGCGATACCGTCAAAATCGCGATGAACGTCGAAGAGAAAGGGATCGCAGGATGCTTGAACTGATGGGAAATCTGTTGGTGTTTCTTGATCTTTTCCTGCTCACTCCTTCTGATTGGGAATTTTTCTTCAGGTCCCTTCAACGTGCTGCTGGTGAAACTTTGACACATCAAGTTCCGGAAGTTCCGCCTACTCCTTCCGCTAATCCTGCGCCCGTCGCCCCACCTACTCCACTGGGTCGTGACGGATCCAGAACTGCTCATATTATCAGCAATGCTCGTGGTTCGTTCCCTCAATTCGAGATGGTCAGCGTTCCTCTACCTTTAGGCCCCTCTGCTGGCCCTTCTGCTGGTCCCCGTCGCTCGAATACTCTCCCTGCTCACCCTCTCGGTCGTGGTGGACATCATGGAAACCTCGGTCGTCCTCATGGTCGTCGTCACACCTTTGAACCCGAAGATCCGGCGACGCGCGCAGTGAATCGTATTCAGAGAAAGCTCACTGATGTACGTATTTTTTATCTTCATCTTCCGCCTCATGCTGGAACTCACCGTTTTCGTACTGCAGATGGGGTTTAGTGAGGCTGCTCATCCCGATCTCGCAGCAAAGGTTAGAGAGGTGGTACCCAAGGATGGCGTTTTGACTAGAGAAAATGAGGACGAAATTGTTACAAATCTACTCGAAGAGCTTGTGATTCGTACCACGACTCCCGCCGCTGTGCCTGGTGCATCGGGATCGAGGCGTTAGTCTGTCTGTGTAGTGTGCTCATCTATTTAGACTGACTGGTATCTTTGTACTTGTATCTCTCGAACGGTTTACCCAGGTTAGTTGTACATTCCAAGGTAGGCATTTTGTATCGTAGTAGTAAAATGTAGTAGTAGTAAAGAGCAACGTAGATACATAAATACACGAAATGTTTTGACGTTGTATAAATAAATTGTGTGATTATAGGGAGGAGCGTGTTATTCACGTCTGCACATGATATTAATTTTTTCCCTGAAATCAAGGTCACGCAACGAAACAAAGGAGTGTAAAAGGTTGATCCACGATTCCATGTGGAATTCGAGCCTCGTGTTGAAGGCAAAGTGCGGTTTTTAACTCTGGAACGAGGGTTGGACCTGCCATGGTCATATCTGAGACAGTCAGCAAGAACTGTGATTTCAAATGTACGAGAGCAGCTCGCGGAGATTTCCTTCCAGCTTCAGCTGCAAAAGTTGATGCCTTCCAAGGAGAAAATATATGACCAACCGTTCAATGTGCAACCGTTGACGAATGGAGAGAGTACCTTTGCAAAGCCTTTTTTTTTGCTTGCAACTATGATTAGAAGACGGCTCAGCTTGCTCAGCCACAGGCTCGGATTTTGCTTCCGCGGGTTCAAGTCAAATAAAAACAAATTTTTTTGATAAAGAGGTTCTTGCTTTGTTTCGACGACAAGGCATTGACCGTGTGGAGAAGGGGGAAGGCTCGGGCTCGGAAACAGCCGTTGGACGACGGAAAGCCTTTGAGTCGGACCGTACTACCATCATGGGGCAAGATGAATGAAACGGCGCACTGGCCCTCTAGCGCATATTGCCTCATTTTACATTCTCCGGGTCAATTCTTCTATTGCTCGCTGGATCTACAGCCGTCAAAGGGGAATTTTATTTGCTTTTAAAAAAGAAAACCTTCATCAGCAATCCAGCTTTACCTTTTTCCCCTTCCTTTATTGCGATCGCCCTCCATCTAGTCTCTATCAGTGGCACTCATTTGGCTGCTAGACTTAATTTTTCTCGGGCTCGAACTAAGCCAGACGGTCGGTCAATTCATCTATCAAACGGCGCGCCAAAATTGGCTCAGACCAAACAACTCCAACCAACCGCTTTGACCGAAGGCTTAAGGCAATCGAATTCTTCTAACTTCTATCCTATCACCATTTCCACCTTCCTGCTTGCTTCACGTCCTCCCTTCTGTCTTTGCTTTCGGCTGACAGAAATCCCTACTCAATTTCCTCATCTTTATAACTTTCTACGCGTCCTTCACTGTCAGTGTACTCAATTCCTTTGTTTCTTTATTCATCGGTGGCTAATCGATTCCCTGCAGATGGCTTCAAACTCTTCTAGAGGCGCTGGACCTTCAGGAATAGGTCGCGGTGGTCCTAGTGGTCGTGGATCCGTAGCTCGTGGTAATGGCGCGCTCGTCCATAGACCAAGTCATGGTCCAATACCAGAAGGATTTCGTGCAGTCTCCGTTGACGAGTACTTTCGTGCAATGCTCGCAAGAGATCCCTGGGTGCCTCATGCTCTCGGTTCGGACGAGAAAATCGGGATTCGACGTGAATGTGCCAAGCTTCTTGTATCTTTCCTTCGGCAGGAAGCATATATCAAGCAGCTCAGACTGCGGCCAGCAAGTGATGCAACCGAACGCGAACGACATAACATTGAGATACACGAATGCGAAGCGAATTCTGTCAAGACCTATATTTCCTATCAGCTTATATACTGGCGCACATTCCGTCTCAACGATCTACCGATGGAAATTCTCTCCAATATTATCCGCTATATTGTCTGGTCTGCACCTTCACCTCCAATCGGTATCAGCTGGCGGTTGCAGCTTACTTGGGTGTCCAGACATCTTCGCCATGCAGCCATTTCGGATTCAACTCTTTGGAACGCGATTTGGTTCCGCGACGATCCTCCGTTCGAGCGATCACTGGCGTTTGTTGAGCGATCGGGTATCTCGCCCCTCGATCTTCGTATCAACGATACTGAGACGCGCAAGTTCACAGACCAAGAAGTGTGCTCTCTATTGAAAGCCCTCACTCCTCACCTTCATCATATCCGCATGCTCATCATTCTCCTCGATAACTGGGAACCTATTCTTTCTGTGCTCAAGTGGTTGAGTGATCACGGGAAGAACGGAAACCCTCCTCTCATGATGGAACGTTTTGAGATTCATAGAACCGGAAACCCATACATATGGCCTGGCCTCGTCTACAGAGGAGAAAGATTCGACCCCGTAAATCACAATGTCTCTTTGTATTCTCTTTTTGGAGGAATATATATTCCCGAGCTCAAATCTTTTACCATGAACGGCGTTTATATCGATTGGGCGAACACACCTTCATTAGATAACCTGAACACACTCGACCTTCGACGGATTCCCCTCGAGCTGTGCCCCCCGCTACCGCGCTTTCGACAGATACTAGCCAGTTCTCCGATGTTGACCAAACTTTCGCTGGACGGTGCTGGTCCTGCTGGTAATCCTACGTCGACTCAGAACTACTCGGCCATTGATCTCCCTCATCTCCATACCCTCGTCCTCGCCAACTTCGCAGCGCCATTCACTAGGAGTATCGTCGCTCATTTTACTGCACCAAATGTCAAAGATCTTACCATTATGAACTTCAGAGGAGAAAACTACGGTCCATTCTACGAATTCATGATTGGTCGTTTTCGGAACATCAAGATATTGACACTCTATACCACCAACTGTCCTCCCGATATTCTGCCTACGGTGATCAAATGGCTAGACTCTATGCCGTTGCTGACCTATGCCCGTTTGGCTGCCCTCGAATATGACATACTACAGGCGTTCTTATTCGATCCAGACACTATGCAAGCGCATCCTGCTTTGCAACCGCAGATGCGGACATCTTTCGGGATGGTAGAAGAATTTACCTTCAATGAGGTTACGGCACCTTTACAGGAGGCACTAGACGATGCAGACAGGGAACCTCGTCTGCCTAATCCTCGTCTGAATATTCTCGAAGTCCAAAACATCCGACCGCAGATTTTCGCAAAGTTCATCGGTGCGCGGAAGATTTGTGGTATTCCGGTGAAGAAGACGTACATTGCTAAAGCAATGATCTCGTCATTTAATGGCCCCCTCTTGGAATACATTAGACAGCATATTGAGGGCCTCATGATCGTTGATGTTGGCGCAAAAACCCAAGAGGAGGAGGAATTGCTTAATGAACCGTGACACCTAATCCCGACCACTAACAAACACTACACAAGATTGGAACTAAAGGGAACGTACATTACTCACCCGTTTAATACTGCTTTTTTAGTCTGTTCTCGTCATGTATTAACTGCATCTTTTCACTATCTACGAACTTACCATCTGTCCTCCGTATGTAGCAGTATGTAGCATCTCAAAATTCAAGTGTTCAATCCTGAAAGGGGCCTCATTCTGACTTAAAAAAAAACCTTCCGTGGAACTAGATTCATTGCGAGATTGACTCCGAACGTGCAAATGTGCAAATGATGCAGCGTCCCAATAAGTGAATGTCATTCGAAACTAAGTAATTTGTTCGGCCTACTCAAAAGTAATCTAGAGCCTTTTTTCGCTTTTTCCCGATCCCATTGAGCATCGGCGAAGGAGCGGGGGATGGGGGAGAAACAACATTGACAACATCTACTTGCCTCGGTGGCTTCGATTTTGTTGATTGTGGGACCTTTGAAGGCGTAGGGGACGGTTTTAGATGTACACCATTAACTTTGCGGATGCCATTCGTTTTGGGTGTCTTGGGGTGGCTATGTGCTGCTGCAAAGGATTGATAATCAAAGGAGAAAGAAGAAAATAATAGCGTACTTTGTAACGAGTACGTTTGGAAAACAGCGACTAACGATTCTATTTCCTTGTCCTCAATTTTCGTTAACCGAGATGAGGTAACTGGTTCGGAGGTGTCGACTTCCATGACTACGTCGTCATCTTCGCGTCCCTCCTCCATAGGAAAGTGTTGTTGTTCGGCCGGGCGTAGTTTCAAAAAGCCCATCATGAGTGGGTCAAATAAGCTCTCCACAGGAGCTGAAAGATGTGCAGGTACATCGAACACAGTGTGATCATCTGGTCCTGCTTTTTGCTGCAAAGTCGCAGCCGAAAAGTCGCTTGCAGGCGGTTGATCAAAGATGGATTTCCCGAAGATATCTTGGAAGAGTGTTCGCCGCTGAGGTAAAGACCGTGATTTGATCCCTGTTGCGAGAGTCCCTTCTTCCTCAAGGGCCTTTACATCATCACCGACGAGGACGAACCTCCAATCTTGGGTGACCCCTGCAAGGCTCAAAGAAGAGGTAGGTTTGGACGAATAC
This sequence comes from Lentinula lateritia, assembly GCA_028011325.1. NCBI lineage: Eukaryota > Fungi > Basidiomycota > Agaricomycetes > Agaricales > Omphalotaceae > Lentinula > Lentinula lateritia. The sequence continues at coordinate 229,540 of JANVFT010000051.1, forward strand.
CATACCGCGTTCAGTAATGTGAAAGGGAGGTAAGTTGTCTTTGAAGGCTTGGACGATGAAGGGGAAAATGAATGGATTCTTGAACGTCCTGGTGCGGCGGAGGTAAAGATTGCAAAGCTGTCATTTTCAGGATGAGGAACCACGTTGTATATAGGGTAGGCACTTGTGTAGGACCACCGTACTGTTACTGATTAAGTGCAAGCTCTAGTGGAATGAGGAAGAATATTCACCTGAACGGGAAACGATATCCCATACCACAAGTTCTTGCTTCCCCTGAACCGCCAAAAATCGCCCTCGCCCAACAAAATGTGACATATACGCATGTGGACATTCTGGTGAAGTGAATGTAGTTCGGTGGATGTTTGTCAACGCATCGTACAGCGAGACATGGGTTCCAAAAGTCACTGCTAACAGAGATCCATCCGGCGACCACGAAACGTGCGAGGGTACTTCATTGCGAAAACTGAAGGATGAACGTGCTATCCAAAATCCTATTAAAAAGAGTCAAAACTCGCTATTAGATAGAGGATGAGAAGACGCAACAGACCTTCCCCTTCTTGGCTCTTTTCTCGGTCGAAGCGAAGCCTCCATGTTTTGACTGCGCCATCTCCTCCGGTCGTGACCAAATATGACTCCTGACCAGGCCGAGGACGAGGGCTAAAAGAAATAGCCAAAATCTTGTGAAGTCCATGTGGTCTGTCTACTCGAGTATTGAGCGTCCACAATGAAGTCCTCTGATCCCAATGCCATATTTTCAGATATACTTCTCCTTGAAAGTCCTCGGGTGGGACGCGAGTGTCTATGGAAGCCATCCAATCACCGGACGAAGAGATTTCAGTGCATTCAACTCGCGACGGCTCTACAGACTTTTCTTCTCTTCGTGACACTCTATTTGACGGGGAGATCTCTAATTCGGAGACTATTTTCGATGAGGCGAAGGAGAACATTTGGACTGAAGACGGGTGGGATGAAGGAATGATAAAGGTTGAGGAGCTAGGATGTACTGCCAAAGGGACAGACTTTGAAGAGGAAGAATTATCCGATGGGACTGCAGGAATTCGATATAAGCCTTGATATCAGAGAGACAATTGACTTCACCTACAAAGCTTAATACGGGAGTAACTCCTTGATATTCTGAGCGTGGATGCGCTCACAAACACGAAAGTCGCATCCTTCAAGCCCAAAAGGTACTCCTCTCCTGCGTGTAAGGTTTTTGTGATCGAGATAGTTTGGATAGGTGCGCCTAATCGAGGTACAAATTCCTTTTTACCCGAGTGCAGTTGCCATATCACAAGTACAGATTCTTCTCCACCACTCAACAAATATGCACCATTAGATGTAAACGCGAGTGAAGACACTGCATGTGCATGCCAGTGAAAACTCGCGGTGTGAGTCTTCTTTTCTAATCCGGCTACCTTGACGTTTGTAGGCTCATGTAGACAGTACCAGAGCCTGATGTTCCCCTTCACATCGCCAGTGGCAAAGTAGTCTTCCACGGGATGGAAAGCTAGACAGTTGATTCTATCAGGCGAGACATATTTCGTGAAGCCAGATTTAATGATCAACAGGTTGGCGACATAAGCCTTGTGTCCTGCAGTAGCAACTAGCCAATTTCCACTTGGTGAGATGGCAAGACCAGTTGGAAAACGTATTTTTCCAAGAGGTGTTATGTCCGAGGGTTTCTGGGCCGCAGACTGAGCCGAAGCAGCCGCAGCTTTTAATGATATTCGAAGCACAGATGAGGCGTCTTCCGCTGAGTTGAATAGTGAGAAAATAATACATAGCTACTATGGACTGGACAAACTGACCAAGCTTTTTTGTCGGCTTACTTGGACGAGAGACAGTAACAAAAACAAAATCCTGATGTTTGTCGTGCGTACAGATGTGGTGTATGGGCTGAGCAATATCCAAAGTTCTGATTAAAGTAGCATCCAAGTAATCCCATATCCTGATAGTTCCATCTAACGAACCCGTTATGATTTGAAAGATGTTCAGAGGATTAAGGACAACCGATGTTATCTCTGAAGAAACACCGGTAGTAGATGACGGGACAGACAAAGTGGACACCAATTGTCCAGTAGATGTGGCGAATATCTTCACTGAAGAGCCTACGAGTATAAAATAATAACTGACATAGAACGCGTTTCAAATCAGAGAAATGGAGATGGATGAATCATTCTTACCTGCCATCCTGGGTAAATATTGGAGAACTTTGACTCGGATGAGCATCTGTTAATGATATCCAGTCTAATGGCGGATCGTCTTCGTATACCGGGTGATTGTTGAGCGTTGCAGTCGACGGCTTCCCCGCTGCCGATCGTTTCCTTTGGCCGCCACTCGCTTCCTTGCTCTTTCCTTTTTCTTTCGAGCCCTTCCTGAATTTCCTTATCTTTTCTGGAGCTGATAAAGGACTGAGAGGAAGTGAAGCATCTTGCGGCTCGTGAGACGTCGAGGCCGCCATTACAGAGACGAAAAAAATTGTGACATAAGCGCTCAACGATATTTTGGTTTCACAGCGCCTAAGCCTATGTATGAGCGCTTAGAGTTTCTGACCAGAGTGCGCCTAAGTATCCCGGTTTTTTGAAACATGTCTAGTACAGCGATACACAAATACAATGCGACTTATAGGTTCTATACATACAGTACCGTAATATGCAATGACTTATGTATAAGAGAAAACAAAAGTATCACGGTTTGGAGCCCACAAGGACCCTTATCGATCTACAAGGCAATCGTTGGTCTTCGAACGAAGCAGTCCGTCTAGCCTCCGACAATGCTTCACGCATTCCTTCACGCATCCGCTCCTCCTCAATGAGTTCAGCTTTCGACAAGGGTTCTCGAGCAGGTTGTGGCCACCCCAATTCATGTAAAGAGCACCAAAGCGAGACCCGCGATTGCATATCACTAAAGCACAAACGTTAGCCACATGTGACTAATGATACCTATCTACATATACAGAGACACACCTTCGGTAGCGCTCCAAAAGTCGTTCAAATTTTTTGCGATTGTGAACCTCTTCGAATTCTTCTTCGTCATCCCATCCAAAAGGCTCGAGTTCCTCTTTTCGATTACGCAACCGATCCTTCAATTCCTCCCAAAGCGCATCCTGGCAGCCCAGTACGTAGTTGTAGGCACGAAAAAGATGCATAGCCAAAGAACGTTCGTTGAGCGAATCGAGTCGTTCATTGTTAACTAAAGGAACTTTGGGTGTAGTTTTGTCTGCAAGCCCGTTGGTCTCTAGCGCGTAAAGCTCCCTTGGCGGAGGTGAGGGAATATCCTCGTAGTTGTCATCGGAGTCACTTATGACAGCCGAAGAAAGTGCTTCAGCAAGTTTGGGAGGCGAAGGGTGAGATTTGTCCCGGGAACCTTGTGAGGATCCACTGGTAGACGAAGAAAATGACACCGATATGGGACGTATGTTAGATGTTGAATTGCTCATGACGGAGGCCCGTTGTTCAAGTTCTAGGCCCAATGGTCCAAGAGCATATGCCGTGGTTATTTGAGGTGAAAGAGGTTGTAAAGGAGGCAGGGGAGGTGAAAAGAAGCTCAGAACTGGTCCCAGTGTAACCTGTCTGAAATAAGTTGTGAAATAGCTCGGTAATAGGGCTGAAAGATTAAAAAATGAGCAGGAAGCACTGATACAAAATAAAATAAACAGAAGACCAACCAGACGGCTGCATATTGATGAATCGATGCTCAAATACGGATTTGTGCAGCGATTCAAGTAATGCATGATCATGATTCGGTGTTAAAGGTGTACTTTCGAACGAGGAAGAGATACTTCCACGTACTGAGCCTTCCGGCAAATGTACGGATGTAGAACGACGCGGTTTCGCTCGCATAGGTGCAGTGAACCAGCGAGGAAGTGAGGGGAAAATGATATCGTCTTCAATCATTTCCACAGATCCTCCCGGACGCAAGACACGACAAATTTCCTGCAAATACTTCAGTAAATTTCGTGGTATGATCGGGATGATGTCCTCACATCAAATAAAACATCCCACTAAATGTCTATGAGCGGGAAAGATGTTGATCAAAAGACGGGTACGCACTTTGTTTTCTGGAACTCCCAAAGAGATAGATTGAACATGTATGTGATCAAATTCGTCATCCTCAAACGGTAGCTTCGTTGTTAAGCTGTAGATACGTGTTCAAGAGATCATGCAGTGATTAGTATAGGATTAGCGTACAAATTGCCATAGACCCATTGTATCCTTTCCTCTAATGAAGGATCGAAAATCTTGAGTTGAATATCTACAAGGTCGAATCCAACGAATTCTGTAGTCCGCCATTCCTTAGCTGCTTCAATAACCCATGCGCCTGTCTGAATTGAAATGCCATGAGTGAACTGTGTGAGGAATGAGGAGCTCAGGTATTACCCCACAGCCTAGGTCCAGACAGCGTTGTGGACGCTCTCCTTCCAGGAAATCAATGAAGGAGACAGAACCCTGCCTCAAATATTTTACTAATTGCCCGTCCAAATGTTCCAATTCGAGTATTTCCTTGTCGTACGATACTGGATACGGTGCCTTTTCAGGCTCGAAAGAATGTAGTTTCTGTCCGTATCTATAGGTGAACTGTGTTTCTTTGAGCCTAGTACGCCGTTTTCCTTCGGTATTGATGGAAGTGTTTGTAGATGAACGGGGAGGTGAAGACGTTATGCTCCCTGTCTTTTGCATGAACACCTCCGGAGATATGCGCGTTTGATAGGAGGGTTTATGCAGGGTCACCGAGAAGAGTGGGGCAAGATTATAAGAAAGCTCACACTTGCACTTATAGAGATAGAAAGATACAGACAACCATGGCTGTAACTGTAAATGTAGTGACTTGTGAACTCAATAGCGAATCATTCTCATCATTGCAATGATGACAGTGTCACCAAAGCATGCGCTTTTCCGCTTTCTCTTTCTCTTTCAATTCAGTACTTACAGCCATCAAACAACAATTAATCACAGATGCCTCGCAGACAGCCCACATCGACTCGCCAAAAAAAGGAAGAACGACAGCTCAAACGAGCTGTAAAACGCGGAGAAGTCTCTCCCCCACCGCCTAAAGGGAGGAAAAAGCCCACAAAGAGATCCAGGGTTCTTCACAGCAATGCCCCTGCATCTGCTTCAGTCGAATCATCAAGGAAATTGCAGTCCTCTTTCATCAAATCATCACGTCAGTTCCTTGAGAACACCAAAACATTAGCATCTACTATTCCTCTTCCACGACCGATTCCCCCGACTGCAGCTATCTTGCCCCAAAGCTATGAACAGAGCTCTGAGTTCGAAACCTTGACTTGCCCGCGGAGACCGAAGTGGCGATACGACATGTCCAAAAAAGAAGTGGAATCGAACGAAGAGGGTCTTTTCAAAAAATGGTTGCAAGACACAGATAGCGCTTTAGAGAGATGGAGATTAGGGAAGAAGAGATCCGACGACCATCTTGATGATGCAGAACGCGAACGAGAGCCAGCCATCGTACGTTCCTCGTCGTCTTTCGAGCGGAATCTGGAAGTATGGAGACAATTGTGAGTCCATCGATGTATCTATGTCCTACACATTCCCTCATCGATGTAGATGGCGTGTTACAGAAATATCGCAGATAATCCTTGTACTCGTAGACTCCAGATGTCCTCTTTTACACTTTCCGCCGTCTCTTGCACGCTATCTTTCGAATCACAAGGTGATCCTTGTACTCACCAAGGTCGATATCACTGGCCCTGTACGAGCAAATGCGTGGATCGATTACCTCCGCAATTCGTTTCCTGGTCTCAGGGTGGTGCAGGTACAGGCGTACGGCACCAAGGAAGAGAGTTTTTATCATCAAGGGCGGTCTAAATACGAGTCCCGGGTTCCTCAGATATTCAAAGAACAGTTACTTGACGCGATCCGAGACCTGCACGCAGAAATCTTGCAGCCACCCAAGAAGATAATAGAAAATCCTGATCGATTGAAAAGCTGGAAGCCACCTGTGAAGCAGGAGATTGACTGGAATGCCGCCTTGAATCATCACGCCCAACGAACTATGGTTGTTACAGACACAAGTGACCCAGAAGAGGGCAGTTTCCTTACTATTGGATTGCTCGGGTCACCCAATGTCGGCAAGTCCTCGCTACTGAATGCTCTCTTCGGAGAATCCAAGGTTCGAGCTTCAAAGACTCCCGGGAAGGTATCGTTCACGTTTTTCGAACAATGCGCTGTATACTTACACCGAAGATTCCAGACGAAACATTTTCAAACTCTTTTGTGGACGTCGGAAATTCGCTTTGTGGATTGTCCTGGATTGGTTATGCCTAACTATGTACCCATGGAAATGCAGGTCTGTGGCGACGCATACGACACTCGCGGAAGATAATCTTACACAATAGGTGCTTTCGGGAGTTTTACCAATCTCTCGTGTCTCTGCCATCCCCGCATGCGTTCACTACGCAGCCCAGCTTCTACCGCTAGAGGACATCTTCAATTTGCCCCATCCTCGGTCCGAGGAACCTCCAATCACTGACAAGCGCACTTGGCGCGAGAACATGGAACGAGTAGAGAATGTATCGATGTACTGGACAGCCATGGACATCCTTGTATCATTTGCGAACAAGAAGTCTTGGGTTACTGCAAAAGCTGGACGTCCGGATTTTTCGCGAGCAGGAAACGCCAGTAAGCGAATCTTTATCCCTTTTTCCATTTATAGACGTATCATATCTCCCCAGTCTTGCGTGCTCTCGCTGAGGGACAGGTCTCTTGGGGATTTTGGCCTCCCGGTACTCCGCTTTTTAGTATTGAACCAGAAGACCGTGACGGCTTGGGTCACGGTGTTTGGATCAAGCAATATAACAGGAAAACCTCTGGCGGGGAGGATAATAACGAAGTCTCAGAAGACGACAGTGATGATGATGACGATTCCTTCCCAGAAGACTCGAATGATGATGACAGCAATGAATCTGAACTCGAAAGCGACCGTTGGTCAGGAGGAGATACCAAACCAATCAACGCTGGAAAGTATCCACCGACCACTACTCGCTTTGCAGTCTTGCACATCGAAAGTGATGAAGGGGCCAGTGAGTTGTATGACGACGAGTAACCTTTAGCAGTGTGGAGATTTCGACCGTTTGCGTGTCCGGTCCGCAACGGGAGGGGGAGATCGTTACACCCTGGTAGTACTGTAGGCACTGGGAGCGCACATCATGATCATACCTGTATCATACGGTAAGTGGTCCTGCGATGCGACGTTCGCGTATAGAATATCCCAAATACACAGTTATTGACAACCCCGTCCCTTGAAATCTTGAGAGTGATCATGCGGTGGTAACCATCCTTCTCCCCTTCTTCCTCTTTTTCAGGTGAATTTCTAAAGGCTAAAAACAGAAATAACCAGGTGCAACACCCGGCCCGCACTCGAGTTACTTTCCCGTCAACGTATGCCCTTGCAAACTGAAGGTCATTTGCTATGGAATTCATTTTTTTACTGCTCCGTATTGCGACCGACATTTTCGCTGACGGTTTTACATCGGGCCGTTGCTCGGGGTATAAGGTATAAATTGAAATTTGAAGGGTATGCATTGTGAGATTGTGTCCCAAGTAAAAAATGTTCTCCCTCACCGTCGTTTCTGTGTTGTCATTGCTTTCTTCTGTCGTCGGTTCAACCGTATACCTTGCAGGAGATTCTACTATGGCTCCTAATGGTGATGGGGCAGGAACAGGGACGGATGGTACGCTCCCTATCTCTTTGATTTGATTGTTCTTGCCTAAACGCTTTGGATAGGATGGGGTCAATATATTGGGCAGTATCTAACACTGTCTGTCAGCAATCAAGCGATAGCTGGCCGTAGCGCTCGCAGTTACACTGACGAAGGACGCTTCACTACTATCATTGACGAGGTTGTCGCTGGAGATTTCGTGAGTGCGTACTATTTTCGTATACGTAAAATTGTTGCCGTCTACTCACAGAGGACGATATAGTCATCGAGTTTGGTCACAACGATGGTCTATCCGGAGACGTGGATAATGGTAGAGAAGATGCTTTCGGTACGCTTATGCGTCGTCCATTCCCCTTTTCATTTGCGTTTTGATATGCTTTGTAGGAGACAGTTTGACCACCACTGCAACAGTGACGGAAACAGAGTAAGTCCCGTTGGTCTTTATTCCCTTGATTATCTGACCGTTGTTAACATCCAGCGGGAGCACGGAGGTCATTCATACGTTCAATTATTATATGACGAACGCAGTCAACTCTCTCAAAGCCAAAGGCGCCATTCCAATAATTTCCGCCCAAACCCCTGACAATATTTGGGACGGTGACGTGATCACTGCACCACCTCGATTCGTGCCCTATGCACAAGAAGTTGCTGGAAACACTAGCGTCACTTATATCGACCACTACGACTACGTTGCACAAGCGTATGAAGCAATCGGAGAGACTACTGTCAATACGTATTATCCTATTGACCACACTCACACCACCGTGACGGGTGCGAATGTCGTCGCGGAAGCCTTCGTGCGAGGCCTCCTGTGCTCTTCGAGTACTCTGAAAAATTTTGTGAACAGTGCAGGCCAAGCCGCTCCGAGTGAGTGAAGTGTTTTTGTTAATACTAACACTGAATACCAATCAATATGTATAGATGGCTGCTTGTGATTGATTATTCGTCTTTGGCTATACTTTGGATGTACTGTTTTATAGCAACTGAACTCAACCTGTAGTCATTATCGTATCTATTAGTATTTTCCAATGCGAAAGTTCCTTCAAGACAAAGACGTAACGTAAGCAAACTTGGCTTTCACCGTGACGTTGATGCTGTCCTCGCTTTTCACCAAAAAACCTCAGCGCGAAACTGGTGCAGAGTCGCCTAAGGTCACTGAAGCGCCGCAAGTCTTGAATCGAACATCGAAGAGCTCACCTCATTCGCTAGTCACTGGCTTACACACTCCACACGATGCTGCATTGGCAGAATTATACGCGAAGCCTTCAGAGCACTTTGAACATGAGTCTGAAGGGGGCACGATTGAGGAAGCTCACGCGTCTGCTGGCCTTCCTTCACCAGATATCGCCACCTCAAATCACCCTATCCCTCGCGAAGTCGTCGGAGATCCCTTCAATGGGCAAAAGCTGGGAATACTTGGCCTTCCTGATTCCAATCTGAATCCTGAAGCTCATATCCCTCTGAGTGATGCCGCTAGTCGCAACGAAGAGATATGGTCTCGACTGTCTACTGTCATAGATCTGCAAAGTCAAATTGCAACTCTGCATCTCGAGATGGAGGGAATAGGTGGCAAGGGTGACCAAGGAAAGGGTAAAGGGAAGGGAAATAAGGCACCCAACGTCAGCAAGAGACCTCTAGTGCGCGCGGCCAGTAGCACGGCGGAGTTATTGGATCTCGAACACGATGAAGGTGTTGGTGTTGGAGATGATGAGGATGAAGAGCAGAGGAAGGATAGAGAAAGGGAAGAAGATTTTGCAAGGCTAGCCGACCAGTTCGAGGGGAGGAAAGAAGGCGTGAAGAGCATCATGTCAAAGGTGATTGTCTACTTACTTTATCCCACTGTCTCATTTACCGAAGAACGTGCTTTCAGCTCGATGAATTATCACTGGCGTTGACCGAGTTTCACGCGTTGCAGGCGCCCAACATCCAATTTCCCTCTTCAAGACACAACTCCCTTCCTGTCACTACCCCTACTTCTGGTATCCAGACAACCAAACCACCTGTAACGCTACCTCCCATTATATCAATACCAAAAGATCGTCCCCCTACGAATATTCTCAGTCCTTCACGTATGTTGGACAGTCCTGATTCTGCTGAGAGTCATGAGTTCCGATGATATGGTCCGCATTCGATTCTGGATCTTATTTCTCCCATTCGTTCAATGAACTATACATGGATGTTCAGTATCTCGAAATACGAAATACATATCAACCGCGTAATTCACGCCCGTGGAGACTTCACGTTTTTTGCGCTAGTCTATGTCTCCATACTCCGAAGGTGAGGTGGTGCGCCACCTTGGGAAAGACTCACATCATCATCTCATTGCTCCAGAGGTATTTTGAAACCGTATAGGCGGCTATATCCTACTGAAGGCAGCTGAGTATCACGCGGACGTGCTTCTGCTTTAGCATGTGTGGAGTGTGGGGCCTTCGCAGGTTCACAGTATGCTCTGTTATCACCACTCGAAGAATGCTGTTATATCATGGGCCTCCCTCCAGAAATGCGCAATGGCTACCACAGTGCAATGTTTTTTTTAAATTGGACGAACCATACTCTCGACGGCAGGGACACTCTGCAATCATTCAATCCTCCTTTCTTCTTCCCAATGCGTCCGACGGTTTATCGCTTACAGACTCTTACAGAATGCAGCCACGCAGCCCCCGTGTCTGCATTCCGAGGATCTGACACCCGCTTAATACGTCGATCGCCGGAGATTTGGATGAGGAAAAAAATTCTCGCCCCCAGACTTGAGCTACGCGCCGAAGGGCTCTGGACATAATGTATCAAAGTCAAATTTAACACCACTAGCTTTTTATTCAGCTTTCCGCTTTAATAGAGAATTCCTGGACCACCCGTCGACAAATTCTTGATAAAAAAACCAATTCCATACCTAATGAGACCTTATGCTGATTATGGAGGTCGTTACAAAGCACATCTACGCCCATCGAAGCAACGATCTATAATTTGCAAGTGGTCGTATCTCCGCATTCCAAACGAAGCTTACAGGGTGAGGGTGCTATGGTCCATGGATGACTGATGCATATAGGAATATAGCTAAGGTCGATTACTTCTACATGACGATCCGAATGATATACCCCTGCAAACGAATTGAAGTGGTGCTTATGTTTGGTGGTATGAGAGTCTATGACGCTTTTTTGTTGATATCTTTCGAAACATCATCACTGTCTGTGCCTGCCTAGAGTGAAAATAATGTTGAATGCAGCGTGAATAGACTGGGAACATAACGAAACAATTTGCCGCAGCTCGATCGCGATGGCCCGTTGCCTGTACTATTTGTTCTGGCCACAAGTATATTTATGTTTCAGAATTGTTATGTGATGGAAGACTACGATATACCGCACATCCTTAGTGCTATGTAGTACCTGTCTGATCATTCTAATAAGCACAGTAGAAGATCCAACGATTAAGCATAATTAAACTAGTTGTAACCACATTACGACCTGTACTACTCGGAGAAGGATCCACAAATGGAGGCCAGCTCCAGCTCCAGGCGCTATCTACACATTATGTAGACCTTAGGAACAGCCAGGAATCTTGCAAAAACGCGTTCAACACGCGTTTTATAGATTCGAAGAAGTCGCCAATTTTCACTGAGTTCAGAGTTGTCTGGATATCAGCGATGGGGCAATGTATTAATTCTCGAGATACCGGCTTTCCATTGAGATATCGAAACTGTAGTCCGGTATCTTTATTGGTAGCACTGAATGACAAAATTCAATCAACAAGAAAAGCAGAGAGAAACACTGGCAATTCGGATAATGAATCAGGCTCTGTCAGGCTTAATGACAGACAGAAAGGAAAAGTTTCTAATTTTCATTATAAGGTTGGATTAGAGCGACGTTGCAATTTATAGGAGCTAGATTATTGTGCGGATGATGTCACGGGCGCTCATCTACTTAAAGCTTTTGTTTTCTTTCCCTGTCGCGAGGCATTTCAATTAGCTTTATCACAGTAAATTGCTGTGACTCCTACGATACTGCGCTCAGTAAGTATAAAATTGCTGTGGGACTACTAGGGCGCTCCCATCTCAACAATCATGTCCTCTTTCGGATTACCTCCTCTTCCTCTCCCTCTCAAATCAATATCACCTTATCTGCAGCGAGCAGCTGAACTACACCAAAAAGATCCTGTGATAGCGTATTGGTGCGCTTATTATGCTGCTCAAGTGGGTATTTCACTGAAGGCGAAGGATAATGCTTCACGGACGCTTTTGCTCGAACTCCTTGATGTATTGGAGAAGCTAAAGAGAGACATCGGCCCCAACGATGCTATTGACACAGAGTCTGCCAGCGCAGCATACGTCGAAAACTTTGCACTCAGGGTGTTTAGCGTTGCGGATGATGAAGATAGAAGTGGTAACAGTACCAGGTACGATGTCTATTTCTCAGAATGTGAACACAGGCCTTACCCCGATTATATCTTTCGTCAGATCTACCGCAAAGAAGTTTCTTGCTGCTGCTAACTTTCTTGAGGTTCTAAAGACATTTCCGAAGACGGAGCTCACCGAAGCGGTATGGTCGTTTGAAGTCCGATTGAAATCACTATGCTCACAAATAGGTCACAGACAGAAGGGAAGATCAGATATTCCAAGTGGAAGGCGGCAGACATTGCCAAAGCCTTTCGGGAGGGCCGTAAACCTACTCCTGGCGCAGCTGGCGAGCAGTCATCGCAACCGGTACTTGAATCGTCTGAGGTCACACCCATCTCGACGAGAACAGAAACTGATGAGACTTCTGCGGCATCTACCATGTCATTTGGAATTGACACGAATCCTTCCTTGAAATCAGCTTCTCTCACATCTTTACCCCCTTCACGTCTTTCGCCGCTCATCAAACGTTCTTCACCGCCGCCTGTTCTAGACGAACTTCCTCCTCAGCAACCGTTTACTCCACCTCGTTCTCTCTTAGGAGTTGATCCTCACACCCTCGAACCTATATCCCCTGGGAACTGGAGTACAGCGGCTACTCCTGGAGCCGGTACTGTACGGGGAACTCCTACAGATTCACCTATGTCTTCTGCTTTCACTGGAAATTCCTGGCCTCCGGAATCTCCAACACCAAATACGAGGAACAAAAATCGAAGAGGAAGTCAGAGTAGTGCTGGCTCCACTGACAGTGCCCAGTCCTCTGGACTTGGGGGCATTGAAAGACAGAGGGCAAACATGTCTCCGAGAAAGGTTCATTTCTCTACGAATACAACTTCCATACATCCGCCGTCTGCTAATGTGGCTCTTTTTCCTTCCGATACGATCTCACCGTCTTTTGTCCCTCCGCACATGCCTTCGACGTCGTCTACGCACCATCCTCCTGTCCCGCCTGATCTTCACTCTGAGATACAGACTACTCAAGCACCACCACCTTTATCGGTTCCTAATACTATCCTGCCGTTGATCCCACCGCCCATAGTTTCGCAGGAAGTTGAACTCACTCCCGCTGTTGTCGCCAAAGCACAGAAGCACTGTAGATTTGCTATTAGTGCGCTTGATTACGAGGATGCGGAGCAGGCTAAAAAGGAGTTACGCGCAGCACTTACTGCTCTCGGCGGTTGAATTATTGATCTCATTATTGTACCCAGTTGTACCCTATCTTTTGCTCTTGATTTACGGTATACTTTGCATGGTATACCTAGTAGAACATACCGGAAACGTACATGTTTCTTCGGCAGTGCTGATTATTGATTCTCCTGTACTTCTCTTGCCCCGACTTGCTCCGACTCATTACGACCGCCCAAAGCTGTGCCGATGTCGCAATCGTGTCATGCGGTATATAGAAAACGCCTCGTGGGAGGTTTTTTTTTCTTGAACAATGAGCACGAACAATGAAGCAAAGTCAATTCTACGCTCCGGTCGTAGCTCCCTGCAGGTGCTGTAATTTCCTTCCACGGAGCCATATGCGGGACTTCACAGGGTGCAAATTTCCATAAGTTGCTGCCCCTTACTGAAGACTTTTGGAAAATTGATGTAAATTTCCGATAAGATAAGATTTGTGACTTATGGAAAGTATGTATCTGCGAATCTGCTACCGGGATCGGAGATCGAATTGCTCATCCGCCTGACAGATTCTCATCACGAGACATTTTTCCGCGGTAGCGTAATGACTCACCACGTATAAAAGCGGTTGCTCTTCAAGATGGATTCCCGCGTTCGCAATGTCTTACTACCACCATAGTGAAGAATTCCAACAACAAGATACTAATTTTTCGAATGATACGACTGAACCGCTCCCTAGTTGGGAAACGCTCGACCATCAGCCTCAACAGCCACAAGACTCGCCCTCTGATAGTCATAGTGCCTTCGTATCGCCCGCAGCCCCGATTCCCCACGCGCTGCCTTCTCATCAATTTGACTTTTCACCGTTACATACTCCCGTAGAATATGGTGAGAACTCTGACTTTTTGTTTTCTTCTCAGCAGGCAGGCCCATCTAGGGTCATGAATTTTGCGTCGCAAGAGCGAATTGTTCGATCTGAAGGGTATCCTTCCCCAGAAGCGGAGTTCTCTCAGCCCAGTCCTTCCCCAACTACGCCAACACTAGTTGGTCCCCAGAGAACAACGCGCTCAAGAGGTACGGTACCTCGAGAGCCTTCAAGAGGCGGTGCTACCCAACGTCAGCATCACCCTTACCAAAGGCCGCAAAGTGCTATGGCCGGAAGGGCTCCCGAGCATCCGGGGGCCAGGTTCTCATTGGTCACTGGCGGTGGAATCCAGCCTTATCCAGCGTCGATGTCTGCTCCGGCTTCGGAGGCAGGATCCAGGTGCGTCGTGAACTGTTCACTAGATTCCGAATATTTGTGAACACACGAGCTTCCGTCTAGCCATGCATCATCCACCATGCCACCACCATCTATGGCGTTGCCACAAAGACCTTCGCCAGTCACGGTCTCCATCCCCACAAGCTTTCACCAGCCTATGGGTCCTCCGCCAGAACCCTCACCCCAACACCCTCAACCTACTCAACCGCGGCTCCCACCGGTGACGATGGTTCCACCTTCAGCAACTGCTCCCAACACAGACTTTGCGACTGTGGTTCGACGAATCCGTGCGGTCACAAAATACTTTTTTACCCCACGGATTGACAGTTTTTATGATACCACTACCCACACTTTGAAGGCTTATCTCGAGCTACCAGGCGTACGTCGAGAGAATCTATACGTCACTCTTGCGAATTCTGCGATCACCCGTCACAGAAGTATCAATGTCTGGGGGTTTTCTCTCTCCCCCAATTGGCTCGCAACTGGTCCAAGTGCTGGCGCTGGCACCTCCAGTATTTTACAAGAAGCAAGTTCGATGACGGGAACAACTATGCAAATGTCTAGTGGTTCGTCGAGTTCTACTTCTAATGTATCAGTTCCTTCTACGAGTGTGGGAGAAGCGGCAGGTACTGCTCAGGCTGCTAGTACAGACTCTGGCGGAGTAGCAGATGCAAGGCCTCCGGTGGTGACCTCCTCAATGGAGATGTCCCTCGGTCTTGGCCTACCGCCTCAGTATAGCTTGAGAGAACGTCGATATGGGGAGTTTTACAGACTGTTGCCCGTGCCGCCTGAAACAAGGGTGCGCTCTTATCTCCATTTTCTCCTTGTCCTCTATCTCCTTGCTGTACCTGCTTGCGTATCTGTTTTCTCATATGCTTCGCCTTACCATGGATTCTCACTACCACCGTTTGTTTTATTCTATAGGCCACGCATGTTCAAGCAGTTCTTGAGGCTGGAGTCCTGGCCTTGTTCATTTCCTTCGGGACTCCCTTGACTGAAGGACAAGTAAATGCTGGAAGGGAGGTCATCAGCGTGCGTTGAAAAAAGTACCTCCAGGTATGTTATCGAATATGCCAACGTGTCTTCGCTAACTTTCCGTCATACCAGCTGTCTATTGAACCCTACGTTTTCTTCGGAAAATGAACTACCATCAACCTGCTATTACCTTGAACATTAGGTCTCTTGGCTTCAACTTTAATTCTTGTGCTACAACTCTAATTCTTGTGCTACAATCGACTCCAAGAGGTTTTTTGTGTTGTCTTTGCTCCGTGTTTTCGTCGATTTGTGTTTCATGTTTCGACCATCCTCACCACTTATCTACTACTCTTACTGTTCGAGTCCTGCTTTTACTACTTATAGTCCCTTTCACCTCATACAATCTCCTGTCTCGTAGTAGTGTTTGCTATTTATCTGTATCCATATATCCCGCTCATACGTACTGTGCATACCCTCCTGTTCGTCATCTACCTACGCACCCTAGTTCCACCGCTTTACGTATATAAAATTGCACCATTTATGTAGTGCTGAATCTGATTGATAATTGTCATATAAATCTTGATGTTGGTACCGAAGTATGTAGTCGAAAATTAGCGCGCCAGTGGTTCAAGAACAAGCGCTTCCTTTCTCGGACTCTTATCATACAACTTGTCCAGGACATACTGTACATATCACTGCGCATTATTCTGTTGGTTTACAGTGATTTCGAAACTCCAAGACTGGATCCAGTGGACACCATTTTTTGCGCGTCGCCGCTCGTGCACTTTCCTCAAAGGAGGCTCTTTGATGAACCACGAAGCAAATCGGGGTTATTTCAATGGCTATGACGAATATGGTAGCGGCTTCAACTTCTTCTATGCTTACGATAGCAACATAGGCCAAGAAAGTTTACCTCAGAGCCGAAATGCAGATCCTTACGCAGAGGAATACCCAACAAATTTCACGCAGCACCCTCCAAGTTATCAAGTCGATGCAGGATCATATGGTCTGGGCTATTCCGAAGCTGGGAATCCGAACCATTGGCACCATGATACTGACATTCAGGGCGACACCGTTTCACGACAACGGCCTCACTTGAGAACTTTTTCTAATCGAAACAACCACAGTGCTGGCCGACGCGACAGACCTACAATTCAGCCCGAACACATTCCAGTTCCTAGCTCCACATACCTCCGTCTCGCTGAACAGCCTTCTGTTCGCCTGACGGATTCAACTCAGACACGAAAACTCCTTATACTTGATCTGAATGGAACTCTGCTATATAGGGAGCCTAGAACTAGAGACGGATACGATCCTTACGCTCTGAACGAGTCTCGTCCACTACGACCAACACATACACGACCATATATGTCATCTTTCAAAGCATTCTTATTCCATCCCGAGACTCGAAAATGGCTGGATACGATGGTTTGGAGCTCGGCTCAATATCCCAATGTTAAGGATATGGTCGGTCGGTGTTTTGGCGAAGAGGAGGTCAAAGGTTACGCAGAACACGTAGAGAGCCTGGCAGATGGAACTGAAAGCCATAGGGAAGGCTTGGTGGCCCTTTGGGATCGAAAGTTTCTAGGTCTGAGTGAGACTCAATATAGTAAGTTACCGCCCCTGTATCCTAGTCGACTCTTGAATCCATATGTACTTTCACCAGGAAATAAATTCCAGACGACGAAAAATCTTGCCAAGCCTTGGGCGCTCCTTCCTTTATCCACATTTTCCGGACCCACCAAAATGCTCTCGGAGGCTTGGGATCGTGTGGAAAATGATGATGTTGACATAGAGACCGCATCCAAGTCCTCGGGCGTTAACAGCGGATCCCGACTCAATAATACTTCGTTCCTTAATTCACTCTTGGAGGAAAATCATCTCACCCGCAACGACCTATTATCACATTCTGCCCTTTCTACTTTACTACTTGATGACTCCCCACTGAAAGCTCGCATGCAACCCTATAATCATGTTTGCGTACCTGAATACGAAGGCAAATTTTATGCACGAGATGTTCGTATTGCGGAAGCACGCGATGGGGATGCTTTCTCTGATGACATAGCTGTTGCAGTAGAGCGGACTGAGACCTCTTCGTCCGAGGATGTCACATCAGCTGGGGTTGGAAAACGCAAACGATCTCGGTCACTGTCCCCTCAACTTTTGCCTCATAATCACAAAAAGATGAAGAGACTCAGCCCTGAATACGATGCCGACGATCTCTCACAACACCATGATCATATACTACTTGCCGTCATTGGACTGTTGGAGGCACTCAAATATGAATCAAACGTCGCCGCTTGGATTAAAGACAATGGATTGTTCGCCTCTAACCGCACCGAGTCAGAATATGTTAACCCGACTCTGTTAGAAGGTGACCTAGAGGCCATAAGAATAGTCGAGGGTCATGACGCCGAACTTGATGGTCTCTATCGTAACAGTGTGCCAGAAGGTGTCAATGGCGTGGCTCTCATAGCTAAGAAGAAGAAAGAACGGTGGAGAAATAATCGTCACTCTGGCCGAGATTCCGGTGTGTCTGCACTGTCATTGGGCTCAGAGTCATCCTGGACCGACAGTAGTATGAGCTTTTCGGAATCTGTTGACTTGGGACACGGAAATGATATAGGTGTTGGGGTTGCTCGAATCAAGAACGAGGACAACGAGATATATCCAAGCCAGTCACAGCATACCGAACCAGCTTCACGACCGAATACACCAGATTCCAGAGACACTTCGACTTATTCAGGTGCCACAACTCAGCCTCCCTCTCCTCCAAATGCCAGACTTAGACGAGATCTAGCAAGGAAGAGGCATTTACTCCCGCGACAGGAGCGAAGAGATGTCCCGCAGTCCCTTCCGCCTACACTGAATTTCATGGATTCTATATACTTATATGGTAAAGAGGATATGTCAGATAGGTTGAAAGCTGAGCCATCGCTGAAGAGTTCGAATCTGGATTGTACGAGACATGTAGATCACACAGTGGAGTCTAATTCGGGTGAAAAGGATATATTCTCTAACCCCCGTGCAAGTCCGCCTGGTCTTACCGGAAAGGGGTTAAATATCGATATATCAGTTGGGCTGGAGACCCCTCCCGCCGAACTCAGCGTAATCGAGAATGCAATCGCCCAGACATCCAAATTCCAAATTCCAATCCAACCCCTTCCTTCGTTATGGTACCAGCATCCTCCTGCAAGGTGGTATTGGGTCCGCCGAGGTGTGCAAGCCTTGAAAGAGTTAGGCTTAGAGGTTATACCTGGTGTTGAAACTAATCTAGATTGATTATTCCGACAACTCGCATCTGCTTTTCATACGTTCTAAATCAAATCGCTATTGTCATCGTGCTTTCATTGTGCTTTCTAGCTCCAAATCGGAGAAACTGTATACGTTCCATGTATAAACGACATAAAACCATAACTGTAGGGTCAGATAATTCACAAGAATGTAAAGGATCATCAGGATGTTGAGCGAAGGATGAATGAGGCTACGCTACAGGAGGACATCTTGATTGGAATTTAAACTTTGAGATTTTTTAGCCTTTCTTCTGCTCTGGCTTTCTCTTCTAGCATCCTGATGCGGTCTTTGACTGAATTTCCCCCTACGGAAAATTTCAACGGAGATTGGTCGATGCTGACCGGGCGTTCCCTATCAGATGGAGGAGCCGCCAGCGTATGTGATCTAGCTCGGCCTGTGATAGGTGTAGATGATTTCGTTCGGGTATTTTTGTAGGGTATCTGAGTAGAATGTTCAAGAACAATATCAACTTGGTGATCTGGATGTATCGAAGTAACTATAGTATCCGAAGCTCCCGTTGGAACTACTCGAGGGAGAACTCCATCGACAGCGCCGCCCCTCATCAGCACACTACCTCCGGATTGAGGAGGGAGACCAGTATTTATGCTAGAAGGAATATTCGGGAGCATCCGAGAGCTCGCCTTTGATCCACCAGTAGTCAAGGAAGATAACGCGCTAGCCTTCCGAGTAATTTCGGCGAATGGAGATCGTGATGAAGATTCATCGCCACCTTCCTCATCCAAAACT
The DNA here is from genome assembly GCA_028011325.1 of Lentinula lateritia. Classification (NCBI taxonomy): domain Eukaryota; kingdom Fungi; phylum Basidiomycota; class Agaricomycetes; order Agaricales; family Omphalotaceae; genus Lentinula; species Lentinula lateritia. Next base: position 249,004 of record JANVFT010000051.1, read on the forward strand.
TCGACTTCGTCCGGTATTTCTTCCCGGGGACGAAAATAAGAGCCTGCAGTGGAACTTCTTTGGCGAGCCATTGCGGTGCCTCCGGCTTGCGAAGAGGTCCGTCTACTCCTGTATAAGTTGCTCTGGCCAACAGAAGGCTCCCGAGATGCATTCGGAGGGGCGCTCGCAAACGAGGCCGATTCATCAGCTCCCCGTTCTCGATGAATCTGACTATTATTCCTTTGTAGGAGCTGATTATCGTCTTTGGCCTGCAGCTTCTGCTGAACTCGTTCCGCAAACGAAGAAGGGCCTCGGGGGCGGGCAGATCTCGGTCGAGCCAGGTCGGACTCAGATACGCCTGAGCTAGTACTGGAATGAGGTGAAGTGAGACGGTATTCTTTGGGGGTTGCAGGACGCGGAGTGTAAGTTTCGGCGGTGTCACTGGAAGGGAGGGGTGGTGAAACCTCTTCTGTGGAGTAGTACAAGTCCGCGAAGCGACCACCACATTCTCCATACTTGATGTCGACTTTCAAAGAAGTGACAGCTTGTTGAACAAAATTGTCATCATCATCGCAAGCTGTCGCATTACCGAGTTGTGTAGGGTGGGTATCACCATGTGTAGTAGTTACATCCTCGGAAATGGATGATTGGGAAGAACCGCTACGTCCTGATATATATTCATTATCAATTTCTGCACAAAGATCACCTTCGTACTCAACGTCAGCTGCATCGTCTTCCGAAAGCGGCTCCAACACCCTCCCATTGAGAGTAAAAGGCACATTAGTATTGGGAATTTCGTCTATTTCTGGAGGTGGTTTCTGGCCGAGAAAATCGAGTAACACTTGGTCTTCACGGGGAAAACTAGGTGGCGGATCGATAGAGAGAAAGTTGATTATGCGGATTGGAAGTACGACGTGTATATTCGAAGCTATGGGACCTGCGCTTATAGTGACGCGGAGATTATATGCAATTTCCAAAAGACGAGCACGAGGGATCGTTATAGCGTCCGAGGGTATAGATAGGAAATGACAAAACTCTGAAGTCTCCTCCGGTCGTACACCGGCCCACCACCCCTTGGCGGTAGCGTGACCTCTAGTATGATCTCTCTGTCCCATCTCGAGTACACATTCAGCTACTTGCTTCTGAACAGTAGAAGTTTGGCATGCGTCTGCGTCATGTTCGTCAGATCCCTCAACGTCAAGGTGGGGATTAGGTTTGTATGCCACAGTGGAGCGCAACAGCGTTAGAGTGAGATTTTTGATGGTCTTCTTGCTTTTGTTGATAATTCTGACTTTCACGCAGCCCTGCTGACCAGCGACCCAGTATATGCGGTGCAAACTAGCGGTAAGCCCCACTTTCCCACTACCGCCCATGAGGAGAGACTTAGCAGCAGATCCACGGATTGGTTGAGCCGCAGGAGAAAGCATGGCGGAAGGATTGAGGCGAGGCCAGACTTCGCAGTCGCGATAAAAGTGGGCGATCGAGCGCCTGTCAGTTTCAACTTCTCGAACTTTGACTGAACTGCACCCCAAATCAGAGATACCATCAAAATCAATTGTGAAAGAGTGGAACGCACATCATGACTATGTAACGTATAGCAATCCCGGAATGAGGAGATATTGTACCCTTGGGCGTGCCCTCACCCCCTTCCAGTACGAGATACATTGAAAACGGTAGAACATGCACGCCCTCTTTGGCTGCATAGAAGCCTTCGTTATCAGGAGGCGCATCGAAAAGGAGTTCTGCGGAAGGAGACGCATCTGCTAAAGAAACAGATTGCTGGTAGAAAGTGTGACGCTCCTTTTCGTTTTGAATACATTCAAAGCCAACGACTCTGATTTTCCCGTCAGAGATGAGAACCTCGGATTCTGTTCTTGATCTTGGCCGGATACGAATCTTGATTGTACCATTGATATATCCGCCTTGTACAAAGATATTTGTTTCTGGTATTACATCTACTTCGACGCGAGCCCGAGGTTTGGCTTGTTCAAGAGAGGTAGACTCCGCAGAAGATAAAGCGCCGACTGGGACGATGGAAGCGCCTGGTTTGAGTCGGGCATTGGAATTTCCAAGAATGGACTTGAGCTCAGCAGCATTTCGACTAGGCGTGGCATTGGCAGTGAGCAGAGTACCGTGGCGAGAAAGAGAAGCCTTTTCTGGAGACCAGTCATGCATAGAATTTGAGTGGAGAGATTGTGTACAAGAGGCCAGAGACTCCGTAATTATGCGCGATCCTTCCTTGAAGCCAGAGGTTCCATTACCAGCATCGAGCTCTACCATTGCTTCTCCAATTTCGGCTTGAAGCAAGCCTTGCATTGACAACGCGGACCGAATAGAGTTTCCACCATCAACAGAGGCTTTTCTTGACGGAGCAGACAGTTGACCCTCGGAGTCATCAGAGTCATATGTGGGCGGGTTGAGCCCTAGGCCCACTGTGATTTTGGACATACAGAGAACAAGCAACTCGAGGTCATACTATATCCAGCAAGTCTACATAAGTCATGTGCCCGTTTCAATGTCTGTCAAAGTTCACACTCATAGTTCAAATCGTGAAAGGCCTAACCAGGCTGAAAAGAAGGTAGTTTTTAAAGGTGTCTTGGACAATCCTTTTCGACTGCACTGGTATGATTCCATCTTTGGTCTAGATTATCTTTCACCTGCTTAGTTTCGAACGAAAAGGCCTTCCGTACCTATCAATCTCCAAAACCTAGTCCTTGCACAAATTTCATCTTTATTAGATGGAGTTTCAGAGTACCAACATGCTCGGTCACAGATGAATAGGAAGCGAAAGCGGGAACAACTGGAGGAAGAACATACGCGGAAGAAAACGAGAAGGATAACGACAAATGATTTGGAGAATTCGCCCATTGCTGGAGCCGATCAGGGATCAAGTTCTGCCGATATGCAGGTAGACGTTGCTCCTCACGGTCCACCAGCAATACTTGCTCATCTCACTTTGGGAATCAATCAAGTTACTAAACGCCTCGAGACACTGGTGCGGACTCGTCGCGGAGGAATCGACAAGAACGCCTCTTCGCCCACTGCCATCAAGATAATCCTTGTGTGTCGTGCAGACGTCAATCCCCCGATGCTTATAGATCATCTTCCGCATCTAGTCGCGGCGTACAACTCTACCAAACCCCCAGATCCAATCCTCCTCGTTCCACTCCCGCAAGGTGCCGAGTTCACGTTATCAAAAGTCATGGGCATACGAAGAGTCGCTGTGATGGCCGTCAATGTAAGCTTGAGTTTACACCTTCGGCATTGGTTGTTCAGGATGCTCCTTTAGAGCGACGCTCCAGAACTCTCGAATATCCTTTCCCTCGTGATATCTGTTCCAGTACTCACGGCCTCCTGGCTTGCGGCGGCGGTCTCCGCGGCAGAAATCAAGAGCGCTACACCCATTATTCCTACGCATATCAAACAATTACGCACTACAGCTCCCAAAGACATGAAAGTTGCCAAAGAACAGAGGGCCGCAGGTCGAGTTGCAGCGAAAGAGAAAAAAAAGGATAAATCAAAACCAGTAGAAAGCTTGCTTCTTTTATGCGTTCCTGTATTGAATTACTGATCACAGTCCGCGTTGTATAGGTCGCGAAATAGGAATCTGGCTACATACTCAAACTGCACCTCATTCCAAATATCGGTGTATGTACATAGGGATAATATTTTAACTTTGAGGGTTAATTACTGTTTTGTTGCCTTTTGTCATGTATTTATTATACACGACGTGCTGCGACCACGCATCCTTGATATTAGACTCAGCGTTGATCTGTCATGTTTATCGCCATCATCGGGACGCGAAGTTCTGGTTGCTCTACAGTTGAGGAGTTCCTTATATCCTCTCAAGGATTCACCTCCATTCGACTGGATTTGCCTGACGAGGTGTGTGATGGGTACATAGCGGTTTCAGCTCAATAAGCCCGATCAATTTGTCAAAATTATCTACAGTCCCGATATTACCCATCCTCTTCCTTTGACTACCAACGGAACGTTGAAAAGGATCACTCAGTAAACAATGCTGCGAAACATCTCTCTTTCTTGACCTTCGACGCGACCCCTTTGCCCTCCCCTTCGCCAATTTCTGACGAAAACCTCGCTGAAACCAACGATACCGTCTCTTCGATAACTTTTAGAGATCCAACAGAAGTACTGGACTATGTGACGCGTAATTGGAGGTCAAACTTCGTCACCACGGATCTGAGGACGCGAGAGGTAATTGAGATGTTCATCAAGAGACCATTTTTCATGCTATTGAGCCTTGATGGGCCATTACTGGAACGATATCGACGTTCAAACAGGTATGGGTTTTCATCACAGTCTACAAGAATACCTTCTTTTCTTCAATATAGTTCAATATCACTTCAGGCTTTTGCAGCTGAAGATGATCAACAACGTTTCGGCAAAAGAGGTTCTTCGTTGAATGGGATGGCAGACTTAGTCAACGTGCGCGTTGTCAATGATTTTGCTTCAGTACCTGCATTATATGCACATATTGAAAGTCTCGATCTGTTCAATCCATTGCATCTCAGGCCAGATTGGGACATGTATTTCATGGTTAGTCCCTATAATGTGTCAACCATTCCTTTTCACTCCAAGTTTACTACAGACTCTTGCTTCTCTTGCTTCACAAAGATCAAATTGCATGAAACGACGCGTAGGTGCGATATTGGTACGCGACAAAAGGATAGTATCCACTGGGTAAGTTCCATTCACGAACGCTCAATGTTAATTTCCAATGATCATCACCTTGATCGATAGGTACAACGGAACCCCTCGAGGTGTCCGCAATTGTAATGAAGGAGGGTGCATTCGCTGCAATAGTGGCTCGGAGGCTATCGGTGATAACGAGGAATGTGTCTGCTTGCACGCAGAGGAAAACGCACTTTTGGAAGCGGGAAGGGACCGAGTGGGTAAAGGGACTCTCTACTGCAACACCTGTCCATGCCTCAAGTGCACGATCAAGATCATTCAAACAGGCGTTGAATGTGTTGTTTACAATCTTTCTTATAAAGTGTCAGTTTCTTTTTCCAAGCTCCGATCTAGCTTAAGACTTATCTGCAGAGTATAGAGATACTGCGTCCGCAAAACTCTTCGCAGAAGCGGGGGTCAAATTAAGAAGGTTTGACCCCGCCCAACATCGTCTTTCAACATTTCCGCCAGATGGAAATTATGACACGAGTACGATTGATATGACCTCAGACGATGAGAGTTCAATGACTGGATAACAACTGCTTAATACATACAATCCATATTCATGTATCGAGCTCGCCTAATATCAATTCCACATTTTTTACTATATCCCATTGAGATTCATACAAGAATTTTGTAGATGTGGAAGTCACTTGTCCTGAGGTAGCGGTGAGAGCTAGCCACACAGCGTCTGCATTCACTGTACCCGCAGCGAGGTATAATTTCTGGACACACTGCTGTAGTTCTTCGGCGGCTTCCGAATGGAGGAAGCGTCGGAAAGCGACTATGACCTCCCAGTTTGAGCTATCTTGAGGATCTACCCCCTTCAAAGCTGCGGTCATTGTGTTGATGATGGAACGGTATAGTCGATGCGAATGTGTATAGACAGACTCAGTCCCGACACCTCCTCGTATTCGATGTGACACAGCATTAATCTTATCTGCAGTTTCTAGTTTTGAGAGCATGGAACGGAAGCGAGGCCATACATCATCCCAGACCCTTCGAAACATTAGGCTGCCCATGGAAGTCACAAGCGCCTCGACGAGACCAGCTGCTGCACTGACGACGAATACCTCAGTATCAGCGAGGCGATTGAGGATAAATGGCCAAGCAGAATGAATGGAAGGCATCAGAGTAGATTCCGAAAGCACTGCGACTGACGAGCTTAGCAAATTGAGGATTCGAGCGCGAATTCCAGTAGACTCGTGAGTCAAGAAGTATATCGAGCGTTGAACGATTTGTTTGGTGAGAGCCTGCGAGGAAGTCAATGGAGGTTCTTCATCTGGCATTACTTCCGGAACGTCTTCAGGCTGATCGCCAGTGTTTGCTTTGTCCGGGGGGTTGTCATCGCCCCAACCTTTCCGTGGAGCAGGACCATAATCCTCCTGATCTTCCTCCACTGTCGATTCCGAACGATGTGCAAACCATTCAATAAAGGAATCAAATTTCTGCTGGTCAATGCAGCTTTGCCGTACTGGCGGAGTTTGATCATTGGACAGCTTGGACAGCTCTTCGAATTTGATGATTTTCATGACTTCACCTAGAACTTCAACAAGTCCTTCAACCACTATTTCATAGCCATGATATTCATCCAATCGGTCGAAACACTCTTCTACTACGTCTCCCGCACGCTCGACAATATCGCTTCCCACTAATCGTATCATAACAGCCAGAACTTTGGTAGCATCAACATCTAGCCATTGTCGACTGAGACGACGTGAAACTGAGTCAAGGACGTAGTCAAAGTTCGATAAGAGTAAATTCGCAGGCGAAGCATATGAGGTGCAGACCGTTACGAAAGTGAGTGCTCTCAACCCGGTTTCTGCGAGGAAGGAAAAAGGTGAAACAAGACTATGGAGGATAGGATATAATGAGTAGATGAACAACGGGGAGAAGCGAGTTTCAAGGATCCCAGCTGTGATTGATATCAGTTGGACAGATAGGGCGCTGTGAAGCAAAGGCTGCGTTGTGATGCGAGGTCCGATAGGTGTTCCTCGTGTAATTTGAAGTGTATCGTGGAGACGAATTAAACCTCGAACGTGCTGAATGGGATTAGGTACTTCGTCGTGCCCATCCGGTATGCCTTCTGACGGTGTATCAATAGGGTCGTCTTCGTGAATACTATCCCAAAGTTGTGCTGTGCTTTTTACTAAGCCGCGAGCCAGCTTTTCAAGCCTTTTGCTCCTGGATAACCTTAACGAAGTCGAGGGATCTTCTGACAAAGACACGTCTGATATGCCCTCAAGGAGTCGGCAAGCACACCACATTCCTGTTACGGCTTTGAAATCTTTCCCGCTTTGACCAATGTTCACGAACCATTCAACTGCAAAAAGGCCTGCATCACCCGCAGCCTTTCCCAAGGCATGAAACATCCGGACAAGGGAGTCAAAGGTATTCATGGAGGAAACATTTTTAAGCATGGGCTGAGGGAATGGAAGCCACGCAGATACTTCAGGTTCATTTTCGAGCATCATTTGCGCTGCAGATGTGCTGGTGACAGTGACAGGTGGATCCACAAGCTCCAGGACAGACAACAAACTCCATCCCCATTTCTCTACACCTCCTGTAGGGCCAAGGAGTTTTCCTATTTCGAATGCGATAGGGCTGAGATTACTCTTTGTATTGTCCTTTCCAATCAAAGCAAGGCGGCAGATTGCCTCAATGATACCGGTTACGTGTTCTACTTTTGTATCTGATTGAGAGGGCAGAAGGACGGGCAAAGCAATCAGGTTATCTCTCGTTATCCGCATGAGTGTCCAGGTAAGAGAGTAACGAGCTTTGGACGACGCGGTAAGAAGCTCTGAGAGTAACTCAGTGGCTTTTCCTGAAACACTTGGCAACTCTGAATTAGTCAATGCTAGGAGGTAGGAGAGAAGGAGAGGCTGAATCTGAGGTAATGTCGTTGGTGTAGTTCGCAGTACGTGGGCTGAGAATTCAGCTAAGCCCATCAGGGCCGAGGACGTAGGGTGTTGAATGAGTGGGGATAGTGATTTCATGGCGATAAGGAGCTGCGAGGAGGTCACTTTGAGCCAAGATGACGTGCGAGAAGTTCCGTACTTGCTTTCCTCTTGAGCAGACTGTTCCGGTGGTTGCTCGCCAACGAGGTCTGCAAGTTCCTCGATAGTCTCTGCAGATAAGACAACACCTGCTTTGATGCAAGGCTCATCGCCAATGGATTTTGATATGACCTCTTGCATTACGCGCAAGGAGTTCCCAACCACAGCACCCTTCGCCCAGCCTCTGCTTCCTGGAGCACCCAAGCATAATTTGCACGATGTACTGACAACGCCTGGGAGAACCGAAACGATGAGATCGTCAGGGAAGTATCTCGAAAGCATTATGAACAAAAGGTCGAGCATGCTTAATTGCAGAGACAAGCTAGGATGTTCGGTGGCCAATAATACTGAATTGAGAGTTTGGCCAAGGATGGGGATAAAGGAAGGTGTCTGAGCATGCTCTACGAACATTCTCATCCGCGATCGGACTTGATTTGGTGTGAGCGGCCCATCGTCGTTATCCCTTGGTCGTAATAAGGTCAGCAGACAATGAGCAGCAGCCTCCTTCGTCTCTTCAGCGCGTTCCTTCCCTTTACCCTTAGCTCCGAATCCTCCAATGACCGACCCGCATAGCATGAAGAGCTGATCCCAATCCTTCAGCTCCAAGTACCACCACCAGTCTTCACAAAGTGTATTCAAGATCGCGAATACTTTCTCGAGTACTTGATCTGGGATGGCGGTGGAATCATTGCGATTAAGGAGGGCATATATCGGAAAGAAGACATATTTGATAGTTGCCTGATTAAGGGAGTATCCTGAAGATCGTATATTATGTAGAGTTTCCAGCAGTTCATTCAGCACTCTGGTTACAGTTGGTATAGACGACGCTGTCAAAGCCGTCACGCCCATTAAAGGTACACATACTGTTTTGAGCTGGGAGAAAAGTGAGCTGATAAGAATTATTTAGCGAGGGCAGACGTTCTAACCGTTTTGAAGACAGGCTGGGATTGTTCATGGTTGGACGCGTTCATGGGTGATCACGTAAGTAATTATTTCATTCGTCTCTTCCTTCAAGTCATATCGCGCAAACATATTTTTCTTGCACCATATGAGGGTTTTGATTATTTTTCAAGCTTGACAAGGAACATTAATCATTAATCATATGCCTCATATGAACGTTCAACTACGCCTTTGATACTCAACCGATCCTTTACACCATGACTATTCAACGCCCTCGACTGCTACTCATCGATTCCTATGACTCTTTTACGTTCAAGTGAGCAATTGGTTGTTTTGACATTATCCTCTCCTTAATACTCGCCAATTTTTAGTCTAGCCGCACTTTGTCGCACTGCTATTCCTGATTGCTCTATCTACCTCATTCAAAACGACCAACTTTCCATCGATGAACTTCTCCCTTTACTAAAAAGTTTTTCTGCCATTATCATTGGCCCCGGCCCCGGGTCACCTGATCTACCAGAAGATATCGGAGTCGTGAAAGATATATGGAAACTATCTGAGTGCGACCTTCTGCCTATCTTTGGTGTTTGTTTGGGCTTCCAAAGCCTGGTCATAGAGCACGGAGGTCAACTCAGACGACTGCAAGTCGTCAAGCATGGTCAGGTCTCGCAGATCCTTCACAACGAAAGGGACATCTTTGAAAATCTGCCCCAAGTTACGGCTGTGCGCTACCACTCTTATCATGCAGAGCCACATTCAAAAGAAATAGAGCCGCTAGCTTGGGCGGACGATGGAGTCGAGAATGGATCCGTACTCATGGCCGGAAGGCACCGAACCCGTCCATTCTGGGGTGTTCAGTATCATCCAGAGTCCGTACTTACCGACGAGGGGGGTCTGCATATTTTGCGCAACTTTTGGGCGTTGGCAGTTGAATGGTCGCAGAAACGAGGACGATGTCTATATCCCCTCGAGCCCTCCGCAATGGACATCCTTGGCCCCTCCTGGCCTCACCTACAACCCTCATCACCATCCTCGTCTCAGACGACTGCGACGTCTGTTCTTACACGTGTCGTTGATCTACCAGGGGCAACCGCTGTCAACATTTGTGAAATGTTAGGTGTGGACGATCACAAATCTCCCTTCATTCTATTGGACTCTGCAGCGAGTCCCGGAAGATTTTCCATCATTGCTTCACTTCTTCCCACATCCCTTCAAATCCTTTACTCTGTTGGTGATGTGTCCGTCACTTTGAAAAGTGCAAAGTCTGTATGGCATGAGACGCTGGATAGATATGATGTCTGGTCCTGGATTTCCCGCTTCATGCAGCTCTCAAAAGCTCGGGATGGTTGTCCTGAGGTGCCTTTTTGGGGAGGTCTCATAGGAACTCTCAGCTATGAGCTCGGAGTAGATTCTCTCGATGTACCTCTACGGCGTAACCGAAGAGATATGAATGCGCATCCCGATATAAACCTCATTTATGTTCAGAGGTCCTTAGTGCTCGATACATTGACGAACAAGGTTTACATCCAAAGTTTGCTGCCGGATGACTCGGAATGGATGGCCGATATTTCTGATGAATTGAAGAAACTTCCTCCCAGTTCATTGCCTTCAAGGGCTTCTTCGAACATGCAGAGTGCCTCCGCTCTCGTGGCATTGCCCGATCGCTCTCGTTACATCGCGAAAATCGAAAGTGCCCAGGATTTTCTTCGTTCTGGTGACTCGTACGAACTTTGCCTGACCGCACACACCCACCTATCTGTACCAAGTTTTTTGTCCTCCTGGGGAAGGTACAAACTTCTTAGACAATGTAATCCTGCCCCATATTCTGCATATCTCCGACTTCAACCTTCGACGTTCCTTTCATCTTCCCCAGAACGGTTCATTTCCTACTCCCGCTCACCGAATACTTTGTGCCAACTTAGACCTATCAAAGGCACGTTGCGTAAAGCACCGGGTGTCACTCGCGCTTATGCTGAACAGGCCCTACGAGGGAGTCGGAAGGAGGTCGCGGAGAATCTTATGATTGTGGATCTGATTCGACATGACTTGCATAGTGTGGTAGGGTTGGATGTTTATGTGAAGCAGTTTTGTCAAATAGAGGAATATGAGAATGTTTGGCAGATGGTCAGTGTGATTGAGGGTCGTCTTCCAGCTGGCTCTCAGAGAGACGATCTTGGTTGGGAAGTCTTGAGACAGAGCTTACCTCCAGGCAAGTCATCATCATCTTGTTGATGCGCTCAAACGATTTAAATACGGAAACTCAGGTAGTATGACCGGTGCTCCCAAGAAACGAAGCGTTGAAATTCTTCAAAATCTGGAAGATGAAGATCGAAGCCTTTACTCTGGCATCTTTGGATATTGGTGTGTCGGTGGTGGAGGTGATTGGTCTGTTGCCATCAGGAGCTGCTTCAAGCATGAGCTGGACTCACAGGATCCAGAGATGGAGAATTGGGTCATCGGAGCTGGAGGAGCAATAACAGCATTGTCAGACCCGCAGGCGGAGTGGGACGAGATGCTTTTGAAGCTACAAGGAGTTTTGGGTGCCTTTGGGGCAGCAAAGCCTAGGTGTTATGACTGACATTCAACTTAGTCACGGTGTCTTCCTCGAAACTTTCAACGAGTTTCTAACTGAATTCAACTTCAAACGTTCCTTTTCAAACGATATCTACATATATTCAACTACATAGTCCTGTCATCATCAGTAATCCCATAGCAGAGAATAATTTAGGCTGGTATTGTCATAGATGGATATTCAATGTGTGTACATGCTCTCAGCACCGTAATAAAATTGACCAGAACCGTAACGCGTTGTAACATGCACGCTCATGCACGCGTCACGTGTCCTCTGTTTTCGCCCATTGCAGTGAGAGAGAGAGTTGATTTAACCGCCGCAGGCCACCATTTCGGAGCCAAGACCCATTGCAGTGAGCATGTATCAGAAGCCGGGACCGCTTACTTCGATATTGCCACAGCAGCAGCAGCAAAGTGCTCACAATCAAATCGACGACCATGAACGTGAGTCGCCCTCCGGTCAAACTATAAAACAATCGTGAACTCTACGTAGGATGGTACACGGAAGTAACTGCAAATAACCGGATGAGACTTTCGCTCTTGTCAGGTATCGATACGGAAATTGCATGGGCGCTGAATCGTCTCGTTCGGCTATGCAGGAATGAAGACTTTCGCCTACGCCTAATCCCTGGGCTGATGGAAGCGCTTTTTGAATGGCCAGAATGGTTCTCAACGACAGGCTACAAAGAACACACAGATCTACAGTCACTATTTGCGCCTTCAAATTCCCTCTTGCTCAGGCGTCAACATGCCATAATGTCTGCGTTCGTTCTTCGCAATGCCGCTCTCATCGATGATCAGAATGCACTTGCCATTGCACGTTTTCCTAGGACAGTGCCCCTCGTGCTTCATGCGCTTCACAACTTGGACTTTTCTCTCGACGCCAATAGCGAATTTCTGTCCTACATCTTGGATATTCTCCACTGCGTCGCGCCGACTTTTGTCTTGCCTCCAAAGTCATCACCACAAAGTTCAAGTCCACTTCAGCCACTGCTGCGTATTGTATCCGAATCTTTGAATAGGTCGATGATAATGGCTGCCATACACGCGCTAACATCTCTCCTTTCGGATCCTCAAAACGCGCCCCATCTCTCACCAACTTCACCTGCGTTATCTGTCTGCATCAAATACCTCCCTCTACACGACGACAAGCCTCTTTTAGAAACTTCGTTAAATTATCTTTACACGCATCTATCCCATCCCGCTCTGTCGAAAGCTTTTCTGTTACATCCCGATATGCCTAGTGTGTTGCGTATCTTGGTGACTTTGCTTCTTCTAGACCAAGTACAGGAAAATGTCGCCCTTGATATCACTGGCGACTACCATACTGTTCCTTCCGCAGTCCTTAGCACTAAGGATCATGAACTTAACAAAACAGAGTTGGATGGGCTAGTTGCAATTCATGAACCCAAACGTTGTTTCGATTGGTGCGCGTGACTCGTTGTCGAGTACTAAAAAAGTGCTAATATCCATTTTCAAAAGGCTTGCCCTAATGTTTGTCAAAAGGCCCGGAGGCGAAATTACTCAGGTATGTACTCCGTCCTCGGACGGAGACCTACGGAAACGTATACACATTTCACAGGTGGATCTGTGGAACCTCTACAAGGATGCATTTGAACTTTGCCAGGACCCGCCGATGCTACCAGCATCTGAGGTTATAAAAAACGCGACCACAATGTTTGGAACACAATCGCTGGTGATCCAGGGCCCTCCAACGAAATTTATTATCCAAGATATCGATAGACGCAAAGACACTATCTTAGCAGACAAATTAAAATGTCAGTGGAACCGGTCTCAATGTACAGCTCCCCCACTTTCAACCGCAGCCGAGCTTTGCGAGCACGTTTTGCAGCATGTTAAGTCGTATAACGTTGAAGGCGAGGCTGCCTGCCTTTGGTCAACTTGCCCGGTGGATAAAATCCCCAAAGGTTCGTGACGATTTTCATTCAATCTTCATTTCCTGAATTTCTGACCGGGCTCCTCTTAGATCGTTTCCGAGCTCATGTCCTCACACATTTCTGGCAAGCCCATATTCCCACCGAACGAAATCCTTCACAGAGCGATACTATTACCATTTCCCCTGCCACGAATCATCCAGATCCAAATCCCACGCAACGAAATCCCCCTTTGCCTCGAAGCACCGTGATCAATTCTCTGCGTACAGTGAACGACGCACCTTCTGTATCTCTACTTGCCCTTTTGTGTATCAGAATTTTATTTCGAGCAAGTTTTGCTGCCGTTGAAGCGGCTCCGAAGGTAGATGCCGACCACTTCGGCTTCCCGGGGGTGACTGAGGATACTGAGGACGAGGATGGAGGGCAAGTCTTGGAAGAAAATGCGCTCATAAATGAGAAGGAAGGAGGAAGAAGAGGGCGCAGAACATTTGGAGGTATACGGAAGCTCTTGGAAGCTGTTCAAATCAAAGACGAGGTTCTCATGGGATGGATAACAGAGATGATCAATGCAGGCATGGAAGAATAATTAATGGAAACTTACAGCGTATTCAAAAAACCTTGTCAGTAGCGAAAAAAATGAGATAAAATAAAATAAAATCAAAAAGGTACCTGACGTTTTAGCCGACCGCTTAGCGAGCGCGCTGTCACTCGCGCCTTTTGCCAATGATCTTCCGTAGTGGAAGAGCATCTGCAAACCCTGGATGTTTGCTAGAGCAAGGGTACTAGCTGGAGAGTGCTGTCCAACACTGAAAGCACTCCCAGCAGTTTTTTGGTACTGCTAGGAGCACTTTCCCGGCTGGAGAGTGCTTTCAGTTGAATGTGGACAGAGCTCCTCCCAGCATGGTCGGACTCTCCAGCGGCATCAGCATCTGTTAGTCCTACCTCAGAAGCAACAGAACCGCAATCATACTACATTGTCAAAAGGCGCGAGTGACAGCGCGCTCGCCAAGTGGTCGGCTAAAACGTCGGGTACCTTTTTGATTTTATTTTATTTCATCTTGTTTTTTTATGCTACATACTGACAAGGTTTTTTGAATATGCTGTAAAGCGGTTTACGTCGCCACAGTAGTTTTATGTAATAATTTACGATTACGGGAGGATACTGGTGGGCCGGACTTCCGGAGTTTGGAATGGTTCCTTCATTGCCGCTTGATGTTCTTGTCCACATCCTCTACCAGATTCCTCCTTCCCGGGAACTTGACAGTATTTCTGCTAGAACAATTGTTCAATGTTCCTTGACGAATACGCTCTTCCGAGAAGCCGCGGCTACACCGGCTCTTTGGCAACAGCATTATCAAGTCCGATATCTTCACGCCAATGAGGCATCTGAGGGCCAAAGGAAGGCAGAGACCAATGGAAACTGGAAATTGATGTATGCTGCGCGAAGGATGATTGATATGAAGGTGCTCAAACACCTTGATTCAATCGTTATGAAGAGGGTGAGGAGGTATGATCATGCAAACGCCTTAACCAAATTCCTATTTGATGCTTGGGATGTGCTGGAAATTGAGACTGGTATGGTAGATCCCAGTAGGCATCTGAAAATACGTGAATTCAGAGAGAGACATTCGCTGTCGGCTACCCGCGTGTATTGGGCTTCAGCGGTGTTAGCTTCTATTGGCCAAACGTACGCCGTAGGACTTTGGAGTAGCCTTCGATTAGGGAACAACTCGGTACCTTTTGTGCAAGCCTTCTCCTCTATAGCTTGCTTCTTTGGTAAACATCCGGATGAGGTTCGATGTTTCTTACATGGGACACTATGAAAACTGATTCTCATTGGCTTTAGATAAGCTCTATGTTGATCAGTCTCAACTCCCGGTGCAAAAGCTATCTCTCCCGCCTCAACATTACTTTGTCCCACACCGATCCAAACTATGATCCCAAGAAGCTTTGCATACTCATATGTGATTTCATGAGTAACGAGGGATATGGACCAGTCGTTCGTAAGTATAAAAACGTTCCGATCTCGTTCGAATTGATCATATTCCTTAGCTCACAACTTTCACGACGTTCTCAACCTATTCCCTCACTTCTACCTCACGTCGCACAAGCGCACAATCCCACTTTCCCTTGTCCACATTTTCGTCTCGATTGCACAGTCCCTTGACGTTACTGCATCCCCCGTAGATTTTCCGGTCCGGGTTTTGGTGCACATCTCCGTACCAGACCCCGAGGTCGATGATTTCTACGTGGACGTGTTTGGATCACAAACCATTCTTACTTTGCGGGACGACATTCCTGCGATCCTGGCACGTCAAGGAATTCAAGCTGATAGCATGATGCACTATATATCACCAAGCGGTGCAGCTTCCATGCTCCTTAGGAACGGTCGCAACATTCTATCATCGTTAAACATACCAGCTACCCCCCTCTCTCTCATACGACCTTCAGCGCTTTTAGCACTCACCATATTCTTGGTACTGACTGGTGGTGGCCGCCTCGTTATTCAGCTGATGTCCCAAGCTGAGCCATTGGATTGCGCTACGTTCATAACTGAAGCGCTGATTCCTAGCCTAGATGGTGCTGGTAAAGTCCAAGATGACCTTCATCAAGCATCTCAAAAGGGTCTTGAGGAAGAGGCAATCTCCGCACAAGAAATCAAACTAAGATCTCCCGAAGAGACTGTACGTCATTTCGTGGGGATGCTTTTCGAGCATAAAAGATACAACTATACAGCTTTGATCACTGGCTGGGACGTGAGCTGCGGTCCGAAAACATGACATTGCCACCATCTTAGCTGACTCTTTTCACATTTCCTCGATAACAGCCGGTATGTAAAGCGTCAGAAAGCTGGATCAAGGAGATGAAGGTCTTGGATCTTCCTAGAGGCCGTGTACGTCGTAGAACTTGCTTGCTCCATACGAGAGCTAATACTCTGCTGTGAAAGGATCAACCGTTTTACCATGTTGTATGCATGGATAGTTCTTCACGATGTTTGTGCCCTGCTCCATCTCGTGAACCAGCCGAACTGACCAATATATTCAGATGTTGCCGAAGACAATATCAACCCCTTGCTCTCCGCATCGAATGAGCTTTTGATGCAAATGTGTCAAAACATCGCAGTCCTGCCAAAGTTATTTACTGGAGTGCTCACGAAACCGAAAACAAGCACAGATCTCCGGAATATACCGATTGAAGAGCAAAGGGCAAGGTTCGTGCTGAGTCCAGAGCTTACCGAAGCATATCCAGAAGATGAGCCATTGGGAGATGCATGGTTAGCTGGAGGAGAATCAGTATAACTTTTGTATATCCCCTTTTCTGCGCCTTATAATATGTACACTAGATGGAGCTGATCATGACAACCGTAGTCTTAGTTGCCGAACCGTTCACAGCACAGTGATCCTCGTTCGTACTACGTAGGTGTTCATGTATGAACGTCGAGGTCTAGACGGCTTTCCGAATGCAGGCATCGTTTTCCATAAATGGAGTCCTCCAGGAGAATCATTATGTATCCTCACAGAGGTGTAGCTCCTGGTTTACTATTGTCAGGTAATGTACAGTAGTTTCCGGAGGATTGCAGTGACTCGTGAGCCTCAAATATCCTCGCGTTAGTTGCGAGGTCCGAATTTCATTGTAGCTGGCACGAGTAATTTCTCGCGAACGAGGCGGCGTAATGCCATTGCTGCCTTGCAATGTTGTCACAGCTTACAATGCAATACGATGCATCGTTTCGCCTCACGGTGAGCCTGACTTTTTTGCTGATGGAAAGTCTAGGTTGAGACGGCCCGGCAGCGACTAGTGGTTATCAAACTTGTGTGCGCGTCAATTAGTCTCTTGCTCGTCGCATCCATCTCAGTATACAAGAATTCACTCGTTCTTTCTCTTATCACTAAGCATTCGTTTTTTGGCCCCACCCATCATTCCCCTTATTTTATTTAGCTGACGCTTGGTATGTTTGGGTTCATGTGATATCTCTCCTTCGCACCCTTGTGCTCCTTGCGTACTGGATTCCACGTCTATGGCCTGCTACGTATTGGTTTTGGATTTCCTTTCCAAACCAGTATCTGTCCGTGCCCCGCTTCGCGGGACGTCGTTTTCCCCGCAAACTACACGAAATCATTGACTGACATTGGGTTATTACAGAATACATTTGGCTTTTCCCTCTATACGCGTACGAAAGGATATTATCGGCCTATTGCCTTATTGTGAGAAGTACTGCGCAAAAGTACACTGCCCGAACCATTATAAATACTCGGTCAAAATCAGATTCTCTATCTCTACAGCTTTCCTTGCCTTTTTAGTCCTCCCCCCTGCATCGTTTCGATGATTATTACCGAGTAGTATTGTTGCATGCGCGCTTTGAAGTCTACTAACGTCGACCTAATTAGCACTGAAACCAATGAAACACTGAAGCCTCCAATTCAGAATATCCAGCCTAGTATTTCGCGTTCTACTTCACGAACACCCTCCGAGTCGCGTGTTCCACCTCCAGTACATCCCTCTATACACTACGGATCCGAATCTCCAGTCACTCCCCCAGGGTGAGTTGGTTCAAGTTACCCCATAGTTTGGGAAATCGACGCCGTAGCCCAGATATGCGGCTACAACAAAGCCTACGGAATCAATCACTTACATATTTGAACCGAGACCAGCCGAAAACGCCATGCTCCTGCGTCCTGCAGAAACAGGTGGACGTGAAGCGCGACATCCTTACTATATCTCAGTCACTTTAAATTGCTTTACACCCTCATCTCACATCACATCGATACGCAAGTACGAGCGGCAAGGAGAACTCGTCGGAGACTTCGAGTGAGACAGCATTCTGAATTTATTTCCGTCTCATTCAAAGTAGCGACTAGGATAGCTGCAAAGGAATCAAAAAATGTCAGCACTGTCTATTTCCGAGGCTACGAAAATCCAATAGAGGAGGTCCTTGTTCCCAGATTATTTCGAAACGTGAGCTTGTCAAATCTATTCGTAACGGGGTGGGTTTGTCCTGACTGTCCCACACAGCAATGGACGTGGAAGCCGACAGAAACACATTTCGTTCTGTACTGGGACGACAGTGCAGGTGGAAATAGTATCGCAGTGGGTCGTAAATCATTTAATCCTCTTGTCCATTATCAATATACTATTTGTCTAGTGTTTCAAATCCAAGGACAAAACCAACACAAATCTCTTGGCAAAATTCATACCAAGAAGCCACATGCGTAAGCCTGGTAGAGAAATTGAGTATACCAAGTTCGAGGTGACCCCTGCAGGACATGAAGTTTTCGACGACATATTGATATCGGCGCTGATAATCGAACGTTTACGGACAAACGCGTAAGTTATCGGAGTATAGCCTTCAGCGATACGGTGATAGATTATAAGTTGCATATGCGGGATCAAAAAGAGGGAGAAGGGCAGAGACATGTACAAGACTATTCTTCATCCGTATTGTCTTCGTCATCATTCTCGGCCTTCCATAATGCATATATTTTTCGACGATTTGCGTCTCGCGTCTCTGCTTGACTAGCCACCTCAAACAATCGTCGCAGTATTTTTTTGCGTAAATCACTGACGGGTAGTTTGACCTCGATGGAAGCGTTGTCGAGGCAAGCGTTGGATATCATGGATGGATACATATCTGATGAACCACCATTGACGCGTCTGCGCTTCCGTGCCCGTGTCTCGCCGTCGTTCTCGTCCTCGGAAGTAACTTTCGAACTTGAACACGACAATAGCAGCGGATCGAATAACGATGATTGGAGATGCTGATAAATGGTACCCAAAGGTGTTTGGGCAGCCAAGTTGAAGAACGGGGAGAGTATGAGAGCGAGCGGGACAGGTTTTATCGTATCTCTGGTCGATGAGCGGAGAGCTTTTTCGAGTTCTTCGAGGTAAACATCGGCGATATGGTAAACAAGGCCCACAGGAACTCGGCCATCTGATGCACTGAAGTGCGTTTAGAGATGGAAGTTATTAAAAAAATAGGAAAACGCACCAAAGAGGGCCGTCTTGATGTGATAGGATAGTGTTATATTCCTGACATATCTTGAAGTCCCAATCCTGCCGTATCAAGACTCGAAAGGAGACGTTAACGAAACGTCTTACAAGCATGAGATACTTGTCCAATCTGATATTTCCAGTTATTAGCCGAGACATCAGCATCCAACTGCTCGGACGCACCTCAGCCTATCAATCCCGTTCCATTCACGAACCATGGTTTCCCAGAATCCATTTAAAAACGAAAGTTTTGAAGAGGAATTAGTTGTCGTAAGTACTAATTCCGCGAGTTCTGAAGCCAGTGCCTGTTGAACCAATGGTTTGTCGGACATCCAAAAGCCTAGCACAATCATCCTGAGCTTTGAGATTCATCTCGATAGAAACTCAGGGAGAATCACAATAGAATATACCCTTCCATAATCTAGTCATTTCAGATTTTGGTAATTCATCTCGAGTCTCGTCCGAAAGAAACACGGAAAGAGTTTTTATGGCCTTGTCGCGGGTTTTCTTTTCTGTAGTAAGTCCCGTTGAATGGAGAATATGGGAAAGAGGACAGCGAAAAACTTTAAACTTGTACCTGTTGAGGCCAGATATTTGTTCAGAGGTGGAACAGAACTCGATGACGAGGATTTTGTAGGCATGCTTGTCGTTGAACGTTGAAGCGTTGAAGCAAAAGTTAAAAAAATGAATTATAATATATGACATAATCGATATATAAAGTCCTCAACCCCTCGAGTACATATCTATATCTTAATGAAATCTCCTATCACTTGCCATGGTCAGTCTTGTATCTCAATATACATATATCCTTCTTTTCATATTTCACTAGTTCTTGACACGTCCACTGGGCGGCCTGCCCAAGGAGTTATTATCAAATTGCAACAATACGAAGAAACGGAGGGTGATGCATTCTTGTTCAATCCTATAGCCAAAGGGTCAGTTCAAATTTTCCGAAATCTTGTATGCCTTTAACAATCGTTTCCTTTCGTGTACTAGCAAGACAGATTTTGATGGACGATGCACAGATCTCTTGCCTCCGATAACCTCAACAGAGACCAAGGACTTGCTAAAGCCTGGGCTCTATAAGATGATCTTTAGAACAAAGGAATATTTTGATAGCCAGTCTGTTAAGACTTTCTATCCATGGGTTGAAGTGCGTAGACTACTCTTTTCACAATCCGTAAACTGACGAACTTATTCAGATCACATTCGAACTCTCAAACCTTTCAGAACATTACCACATACCGCTACTCATAAGTCCATACGGATTCACGACTTACCGAGGCAGTTGAGCAAGCAAAATATATGTATCTCCAATATATCAATATCAGCATCTACAGTGTATTCTGTCGCAGAACCCATGGTAGAAGAATCTAGTCATTGCAGGCGGAGGTAAAAGGCAACGATGAATGTGTGTATGCGCAGCTTGGATTAGTAGATGAGTGTATGATGGATAGGAGAACAATGTACAGCGCACAACGGCAAACGGATAGTCTATGCATAATCGATAATCATTGTACAATGACATTAGTGTATTGAACACCCTTGATGTTTACACCACGCATGGAAGACCTGACATGCGATAAGAATTGATCTCGATTCTTGCTCATCTCTTGAGCTGCCTCTATAAAGATGCTCTTCAGTAAAGCGCAGTAAGAGGTCCGACTTGTAGACATGCCTTTGTTTAGAGGATCATCGGTGTTGGGTTCGAGAAATAGGTATTGTAAACCGACCATTACGGCGTTGAGGTTCAGAACGGGCTTCCAGTCTTCTCGTAGGATGTTCAGACATACATTCCCCTCTAGATCCACATTGGGATGATATATCTGTAATCAGAAAAAAATCAGTCAACAGGGTAAATGGATGAGTGTGAAACACGAGTTGACCTCACCGTTTGTGTGCATTTAACCTTTGGAGGATCGTGAGGGTAATTGCTGTTGATAGCGAAAGAGAAGTTGAAGGCGCCACCCTTGTACATTCCTATAAGATATGACTCGGTCGCGTGCCTCACGCAAAGACGAAATGCAGACCTTCATCGGGGACGATTGTCAATGTGAAGTTCAGGAGATCGGCAGGGTCAGGGAAATGCGTCTTCATCGTCGATGGGAGATCCAGCTCTGTCAAGTCTACAACGACGACGTCAACCGAAAAAACATTATGAGAGACGGAAAGGCACCTTTCTGAACTCGTATCTGAGCTGCACTGGTCTTTGGCTTCTTCCTGCCCGCTGCTTCTTCATTCTTCTTCATGCTCCATATCTGTCAATAGCATGAGCAGACAGATATTCAACGGCGGAAGACGCGCTGAACCTTGATCATCGTGGAAAGTCGTAAAGGGTAGATTAGTCAACGAGTGGTCTTGGATTGAAGTTGTAAGAAATTGTACAGCCACTTGCTTGTGACCTTCACCCATGATCAATCATGAGGAGTAATTAAATAATTTCTCAACCTTGAATTTTCTTCTCTGTCCTTGTGTGTATGTCCCTTCATGGAACTCCCAACCATCGATCTTGACCTCTTCTTGTCTCAATCGCTGGAAACCTCAGCTGTGCAGCATGAATGTAAGAAAGTGAGTCAATTGAATATTCTTCAAAGGGTGATCGCTATTCTAATGATTTGCAAGGTTGCAGATGCATTGATCACCTTTGGGGCGTTGATTCTTCACGATTCGCGCGTCACTGAAGGCAAAAACTCTGCGTTTCTTGATCTACTTGAAGATTATTTCGCTCAATCCACATCTGATATCCAGAAAGACGAGCGTCCAGAGTTGAGCTATCAAGTAGGAGTTACCCTAGAGAACACAGAAAAGCCTAAATGTGCTGTTGACGAGTCTTGCCTCAGTATCATCCAACGTCTGGAACCATCTGAACGTCCGCTGGACATCAGCGCTCACTCTCCAGATCCTAAATGCAGATTCTTTTGGAAGATGAGCGAGGTATCGCCGTACGAAACTCAATTTCCCGGTCTGAACGCCCCAAATGTTGTCCCTCAAGCCGAGGAGATCAACGCGAGGTGGACACAGACAATGGAGGATTGGGGAGAGTCAATGAAACAGGCGTGCGCTCTACTCTCAGTGTCTTGTCTTATGCATATACATTAAATTGTATCTTAGAGTGGAAAACCTTGCCGATATGGCGTGCATAGGACTGGGTCTGCCTCCTTGCACCTTCCGCGACGCTGGAAGATATGGGTGAGTCCAACCTCGATAAATAGCAACGAACTACCTCGTCGAACCGTATCCTGTTACAGGCCTCACCTACTCGCCCCTACCGCTTCAGATCTCGAAAAGTATGGACGAAAGGATACTATCCTCGCTGGATTTCACACTGATCTCAATTTCCTTACAATCCATGGTCGTTCACGATATCCCGGATTGAATATCTGGGCGAGAAATACTGGAAAACGTCTGCCTGTCAAGATACCTGCGGGAAATTACCTTCTTGTTCAGGCGGGAAAACAACTTGAACATTTGACTGGCGGATTGATCAAAGCTGGGTATCACGAAGTGGTCGTCAATGACCAAACATTGAAGGTACGTTTGCTTCGATCGTTCAAATTTGTAACGATACGATGTGCCTCTGAAACAAGGTCATCGAAAAACGCAAAGTTGAAAACCCTGAACGCCCTCTTGTTCGAATATCCTCGACTTTCTTCTGGCATCTTTCTTCGGATTTCGACCTCAGCCCAATACCATCCCTTGCCGAACGAGCGAAAGCTTTTGGAGCCTCTCATATTGCACTTGGCGGATATGCCACGGACGAGCCGGAATACCAGCCCATGAAGGTGGGGCACCAGGTTCAGAAGTGAGTGACATGATTTTCTTGGTCTCGATCGATTTCATCGATTACCGTCTCTTTCCAGTGAGTTGAAGCATATCGCTCTCATGGCTTAGCAGTCGTTTCAGCTACTTTATCATTGGGGCTCTATCGTGAATAGTGCCACGATAGAATAATACTCAACACAAATGCCTAGGTCGCCTTGAAAAATTCAGGCCCATAGTTCAACAATAATTCAGCGCCCGCTTCGATGTGAGTTTCTTGTAAATGTCAGTCAGTGTGACTATGAGCGAGGACAAGATGTATCAAATACACACGCGCGTATATGCCAATCCGATGGTCCCCATTGACCATCATAACTGTGACTGCAATCAAAACGTAGAACACAAACAATGTACAATAGGCAATCTACCTTGCGCTCTGCAATTAGGTGTATCTTCCGAATGATTTATATACCGAGATTCGTTTCCGATGAATTCACTGTCTAGCGCAAAGGTGGCATTCAAGTTAAATAAGTAGTTTCGTTGACGATGCATTGACACGTCGCTGTAAGGATTGTAATATTTGTTGGGTGTTTCGTGAGGGTAAATTATGAAGACTTACTCTCGAGACTCAGTGGTGAGTTCATATACCAGTTCGCCCACATATTCTGGAAATGTGTCTTTGATCCATGAAACAAATCTGAGAAAAGGTGGAACACGTACCGGTGATGAGCTCGCCTGGGTCAGCGGATTCCAGTAAGAATAGACCGACACCCCAGCTTCCGGGCTTTACTTCCGTGGACTGCCAACGATGTAAGGAGGATGTATCATAACTATGTGATGTATACCTTCCAAAGCTGTCGTTGAATAGGAACGTTTGAGCATCCTTCACAACGGTATTGATCTGCAAAGCTTAGAATTTAATCCTGGATGAAATGTATCATGTCTCCTTTCTTTTCACCTCTGAAGTTGGAATACTTTATTAGGTTTTTTTCACCAACGAAATCAAATTGAATAACCTTGCTTCACACTTTCCGCAAAGCTCCGGGTCGCATTCTCGATGAGCTTTGAAGCACGCACAACGTTCCGTACCGCAGGGACGTCTTGTTTTTGTCCGAACGCAATTGCAGCCTGACCATCGACGTCGACCTGAATGTGCTCAAGCCCTGAGTGTATTGGGAATGATCTGAAGGGAGTCGTACATAATTTGGAATCGCAACGACAGCTCCTCTCGCAATGAGCTTTATTTCGGAAACATGCGCAATTAGAGGTGACATTGCATGGGCCTTTGTGGTGACATGGAGCATTCCTATGCATATGTGGATAAGCAACATCGGACTTACGGGAGTTTATGGGACGTACGGCTTGAATTGTGCAGAGTTCAAATCTGCAATTGCAGGTCAAGTCTATATCCGTAACTTGGAAATAAAGAAGTTATTTACCATTGAACATCGTGTGCTTCAAGCGAGGAGGACGTTTCAAGGTGTTTTCTGCAGGCCTTCTTTTGATGTTATCATCAGAAAGTGTTCTCCTTCGCCGTTTGAAAATCTGAAGTGATATTAGGTCTAATTGGATTAAGCAGGGGAAATTTGCATGACCTCGAAACACGGTTTCTTGCAGATCGTGGCAAGGTCGCATGGCGAAGAATCCGGGGAGTAATCTAAGATCATGTTGAAGGTGTCAATCTCATTTGGGGTCCATTCAGTTTCCTTCAGACTTTCAGGTAAAGATCACACAGAGAGCAAGAACGCTCACAATAGCTGGAATGTTACCGGGGACTCGCACGATAAAGCAATCATCTCCGCAAGGTGAAATTATGTCAGAGAAAAGATCACTGCTTTGCATGCGGGGTGAGACAGGTCGAGGCGGGGGCATGGGAAACCAATTGACTGTTTCACCATCTTGTGAGTAAGGTATGTTTTTAGATTGTACAAGACTCGCCGTGTTGATCACAGAACCCCATCATACAACTTGCAGAATTGCAAAATTGGGAGACAAGTTCTTTGAATTCGGCTTGGACTGGTATAGCGGACACCGGATGAGATTTGGCACCTGCCCAGTCAGAGAAGCCCTGATAACGAACGGTACGGACAACACCATCTTCACCCGCAGTAAGAGAGAGGGGAAGCACCCCCGTGTCGTCAATTTGAGAGTAGGAAAAACCATGTTGTTCATGCAAACGGCGAGCAGCCTCAACCACCATTGCGTGTACTGCTAAGTTTGAACGACAAGCTGTTTACATAGCGCACGTAGAACTCACGATTAGAGTCGAAGAATTTAGTTTGCCACGCAAAATATTTGTAATTCACACAATACCCTTTCCAGTCAAAAGAAGGATCGTCCGCTAGAGGTAAAAATGGCATATGGCTGGCATCGTCTCCAGTGAAGTGATTGTTTGAGACAGGATTGCAGCTATCATATGACGGCGGGGGTTCGAAGGGAGCCTCGAGTATTATTGTATGTGGATCCGTTAATGTAGTTAATTCCCTCTCCTGCAGATTCAGTTGCCCCAGTTCTCCTACAATGTCGGAGTCTTCTGCATCCTTGACCCTTGTATTTGCGTCCGCGGGTGGCATACCGAGATCATTTATAGAGTTAGCGAAATCCTGCTTGCTCCATTCGCAGAACTCGCTCCAGACTGTCTGATAAACAGAGCGGACGAGCGAAGCATGATTTTCGTGAACAGGAGTTGGTTGGCGTTCAGCAGCGAGATCTTCGACATCGGAAAGCTGGCCTAAACGCCGTTTGGCTGGAATTTCAACCATGGAAAATCGTCAGAGAGCGGATGATCGTGTGACCGTCAGGAGCGGTAGGGAGCGGTCAGGTGAGAATCTAAAATTGACTTGTGTTATCCGCGTATCATCTTTCGATGCCTATCACTGTCACCACAAGTGCCGTTCCCTGCTCTATTCACTACAATCTTGATTATATCCCTCTCCCCTGTTGTCAGCCTTACTTTCACCAGGTTCCATCGTGCGCTACACACGACGCCTATCTATCTCTCCTCTTTCGACGCCTATCACTGTCACCACATGCGCCGTTCCCTGCTTTATTCAATACAATCTTGATTATATCCCTCTCTCCTGTTCGTTCCACCAGGTTTCACTATGCGCCACTTCCCGGCTTGAAGAAACGAGCATTTCTTGCGCTTTGTGCATGCTATGTAAGTATCCAGGATTCGGCATACGTATATATAAGGCTATAGTCCTTACCAGGTTTTCTATCACCCCCGTTTTCGCTCGCCGTTAGTCAGCCACCTAATTGACTTTTCTTTGCTGGTCAAAGACAAGTTCATTCTGAATAAGAGCGCTTCTTGGAACTCCCAATCTCTTCACATTCCACGACTTGGCTCCCTCGAGTACACGCTGCCTCTCCCTCACGATTTCCCTACGTCCCCGGCTATCCAGATTCCTCATTACACCGGTTTTCTCCGAAATAGTATCGCCTCGCTCGCGCACCTATTGTGTGGGTCGTTTTTGCTCTCGTTTACTTGAATCACTGCCTCATTTTTCAATCTCAGTCAGCATGTCTTTCCATCGTTCCAGAATTTCGTCGAGCTCCAAGCTCTCATTTCTCTTCGTTTTCGGGCTTGTTTGCGCCGCTTTTGCCGCTGCTATGCCTCTCTCCAGTGTGAGATCGGTAGGTCTCAAAAGATATTCAATGTATACCCACTTATTATGTCTTTTAGGACGAGCCAGTTGCTATATTCATACCCAGCCCAAACGTAGATGCAACAACCATTTCAGAGCGCGACCTAGAGACAGTGCAGGTGAAGGTAACATACACAGCTGATCCTGCTTGTAAAGAACAATTGCCCCAGGCTCCAGTTTCAGCCAAGCTACAACGAGCCTTAGATGTTGTTGCATTGAAGGGATTAGGATTCATTGTATCGATAACGGAATCGGAAGGAGAGCCACATCGAAAAAACAACGTGGTTGATTTTGTAATGGTTGTAAAGTCAAAAACCGTCACATCGTATAAAGGCCAGATAGGTGTTACAGCATCCATTGGCCATGGTCTAAATAGTGAAACATTGACCACATTTCGATTGGAGAGGCAGGAAGGAGAGAGCAAAGGAACGGTTATCATACTCGAACCGACTACGATTCATGTAATACATCCCATAAATTGAACGTTCTAGTATTTCAAAATAAACAAATCAAGACGGGATTCCGTCCGAACCGTTGCACTTCTGGTAAAATAAAATATAGATACATTCCTGTGAGATTAGGGTGTATTATAACAGGGTGTCTTTGAAATATGAGATGAAACCGATTACATTTTGCACCTGTGGGGTGTTACATTTTGAACGAATGACCCCCTGGTGTAAATTTGTTTAAAATAACAAGTGAAGAGCTTCGCACTGGGAAGGGGTATGCATCTTACTATCCCTCCATGGTTGAATCGATGAAAGGAAATTGTGGTTGTGAAGTCGTTGAATTCACTTTCTCAAGCTTTCTCACTCGCGCGATTTCCTACCTCAACGTTATTTTGTTTTTGAGGTTGTTTTGGAGTGGTAACGTTATATTCTTCTTGCATTAGTTTGATATTGGGTCAACTTATACACCCTATTGACCGAGATAAGAAAACCATTGCTTTGTATTGTGAGTACTTTGTGAGTACTAGTTCCTGCACTACCCTCTGACTCACATCCCTGGTTCCATGTTTAGGTTCCAATGAAGGGTTATGGGTCTTGCGAGATATAGGCTGATATAGGTGCCATGATCGTCATGATAAGATAAGATTTATTTGTTTGCGGATCGGAGGCAAGGAGACGGAGTTCCTGAAGCCTTATCAATCCCGTACGGTCACGGTGAAAAAATTTTTTATCATTCACTTGAGCGCTAAAATGCCTTTTCATACACCACGTACAGACGCGCTCGACGCGTTTGACGCGTTTTTTTGGCAAAACCAGATGAATCTTGTTTTCTACGTACTTCAAATACTATCCCATTCGAAGTTGGTATCTCGTACTGTTCTGAAATTATTGATTCTGGCCTATTCTGGCGCCTTCCCGTCAGTGAATGTGCGATTCTGTGACCGGTAATAACGGGTCAACTGATTCATGGACTTCGATGTTGAGTGGGCTACTCAACTCCAGAGATTATTCCAATGCCTACAGAACGAGGAGATTAGAGTCAACGCATCTTTACGCTGCCCTTCCAGACATGATTTCGTCGCGATCGGCAAAGGCCGTGAGATTCCACCGAGTCCTTATCGTTTTTTTTTACGTTCCAGTGCATAAAAAGTGGTTTGACGAGGTCTTCTGTTTCGCTACGTCCTCCATCTTTTTTGGCAAATGACGGCCTTGCGCCTTGCTCTATCACGCATTGGCCGATTGCCTCACGCAAGGAGTTTTGCGAGTGCCCATCGTCCTAATTCCCTTTTCTCTCCTTTGGATGACTTCGCCGAGAGACATATAGGTCCAGATGACGGCGAAACAAATACAATGCTCTCGCATCTGGGCTACAAAAGCATGGATGCCTTCGTTGACGAAGCGGTTCCTCCTAAAATTCGAATTTCTGCAGACGAAATCAGCAACAAGACCATTCCTGTGTTTAGCGAATCGCAACTTCTTGCTAGGGCGAAGGATTTAGGTTCGTTGAATAAACCCTATAAGAGTTACATCGGTATGGGGTATCATTGTGCTGTGGTCCCTCCGGTCATCCTTCGTAACGTCCGCATACACCTCTTTGCGGTCATTTCGGTCACTGATATATTGTGTCCTCTCAGGTTATTGAGAATCCACAATGGTACACCCCGTACACCCCGTATCAACCAGAAATTGCTCAGGGTCAATCATTACTTTTTATAATTATCTCCTTATCTATATACTAACAGGAATTCATACAGGCCGCCTCGAGTCATTGGTCAATTTTCAGACAATGGTCATGTCACTTACGTCTATGGACATTGCCAATGCCTCTCTGCTTGATGAAGCCACTGCCGCGGCTGAAGGAATGGTTATGTCTTACGTCTCATCCGGTTATCGCAAACGAAAGTTCCTAGTTGATGTTGGAGTTCTTCCGCAAACCTTAGCGGTTCTTCGCACCCGAGCGAAGGGTTTCAATATCGATCTTGTCGTGGCGGACGCGTTATCAGCAATTGAGGATGATATGTTGCGAAAAGATTTGTGTGGTGTTTTGGTTCAATACCCTGACGTCAATGGACATATCAAGGATTTTTCTACGTTCGCGGAATCTGTTCATGCCGCAGGCGCTTTGGTCGTTTGTGCAACGGATTTGCTCGCCTTAACCATGATAAAACCGCCCGGTGAATGGGGTGCTGATATCGTGCTTGGAAATTCGGGTGGGTACTCACTATGCTCGCGGATTATCGTCGTCCTGTTCTTTTTAGTTAATGCTATACTAATAAACCTTTTTTCCGTTTCAAAACTAAAGGAAGATTCGGCGTACCTTCTGGCTACGGTGGTCCGCACGGTGCATTCTTTGCTGTAACTGAAAAATTGAAGAGGAAGATGCCTGGTCGC
The DNA here is from genome assembly GCA_028011325.1 of Lentinula lateritia. NCBI lineage: Eukaryota > Fungi > Basidiomycota > Agaricomycetes > Agaricales > Omphalotaceae > Lentinula > Lentinula lateritia. Next base: position 278,331 of record JANVFT010000051.1, read on the forward strand.
TTGGTGGGTCGCAGTCGGGATGCAACCGGAAAACCTGCCTATCGTTTAGCGTTACAAAGTGCGTACCCTGAAGTCTTGTGACGTCCTGTTTAACAATTCATTTTGTAGCTCGAGAGCAGCACATCCGACGCGAGAAAGCTACCAGTAATATATGCACAAGCCAAGCGCTTCTAGCAAATATGGCGGCAATGTATGCAGTTTATCACGGTCCCATTGGTCTACGACGTATCGCCCACAAAGTACATGGCTTCGCGCAGGTTTTCAAAGATTCCGTTGAATCCTTTGGTTATGATGTCGCTAATGCAACCTTCTTTGACACGATTACCGTGAAGGTATCGAACGCCAAGGAACTGCATGACGTCTCTATCACTGCGGGTATTAATTTGCGTCAAATAGACGACCACAGTGTTGGTGTTACCTTCGACGAAAGTGTTACCACCAACAATCTCGTGGACTTGATCAACGTATTCGCGACTGCCTCGTCTTCCTCGCCGGTGTCCCTACAACAGCTTCAGGAGCCCGATGCCCCAGCTATACCTCCTTCACTAGAGCGGACATCGGAGTTTCTTCCTCATCAGGTCTTCAACAAGCACCATTCCGAAACTGAGATGTTACGCTATATTAACCATCTTGTTTCGAAAGACGTTGGCCTTGTGCATTCCATGATACCTCTCGGCAGTTGTACAATGAAGCTCAACAGTACTAGCAGCATGATACCGCTCACTTGGGAGGAATACAGTTGTATCCATCCGTTTGTGCCTTTCGACCAAGTACAAGGATATCATACCATAATCAAGGCTCGCCGCAATCTACTGCCTGCTGAATATGACCATGTGTCTAACCTTATTCCAACAGGAATTGGAACAAGATCTCGCTAGGATCACCGGCTTCCACTCGACATCGCTTCAACCGAATTCTGGTGCTGCTGGAGAATACGCTGGCCTCTGTGTCATTCGCGCCTATCATGAGTCTCGTGGAGAGAGTGCTAGGGATATATGCTTGATTCCACTTAGTGCCCATGGAACGAACCCAGCTGTAAGAACTTTTCACTCTCGCTCGAATAGTATGGTAATTAGTTAATAGAGCGCGGTTATGGCCGGCTTGAAAGTCGTTTCAGTCAAAGTCCAAGATGATGGAAATCTGGATATTCAAGATTTGAGGTCGAAAGCTGAAAAGCACAAAGACAAACTGGCTGCTTTCATGGTGAGGGATTTGGAACGCATCCTTTCTCTGCTGTTAATTTCATTTAGATCACGTATCCCTCCACTTTCGGCGTTTTCGAAGACGGCGTACAAGAAGTAGGTGATGCAGTCTTGGGTTTCTCTTTACTTTTCTGATTACGATCCCTTCTAGGCCTGCAAAATAATTCACGACAACGGGGGCCAGGTTTATTTGGATGGTGCCAATCTCAACGCTCAAATTGGTCTCACCAATCCTGCAACCTGCGGAGGAGACGTCTGCCACATGAACTTACACAAAACGTTTGCTATGTGAGTTCTGTGATCATATCTGGGTTTCGATCTCAAATATTCTTCCGTCAGTCCTCATGGCGGAGGTGGACCCGGAGTTGGACCAATCTGTGTTGCTGAACACCTTTCACCTTTCCTTCCTTCCCATCCCGTGATGCCCCTTGGCGGGAAAGCTATCAACGCTGTTTCTGCTGGTCCTTTCGGAAGTTCGTCTATTCACCTCATTTCTTGGGCATACATCAAAATGCTGGGCGGTCAGGGCTTGAGCAACGCCACAAAAATCGCACTTCTAAATGCCAACTACATGGCTAGTCGGCTTTCTGGCCACTATAACCTTCGGTATAAAAATGTCAATGGACGTGTCGCACATGAGTTGTTGATTGACTTGGTCGAGTTTGACAAGAAGGCTGGGCTGAAAGTCATGGACTTTGCTAAACGACTTCAGGTAAAGTTTAGGCTTGTATTTAATCTAACTTTGACCTGATATAACCCGAAATACTGTATAGGATTACGGTTTCCATCCTCCGACATGCTCTTGGCCCATTTCCACTTGTATGCTCATCGAGCCTACTGAGTCGGAAACACTTGAAGAGATCGACAGGTTTGTGCACAATACAGACGATGATTCATTGTCGTTGACCCTGTCTTGCCACTGAAGATTCTGCGACGCTATGATACAAATACGTAAAGAAGCTGAAGATGTCATTTCTGGCGTGCAACCGAAAGACAACAATGTGCTGAAGAATGCCCCCCATCCTATGCATGTCTTAACTCTTCCTGACACAGAGTGGAACCGGTGCGCTGTAACATTTTTCTCCTCTGCTGCTTAATCTTACGGATGTCGGATATATTAGTCCATACACTCGCCATACTGCAGCATATCCTCTACCATACCTAGAAGAGAAGAAGTTTTGGCCGACTGTGTCCCGTATAGACGATGGTGAGTCCCACTTTCCGAATCTCACAGGTCATCATTTGATCAACAACTATATGTAATCAGCTTATGGTGATCTAAACCTCATAGTAAGTGTTTTCCCTCATGTAATATCAAATAGAATAACATGTCGATTCTATAGTGCGATTGCTCTTCTGTAGAAGAAATGGCCACCAACTAGACTCTGGATTGTTTTCATTTCATCTTGTTTTTCTTGGGCTTTCATTCCTCTAGACGGCTGAAAAGATTCGGAGCGCTGTTCAACCAGGCGCACACACAACACCATCGTACTTCCGCAATTATTGTTATTCGCTTTCAGACCATGCATATCATCCTATACTACTGAGTAATACATAATCCATAGATTGCTCCTCCGTGTCTAGATTACTTGAGCTATACCCCCACCCTACGCTGATGCCTCCTCCAGAAGGGCGATGTGCAATTTAGGTCGATGTTTCTGAATCGCAGCCATAACGTTCACTTTAATGTCAGGTTTCAGGCGGCCCAAAATGATTTGAGCCATCTCCGGATCAGGATCCTTTACAATGGTGCACATATCGCGTAACGCATCGTTCATTCTGCCTGCGTCGCATAGGCAAGCTATCCAAGCCTTCCAGTTGTAATTGTCAAAAATGTACCCGGACCTCTCCAGTTTGCTTTTTATCTGTCGCGCCATATCCAAACCACCGGCTTCGCGACAAGTCGTCAGGATAATGTTGACGCTGGCTCGATCAAATGTTCGAGATATGTACATAGTATCCCAAACACGAAGTGCATCTGGAAAAGATCCCAGCTGCCGGTAGTTTTCCAATAACGCATTCCAAAGACTGATGTTGGGCGAAATCGAAGAGTCGAGGGTGATGAGGTCGTGAGTTTGGCGGGTAGCCGCAAGCGTATCATGGCGCAAGTGCAGAAATCCAACACTCTTAGATGTGCGGCTGGCAAGCTGTCGTAAGGACCGAAGGAGGATCAGATAGATAGTCATGGTCACAGAATAGCGAGCGGCTTTCATATCCTTCACGACCTCGAAATAGAAGGAGATGGTAGGAACCCGCGGCTCCATCCTATCACTCCATGAAATTCGGCTTAGGATATCCAGGACTGTCAGATATCCAGCTTCATCTAAAATATGTCTGCTTTCTCGATATGCTTCCATGGCGTCGCGCTCTGTGCGTGCAGAGTTCATACTTATGGCAGTGAGATATGCACTTGCACTTCGAAGAGGAACATTGTGAACCTCGGCTTCCTTAAGGATTAGCTCCTTCATGGGCGCATATTTGTCCAAGTGCTGAGTAACCTCTCTGAGCATGTGAGAAAATAGATCTGCAAGGGAGCGTTGCGTATCTCTTTCCAGCAGATCGCAACGGTCTGGGAGCGAATCTGTAAAATCATTGAAAATCTTGAAGGAGGTGTCGACGGCGTCGGATAAAGGGGAAGCCAGAACTGACTGAACTAATTGAGATATTGCGCTGGCGGTGGGCATTACGCCTTCATTCCTAATTTCATTATAGCACTCCAGCATTTCCGAGATGATGCCCCGCTTGACGCACTTTGAGAGTAACATAGACCATTGTTCTTGCGAGGGAGCGATACCAAGCTGGTCTCGAACACTGCACAAGTGTTCGAAGCGCGTGATGCGCGGCATGAAAACTCCCAAAGTACGGACTGAAGGCTTCCCTCCTTCCTCTCTATATTGCGATATCAACTTCAAACCAGTGGCTACACCTCCTTCTTTTACAGCTGCAGACAAGCGAAGAAGCCACTCGTTCTCCCATAATAGGCCAGGTGGCAGGAGATCAGAGTACGAATCGTTGTATAAAACCACGATTTCTTCAGCATATCGAAAGCGCTGTTTGTCCAGGTACATGACATGGAGCATATCGGCTACGGTAGTATTGTATGGAAGACCGATTTCCTGCATATGTCGGAAGATTGGGGTAAAGTCGGAAGGTAGGGGAATTCTGGATACCCGGGTAGTCGTCAGCCATCGAGCTTGCGCAAGAAGTTTGAACGTGTCGTTTGTTGGCTCGCAACCTCGTTGTCGCATATCGCGAACAAGCTGCATCATGTTTTTGAATGTGCAGAATCGTGGACCAGCTTCGAGTACCAAATGGTAATGTCCTAGGGTAGGTTCAACACCACCTGGTTTCTTCGGCATATGCTCCAACCAGAGCTTCACGGACTGGAAAGTTCCTTTCTGGATCAGAGCTCGAATGATGACTGTGTGTGTTTTGGAAGAAGGAGAGACATCGTAGACAATTGTCATGTCGGATAAAATCTGTTCTATACGAGAAAGGTCCTCTGGCAGAGCCGAAAGGGCTAAGGCTTCCAGCATAGTCTCGATGTCATTTTTGTCAAGAAGATTTTGGCGCGTCTGCTTTAGTTGCCTAATCCCCCATGTTAAAAGTGGATAATCGCGGTGAATCACATCTGGATTCTGAATATCAGTCTTCAACGAGGCCAAATATTCCCTAACCGAGTTGTGAATAGCTGCAGAAGAATGGAGTTGGCGATAGAGACGCAAATCAACTGGTTTCGGTAGACATTTGGGATGTGCAATGCCGATTCGAGAAAGCCCAACTCGAAAGGACATTCATGCGGGACTAGAAACCATGTCAAAAAACGGGCAAATGGAACGATAGTGATTTCAGACCTCGGATGGGTGTTATTAAAACTTGTGAAGTCGTGTCCATTCGTGTGAACTTTCATTTCTGAATTTTGCCAGCGTCCATCACTCTTTACCAACCTAAACTCTTCACCGTTCTTCTTCTTCACCACAACATGTCCGATAAATTGCGAGAATTTGTTGAAATTCCCCAACAATTTGTTCAAGATGGCAACCAGGTATGTGCTGTTTTCGAAATTTCCCGTATATTGACCCTAACCTCGTCCTAGTTCCTAACCCGTTGCACAAAACCTTCACAGAAAGGTTCGTTGAACCGCAAAAGCTCAAGCCTCGCTTGCTTACTCTTTCTTCAGAGTTTGTACAAATATGTAAAGCAGTTGCGGTGGGATTCGCTGTTATGGGGTTCATTGGCTACTTTGTGAAGCTCATTCATATACCGATGTACGTGGCATCCTATTTTCCTCTAGTCCTATGTTGACTTGCATTTGCAGTAATAACATCCTTGTGTATGTCTCCTTTACTGTGTACAATTGTTGTTACTAACTCCTGAACAGTGGAGGAGCGTGAACTCGCAGAAGCCTACTATTCATTCATTTGTTTTATTATTGGTTTCGGTTTCTCCTCTCCGCAAATGCAAAGAAGCGGGTGCATGTTCCTTTGCTCCTACATCTACTTCGCGAACGTCAAACCGTATCTTCGCCTGATACTGTCCCTCTCTCCACTGCCGATGACGGTGCACTACTAAATCTCGTCCTGGACCCGCTAGCAGACACTATTTCGAGAATTCCAACGGGTGGCAATCGAGCTAAATTTGAATTCGAAATGGTCGTCTCTGTTATCTGAAGCAGCTCTAATTGTGGCTTTGGTTTTGAGCGATGCCAACACGCCCAAGATATGAGTAAGTCCCTTTGCGTTCCGAATACGCATACCGAAAACAAAGGTACTACAGGCAGTCAGTCAGCTCCATTACTTCTCAAGCCGAGATTATAATATGACATACAAGTGGCCTGCATCATGTAAGGCCATGGGACAAGCCAGTTTGACATGTAGATGATGCCTATACTGCAGAAAAGCTAAATAGTGTGGCTGACAGGTATTCCACTAATAAATACCTTATCACCATTACTGAGACCACACTGAACAGTAGCATCCGTAAAATGAGTGAGAAGGGTAGATCTCTTTTGAGGAGTGTGAACGCTCGCGCCGTCGTTGCTCGCGTTCTCCAATATTTGTAAGAGATGGCAACTATGATGTCTCATAAACTGCTTGCGTCCTTTTGTAAATGCATGTCAATGCTCACCTTCGAAGCCCAGCAAGCAAGTCATGACAACAGTGCAATATGCAGGAATACTGTAGCGGGAGCTAGAGGGAAAATTTGTGTTAAAAAGTTGATACAAAGGCTATGGATTAACTCACAATCCATCCACATGGAGAGAGCAGTACAGACCGTTCATGGGGTTTGTCAACGAAAAATCCGTCCTCCCGACCTGTAACATGACGTTGAGAAGGGAACCGAAAAGAGATACTGAGAAATGGTTACCAATGCTGACCCAATGCTGAAGACCAGGAACACCATGTAAGGGACAAAAAGGAACTGCGACGTTGTTATAGCCTTGTTCGACACATCCGCACAGAGAAATCATCCCACCAATACAAGACTTATGCGAGATTTTTGCTTTGCAGACGAAGTCAACTTGTAGATAGAATTGGGTGGCCGGTGCACTTTTTTCCAAATCTGTATCATCTTTAGTCGGTCACCGAAAAGCCAAGGAAGAGTTGCTATCAGCTAACCTGTATCACCGCTACTAAACCTGCGGTAACAACCCTGCAGGACAGCGTAGTCATTGCGCGGCATGAGGACTCTGAAAGAAGGGGAACGTACATGGAAGGTGACCCATCTACCATGGCTGCCTGAACGCGACATAAAGTGTCTGGATCAGTATACTGTTGCTTATCGTACAATCTATTGGAAGGGGTCATAAGTCATTTCGAAAAGAAGACCAGGCAACTAACAGAAGGGTGTATGATACTGAATATATGAGCCATGTTATCCAGAAGTTAACGAGGGTGGGATGCCGGTGCACATTTTTTGAAAAGAAATAGGTGAGCAATAATAACATGGTGCCCACTTCGCCTACAACATGAAGAGTGATGAATGGCACCCAAAGATGGGCTAGATTAGGGACAAAAGGAGGATCTTGGGGAAGGAGTTAAGGGAAGCAAAAGGACTCAAGAGGGCAGCCTACCAGATTTGTTCATTTGAGTACTCGATAAAATGAGGACGGGTGGAAAACATGCTCGCCCTCAAACAAGATAATTCTTTTAACAGCCACTGCTTTGGGGAACTTTTCCTTTGACGATCTGGTAGTATGTACTGGAAAGGATTGTGGAGGCGATCCAAGGATTGACACGACGAACATCTTCAATCACTGCCACGATTGATTTTGTTGAATCTCACCTTACCACGAGACCAAGATCAAGAAGAAGTGTAAGCCATTGTAATAGAAGCATTGCTTGGAATGACTACAGAGACCGAAAATCAAGACTCTCAAGATCGGATATCACTGTTGGTGGGTCCTTACACCCACGGAGAACAAAATGGATACAGCATTGAGGCGAATTACATTGCGTGTCAAGCTCTAGTTAACTAGGAGCATCGCGAACCTCGATGAAGGTTTAGCAACTTCGATAGCTGCGCGATACTCTTTATCTGAAGATGGGACGCCCAAGGGTAGGAGCGCTGCAAACTTATCCGAAGTGACCGATTTTCCGGCAGGGGTTTGAGTACCTCTAGTAGCAACAGGATAAGGCAGTATTGCAGCCAGGATTGTTTGGGTTCTAGCTAGGTGATCAGCGCTCATCCATGATAGTGTTTCATCAGAGGGAACTTCGTCAGGAATTCCAATCTGCGAAAGTTTAATAAGGTATGTACACATAAACGATATTGCGAAAACCTACCGAGTCACGGACGCGTGATGTTCTAGCGTCTAAGAGCTCACGGATATCAGTCCAGCGTGAGCCCCATACTTCCGCGATTCTCCGTAAGAAGCCTATATCGTATAGTGTCTGAATCTTGTTGTGCTCCCATTCCTGATCCAGAAGACGACCGATGAACAGATGAACCACCCGATCGGCGAGATGACTGTGTCGCGTAGAATCTCCAGAGAAGCCTAGAGTTTGTATGGCCTCCGCAAGCAGGAGCAAGGACTGCATTAAGTTGGTAGAAGGAGATGCTGAAAGATGGTCTGAATAGAAGGGATCGAAGATATACGAGCAGATACTCACTGCAAGGCGATGGTTTGAAACCCACGAGAGGCAATGCTATTCGATGGCGAGAAAGTACGTGAAGCACCGTGAATTCTTGCCATCGATCTATGATTGAATTGTATATGGATTTAGCCCTATATAGAAAATCTTCCACAAGCATAAGTTTTTGTCTCGACACAAATTTGATTGAGCTGCCCTTGCCTAGTGCCATTGCCTCGGTACAAGACATATTCGAAATGAAAAGGGAGAACGACAACTCTTCAGCAATTCTTCCAACAAAAACAAGAGCACTGATATCCAGCGCTGAAACATAGTTAGTCAGCCCTATAGACAGTGTTATTCAATACCATATGTACCAGTCTTGTCAGGCAATCTATCTGCCGAGGTTTCAATGCTGTCCAGCGCCGCTGTGCAAAGTCTTTGGGCATGGGGCTGGTATGATACTTTGAGTTGTGTAATGAGTGATCTATGTACCGATCATTCAGTATGTGTAGGTAGCAAATCCATGACAGATAAGCGTACGTAGTATCCGCATCATCCCCAGTAAGTACTTGCAGAAGATCTTCTTGCAGTGCAGCTGCACATTTTTCAAGTGTCTTGAGAACATTATCCAGTAAGGAGACGCGACCGGATAATTGACACTGAAGAGAAGCCCGATATTTCTGTAGTGGTACATCCTCTGTTTGAGATACCGTCGGTAATGGTGGGGCATCAAACATGTGTGCTATGGGAGAAACATCTATGGGAGTGAAGAATGATCAAACAATTTCCAAGGATGATGTTTTGCGCTACCTGTTGTATCTGTGGAAGAATCCTTTATCGATGTAACGGCAAAGGTAAGTTGATCACGGAAAGCTGTCTCAGCATTGGACAGTCTAATCCTCCAAATCTCAGCGATGTATTCACGACAGACATCATCAAAGAGGGAATTCAAGTGTTCAGTTTCAGAAGATTCTAATGTTGAAGATGACTGCAACCACATGCGTACGGAGTTCCGGATAGACCACACAACCTTAACACTATTGGTGTCTGATAACCATGTTTGACATGATATCCGCAGTGCGTCCGTAGATCGTTGGAACCATTCCGAGACTTTGCTGTCTAAGTGTGCTGGAGGCAGAGAGGAAAACTGAGAATAAACATCCACATGAGGTTTGTACGATGTCAAGTTTTGAGGAAGGGCCGAGAAGTGGGAAGAAGAGGGAAGATTACTGAGGAGCGACTGAGTGGTCAACTGTAGTTCAACTGGCAGGCCATAAGAGGGAACACAATCAGTTTGTATAAATTTCAGAGTCGCTCGGATGAGGGAAAGCTGAGCATCTCGAGATTGGAAAACATCTCGAGAAGTTTGGATCGTTTGCGATATTGCCTGAAGGGCACCGAGGATGCATTTTTTGATTTCTCTTATGGAGCCTCGGGGAGTCGGATTTTTGGAAAAAATGGTGTTGAGGGATTTCGACCGTTGATCCAGTAAGGCAGTCAATGTTTCCGAAAGCGGGCGTGAATCAAGTAGATGGAGTGTAAGCAAAGTCGCACAGGTTGTCTAATTCGTCAATCAAGCCAAGAACCCGAGCCAAAACGGGAAAATGTACCTGTGATGGGGTAGTGAAATCCCGTAACGAAAGGGCAGCCTTGTGGACAATTTGCGACCGAAATTGAGCCACCACCTCCCATTGGCGTTGAACAAGGGGAAATGATTCCTGCAATATGCCCTCATTAGTCCTGATACGATTAAACACGAATACGACTCACCAGTATATCTATACCCTGATTTCGCCACGCCTCGTCGTCTTGTTCTTCCCGTACTAATGCTCGATGTACAACGCGTGATAGCAGATATAGCCACGCTGCTGAAAGATACTTCTTCTTTTCTAGAATTCTCCAAAGATGTTCTGGGACATCCAAGAGAAGTTTAACGTGCGCTGCGAGCACTTGTAATGCCTGGAGGTGTACATCTGTTCAAAGTCCCCGTATTCAGATATCTTACAGGTATCGAAGTTAATTCATTTCCCACCTTCATTTGATTTAACAAGGGTGGGCTGGGGTATTGACGGAGGGTGTTCAGCTAAGATGGCGTTCTTGGTACCCTCTAGAGCATGAAGCATACGCTGAGCGGAGTTTGCCATGGATATTATAGACGTCGAAGCTTGGAGGAGGTCCCTGTATCGCTCTCTGCCCTTTCAATTTACGTTTTAAATAATAGACAAAGTGAAAAGCTAGACTCGACATACCCCACCATCAACCGGAGCTCTTCCTGCTTGGCGTCAGCATCGTTTCTATATTTATATCCGCGCTTCATTAGCTCCCTCTTTTGATATCGAATAAATGTGACAGTACCTCAACCGCTGCTGTATTTGCTTTATCTCAGAAATATTGTGCTTGACGAATAACTCGTCCGGGTCCAGATTGTCCATTGACATCTTGGGAAATGATGCAGAGGATGTCATTTGGGAGGAGGGCATTTTAGCCATTACAAGAGACCCGTCTACATGGCCATTACCGAGTGTGATGGTAGATATTGACGAAGAACGACTGGCTCTAACTGATGGTCGGCGCGACATAATCAACGCGTTATGGGAGCTGGAAGTTCAGGACAAAGAGGAAACGGTCTCACGTGGGAGCACATGCCAGAGTCGACAGTTTGAGCTCCTTATGTACATACACGAAAATGGATAGAGATATAATTAAACGATATGGACGAGTATCGTACTAGCATCGTCCTTTTGTAGATTATACAGAGCGTGATGCCAAGAATCAAATCATGATGTGTATACTATTTGCTAGCTTCCGTCGTACCAAGATCTCCACTCTCTGAGTCGGAACTAGTTCTCGCAACGTGATCAATTGGAGGTGCAACTTTTTCTGGTCGAGGAGAAGCGACAGCGGGTGGCGGGCGAGGTGTATGAGCTGAAACAGGCGCAGTCGATTGAGTTGAAGAAGAGCTTGTATTAGCAAGGCGCTGATCAAGGGCCTGCAAGGCCATTGCGCTGCAAAAACGTGAATCGCCAGAATTTTGGAATTAAGGGTATTGCACTCACCGTCGTCTTTCAGCTTCCGCCCGAGCACTCCCAGGTATCGTACTAAACCCACTTTCGATGTCTCCGCCATGAGAAGGTATGAGGTGAAGGGTATTTGCCCACTTGTAGACAAAGTTACCGCCAGGACCCAAGACAATGCTAGCGGGCATAAGGTTGATGAGAATAGACGTAACAGTTATGAAAGACGTACTGGGTAAATGGAGGAAACCATGATACTAGAGAAAATGTTTCGCTTCGATCTCCATAACTTTCAACGCCTCCGACTGTATCGTTGGAATTCTTTTTGTAAAAGCGGAGGTATATCCAACTGACAAACCAGCCGAATTGGATGATAATCCAAGGAGATTGGAAGCCGAAGATAGTCATGACGGTTGATAAAGTGAGATATGTCATGGGTAGACTCTGAAAAGTAGTTTAGACGAACAATCCACTGTCAATATTTGAGGCTGCGTTACCTTGACTCGCATCTTGAGAAAACCTAGAAATTGGACCTGATGTTCGGGAATCAGCTGTGTGAAAGCGACAAGGACCCCAATCTGCAGCGACATTTGACCATGATAGTTCATGCCATATCTGAGAATCAGTCAGCGGGATTCTGTGTGGTAATTACGAAACGAACAAAAACAAGTCTGCATTGCTGGTACCGATAAATTCTATCCAGTTGAATCCAAACGCGATTATGTTTGAGACGCAGACAGTAGCGATTATAAATTTGAGGGTCTCTATGCTTCCCCACAACCGTTCCAAGTATTTCAAGGTGGGCGGTATTGTGATGACAGTGATTGCTAGCTAGAACAACAATAAACTGAGGTGAATTCCAGCTGAATGCAGTAAAGTCATACCTCCCATAAGGTTGTTTCTACGAGGGCAGACGTTATAAATGTCCAAGGATAGAACAAGCTTGAGCCCGGCACAAGCACCAGATACGGAAACAGCTTCGCGCCTTCAGAATTCCATTGGAGCCATGCGTAAACCAGAGATAACGTAACAGTAGCCAAGGTGAAATAACGTGTCACAGTTGGTATAGAGGCCATGAAGGTTATTGGGGATTGCAGTATGGCCATTGAAAACCCAGATGCACACGACGGGAGGAAGGAAGGAGGTCGCCTGTTGGCCGAATACAACAGATCAAATTACTTACGTGATGTTGAGACCGTGGCTTTCGCTGCAACTTTCATGTCGAACGCATATGATGTTAGGCCTGCAGGTTCCCTGAAACTCAAGAGTACCGTCAATGATGGCGGGATAGTTAAGAAGTCAGTCAACATATCTCACTTTATTCTCATTACTAATAACTCATTACAGAAAGAAGAAAAAATCCAAGGGGTCGAATTCTACTTCGAACTCAGAAAGGGCCCGCGAACGTGAAAGGGTGAAGGAGCTCCTGTTGCAAGATGACCTTGATCCGTCTTCCCCTGGAGGTAGTAGTCGAAATTCTCCTGCTGCAGGTCACGGCAAAACAGTCAAGACTGAAGCGGAGCGTCGATTCGAGGAGGTACAGAAGCAAAGGGTGAGTTTAAAGAAAGCAATTCTTATGCTATAGCTTTGACTTACGATTATAATACAGCTTGCTCAGCGTGTTGCCAAGTTAGCTAATAAGACTCATAAGGATCGGGTCAACGAGTTCAATTCACATCTGGAATCTCTTTCCGAGCACCACGATATTCCCAAAGTGCGTATATCTTTTCTTGTGTGGGGTTTTCCTTGTTCAAACAATTTTGCTACAGGTCGGACCTGGATAAGATCCTGTGTGTCGGTATGGGGGTATTGGTTGGCGGTACCGGCTCCCGATGGAGAAAGAGTTGGAAGCCTTTGTCTTTCTCTGCTTTATCAAACGATTATCATTTATTCTTGCCTCTGTATTCTACATATCGGCTTGTAACTCTGAAATGTTTCCTCGCATTGAAATTTCGCACGGATAAGCACGAATATCCTAGATCGCGCGTGACATAAAGTAACACTCTCTACTCTTCACCTCCATCAACACTTGAGATACTTTCTCCTCCGCCTCAAATACTATGGCAACGGCTCCTAAAGGCCATGTTTGCCCGCCATCAAATGCAAAACATCCTTCTGACCGCTGGGAATCCCTCTTCATATATTCTTTCATTTGCAAATTCACAAATCTTCGAGGCAAGGTTGAGGGACTTGAAACACCAATGGAGTGAGTTCTTATCAAGTTTCGTGTTTCGAATACTTATACTCATATTCCATCGGGAACGGTCGATTTAGTTTCGAGAATGCGCTTCTACTGCGAGAACCTAATGTGATAGTCACTGGCGTACTCACCCGATTCATCTTGAATCTTCGTCCTCATACGCGTAACCTTAGGTAGGATTGTTCAGCACGATATAGAGCACGCTTTGAAACAATGTTTTGTGGTTCGGTAGCGAGGATCAAATCTCCAGCACTGTGGCTGCAGTGTTGGGTGACTATTTCAAAACTCCAGAAAGGACCATATATTGGAACGACGATTTGAACAAGAACGTGGATCCTTTTTCAAGTCTCGAAGGAGGCTTCTTTGCAGCTGATTGGGACTTCAAAGTACGTGTTTTGCGCGTGAAAGTGCTTACTCCATATACTTATACCATGTTTCGCTCAGCTCAAAATATTACGCCAGCTTGTCGAATTGCAGTTGTCCCATAGCACAGATATCAAAGCAAAGATTGATCGTGCTTGGGGTGTGAATGTTAACAAAAATAAAAAGAAAGATCCTGCAACTGCTCCCCCGGATCCTTCAGACCCAGATAGTCGAACAAGTCTACAAATGTTGCCTCTCGGACAAGATTCTCAACGCAGACGATATTGGGTTTCCGACAGTGCGTACGTTTTCCTTGATTCAGCAGACGCGTATTTGCGCGTATTTGCAGGGCTGTTCACCCAGATTCCCAAATTTGCGGATACCTCCGTGTGACGTATTAACACCCTGCCCTCAGAATCCCCTCGTGTATATATATCTACAAATCCTTGGAAAACAACCGCAACTTTTCAGAGCATTTCTTCGACTCGTGAAGAGTATATAACTATCACTGAAAATTTGAAACAAACTGCACCACGACCTTCGGGTACAAAGGGGAAGGCCAAGAAATGGACAAAACAAGAAGCTTCACATCATGCATTAGTCGAGGCGCTGGAATCAAGACTGGAAATTGTTGATGCTGAACTAGCTGTCAGTATGCACCAGGCTCGATTCGTATTTTACTCAGATTTTTCCTTGTGCAGCGAGTGGCTAAAGTGCAAAGAAAGATTGAGCAACGCAAGCTACTTATGGCTCAAGCAGAGCTACGACAAACTCGGACGCGGCGACAAACCAGAAAACCAGATTACGTTTACAACGATGCAGCGTACAGTGAGGTTCGCAATATCAAGTTTCTTAATCCCGTCATAGTTGATTTTAATCTGGTATCCCAGGATGATGGCGATGAGTACACTTTTCAGGAAGATGAGGGGTATGAAGAAGACCATGCTGATTATGATGAAGATGGTTCCCGGCGTTCCTCACGTCGAAATAAATCCAAGGAAGGCCAGCGGCGCTCAACTCGCGCAGCGGTTGTTAATGCGAATGGCAAACGAGAGGCAGAGCAGGACAAATGGAGTAACTGGCGGGGAGAACGACGATCCGCGCGTCTCGGCGCACCAGAAGAGATGTTGCTAGATTACATCCCTCCCACCAAACGTGCTCGCACAGATGACAGTGCCCTCAGCACGAATTCTTCTGAGGCCGGCCCTTCGTTCTCAAATAATGATAAACCAGTCAACGTAAAAACCACCGGCGCGGCGGCTCTGAAACCCACTGAATTTGCAGCTGAGCAAGTCGCGGGTAGAAAAAAGTCCAAGTACTGGATTTATGCAGTCGAGCCTATCCCCAAGCCTGGAGTCATTCCTACATCGACCAGTGGTCAGACGAACAACGCTGATGGCAATGTATTGAACGCGGAAGTCTCAACAAATGGCGGGCCAATGGATATTGGTGTTCCCACCTATCACAGTATTTCTCCTCCTGCGAGTGGCAGTCATGGTACAAACGCTGACTCTGGTGTCGATATTCCTGCTTCGCCCTCTCCAAAAGTTCAAGCCGAGCTCAATCAAGTCATGACAGGGAGCCTTTCACCTCTCTCACCATGACTCACATTCTCGCTTTTAAACGTATATCTGTGCACAATTACTTTTAGCGCCATCACCAACCCTACCGTATACTCGATGCCAATTCGTAATGTATATACTAAGAATAGTACTTACCCTGCTACTAGCCTATGATACACACTCGAGAGTTCGCCAGGATTTAGATTGTTCATTCTCGCTATAGTGTCAACCTCGGGTAGGGGCTACCTGGGGCAAGCTTCTAGATTGAATGTACAAGCCTCGGCGATTCCGTGCACGTGCGGACAAAATTTCAGACTTACATAGTCTTTTCATGATCATCATTCTGTCTCTCTCTCTTTGATGCTCGCAACTGCTGCGAGAAATGCTCGTCCTATATGCCCCCGACAGATATTTCAATTCCAAGGATACCTTTCAAAGAAAGACGCGTTCCGGTCTTCAAGCGGTCGACGGTCTGCTGTTACCCAGGCTGCTCAAACGATCCCAGCTTCTGTAGACGATAGAGCTTTAATCACCCTGTTCGATGAGCCCAGGAGTGGATCCTCCTCCTCTCCGTGGTCGCACACTGGCTTATTCGGGCACCCCTCGTTGATTAATCCCAGAGCACTTATATCTCTTACCAATGCAACTCTACTTCGAGCTCAGAAGCTCACAGACCGCATTCTTCGAGCTCGGGAGTCTCGGGACGAACTGCTCAAGGTCGTGAAAAACCTTGACCGACTCAGCGACCTGCTTTGTGGCGTGATTGATCTTTCGGAGTTGGTCCGAAATGCGCATCCAGATCGTGTCTGGGTTGACGCCGCGAATCATGCATACGAAGCGTTATGTGAATTCATGAATGTTCTAAACACTCATGTTGGGCTTTATGAGGTGCGTAGTCTTCAATATCTAATTTTGAAAGTTGCATCCAAAAATATATAGGTACTGAAAGCTGTTTTAACGGACAAGGATATCATTGAGTATATAGGACCCGAAGCAATACAGACCGCACTTATATTTTGGAGGGACTTTGAAAAGTCTGCTATCAACCTCCCTCCAGATCAAAGAGATAGGTTCGTCGCGCTCTCGACCGAAATACTCGTTCTTGGTCGAGAATTCCAAAGAGGTGTTGTCACACCTCGTCCTCCAGCATCAATCAGACCCGAAGAGCTATCCGGACTCAAGGATCAGGGTATGGGCGTCAGGTTGAAGCTCCAAGCAAGATTCACCAATCGTGATCTTTTGGTCTATCCTGGGTCATTACAAGCTCAAATGATTATGCGTGCTGCACCAGATGAAGAGCCCAGACGTAGAGTTTATGTTGCCTCAAATTCAAGTACCCCCGAACAGATCAACATCCTGGAGACCATGCTCAGGAAACGCGCTGAATTGTCCCGGCTGGTTGGTTCAGAAAGTTTTGCGCATCTGACCCTTGACGATAAAATGGCGAAGTCACCAGGTGAGTGATATGGATTCGGCATTCAAGAAACTTCATCATTAGTCTTTAGAGAATGTGAATCATTTTCTCAATGCCCTCATGGATCACACAGCTCCAGCAGTAAAAGGCGCGCTACGTTCCTTGAGCTTACGGAAACAAGAACATCTCAACACACCTCCCTTTCCGATAATACAAGCTTGGGATCGAGACTTTTACTGCCCACCTGAACCTCCCGCACCGCCCATCTCGCTACCTCCATTAACACTGGGCACGGTATTTATGGCCCTTTCACGACTATTCCGTCATTTATACGGAATCAGCCTCCGACCAGTGCACGCTGCCTCAGGAGAAGTTTGGCATACAGATGTACAAAAACTCGAGGTTGTTGATGAAACACAGGGTGTCATTGGTTGGATCTATGCCGACCTCTTTGCGCGGAGGGGTAAACCAGGTGGCGCAGCCCATTACACTGTTCGTTGTTCGCGTCGGACAGACGACGACGACGAAAATGCAGATCGTCTTGAAGAAATTCCAGACTCTAGGAGTGTACAAGAATCCATTGAATTCGAAGCTGTCAAACGGCATCGCCTTCCCAAACAGGAAGGGGTCTACCAACTACCTCTTGTAGTGTTACTGTGCGAGTTTGCTCGACCTTCAGTTTCACGAGGTGCTACTGTCCTTCAATGGCATGAAGTCAATACACTATTTCATGAGATGGGACACGCTATGCATTGTAAGTGTGTGCAATCTATCTGCGTTTTCTCGTAGCTTATTAGCTTCTGTCTGTGTAGCAATGATAGGGCGAACAGAATACCAGAACGTAGCTGGTACGCGTTGCGCAACTGATTTTGTTGAGCTTCCATCTATATTAATGGAGCATTTCCTCAACTCCCCGATGGTCCTCTCGTTATTCAACCCCGACTCCACAACATCATTGGCACAGTCACCGAATCATCACATTGACCCTTGCCACGCCATTGACACGTATCAGCAAATCCTCTTAGCTGCTCTCGATCAAATATACCACTCACCGGCCGTACTCGACCGCAACTTCGACTCGACCTCGGAGTACGCGAAGTTACAAAACACGCGCGGAATGATTCCTTACGTGTCTGGAACATCGTTCCAGACACAATTCGGACACCTGTTTGGATACGGTGCCACATACTACTCCTACCTTCTTGACCGTGCCATCGCTTCACGAGTCTGGGGTAACGTTTTCTCAAAAGACCCTCTTAGCCGTCGACTAGGTGAAAGATACAAGGATGAGATTCTCCGTTACGGCGGCGGACGGGATCCCTGGAAAATGGTGTCGGCGATCCTATCTTCGCCTGAACTAGAAAGCGGGGACGCTGAGGCGATGCGTATTGTCGGACATTGGCGAATTGAAGATGAAGTGGGACTTCCGGGAAGGCATTAACGATCTTATGTGCTGCTTATCTCAAGCTAGAAAATGTTGTATTAATTGATACTTACTTCCGTACCAATATAGTTGGCAATAAACTCAGTATGAAAAACGTAGATTGAAGATGTGTAAAATGCTGGTTTATGATAGTTGTACGTATAAACACTTAGATTACAGGTTGAAGGGTGATTACAGTGTCTTAAAAGTCTTTTCCGATCTAATCGAGAACGAGAGTTAATGCGTAGAAACGGCGACCAAGGCATTCTGTGTATCTACTGGGGGATGAAGAATCAGATGGTTGGTGTAAGCCTACAAAATAACGAGAGCTTAGCAAGGTCATAAGCATATAGCTAGAACACAGTTACTCACCATCCAAATTTGACAAGATCATCCGCATTCACAATCGACGCAGCAATGAAATCCCTTGCTTCAAGCCATACCCACACTTTGATGAATGCACCTAAATTAGTATAAGGTAAATCTTTCGTGACAGGCTCCTTCCTCGCCATTTGACTTCCCAATTGTCTGAGTATAGGCAGTGAACTCTTGAATAAATCCAGGTTGGGATCCAATTGCCTCCCAATCCCTTCTAACAATAATACGGATATGACGGTATTGATGAAGTCCCCCTCCATCTTGACATGGTGTTCTCGCACAGCACGCAACACATCTGTGAGTATGTCGGATATCTTGATTTGACCAAGTGAGAAAGTCTTGCGCTTGACGCTAAGCACTAGATGCTGCATTTTTAGCGCAAACGTCTCTGTTTCTACGGCCAACTCGGGGGATCGGCAACGCTCGACCATGAGCTGACCCGTACGATAACCATCAAAATGAGCTAAAGCACGGAAAAGATCGAGAAAGTTTCGTCTATTTTCTGCGGAGAGGGTCGTTACTAGTCCGGCGTCGATAAAGACAATTTCAGGGATGTATCCCGATTCATGAAGAGAAGAGAGTTCGTTGAGCCAAGCACTGCGGTTGTGTGTCATCGAACGAAGGCGTTCTACAATAGAATCAGACTCGGAATAATCAGGGACAATGATCCCTCGATCTGGCGGATCTTCAGGGGATTTGTGAAAGAAGGAATGCGTTACTGAGGTCCAGAGGTTCTCCAGAAGGTATCGAGTGGATGCTGGTTTGGAAAATTTGACCATGATATTACCCGGGTGAAGATCTGAATGAACAAAATTGTCCAGCAAGAGCATGTTCAGGAATGCATCCAGGCCAACCGTGGCTACTTGCTCGTCGTAAGGACCTCCTCCGTTCTTCAAAAACGTTTCTAGGGGTAACGCATTCTGGAATTCCTCTACAAGCAAATGTGGAGTCGACCAAACCTGTAACGGTCGCGGAAAGTTTACAGGGACATTCCGAGACCCAAAATTTGACTCAAAGGTGAGCAAATTCTCTGCTTCGTGCCGTAGATCTAACTGCTGGAACATCATCTGGCCAAAGACATCTACTTCGTCGGGTAGAGACAGCCATTGCATTCCAGGAAATAATGTAATGAAATTTGCGAAGAAAGACATGATGGAGAGGTCGCGAGATATTGTTTTGGCGACTCGAGGATGGAGGACTTTGATGGCGACGGCGGCGGTGGGTACGGATGGAGGAGGGTTTGTGAGCGTTACAGAGTTGAGAGCAGCGGCGGGCATCTTCTTGTGCCGACGTGGTCCCAGATAAGACGGAGGGATGAGATCTTTCTTGAGAGTCGCTCGATAGACCTTGGAATAGAATTAGTACACCGTTGAAGACATATGAGCTAATATACCTGAGCGATAGCTCCAGTGCCTATAGGCTCATCATCAAACTCTTCGAATACTTGCTTGAATGGGCGTTGGAAAACTTGTTCAATAACTCGCTTCGTGTGCCGAAAAGAATGAGGTTTTCCATGCGAGTGGAGAGCCCCAAGCTTTTCACAAAGATATGCTGGGAACAGATCTGCACGAGAGGCTGCCCATTGAGAAAGCTGATGGATGAAAGGTTAAGTGATTTTCGACAAGGGAATTTCAAAGTGAACGTACCTTAATAAAGGTGGGACCGGCAGACTCCATTCGCCTGGCTAGAAATCCATACCACCATATTGCACCCCATCCATCTCTCTTGTACTTTTTCTGCGGTTTTCCCACCAACAACATAGGACTGGTGAGGATTACCGGAAGAAAAATAAAGCAGAGTGCGATGAACCTCTTCGCAGTCAAGATAGGCTCCCAAATTTTGTCCCGGAGAACAAGCCAAAGCCGCGATCCAACACTCAAGTCATCCTCAAAGGGTGATAATATGACAGGACTTTGCTCTGTGTAATCAGAGGATCGACATGGGATAACAGCCGGAGATGATATGAGAGTCGGTATTAGAGACTTTTGGGGAGGGGTAAAATACAAGGCAAGTCCACCAGCAATCGGAATAAGCCACAGGGCGCGTCTCTTCAGGTCATATTTGACTATGGGTGTCGGGGTGAAAAAGGAAGGAAAGCGGGAATAATGAGCCCGGGACCAATTTGAAGCATGTCTTTTCATAAACTTAGTGCTGAATACTGATTTCGGGAAGACTCGAGGGTTGTGAAAAGATGACATGCTATTCGTGACCGAATTTCACGACGCAGTCGCCATTGACGTTAAAGCAAAATCGACATCGACGTCAGCTGTAAAGAGGAACGGAATACCGGGCCGAGTTCACCGTTTCTGGTAAGGCCCACAATAAATAGTACCAGAGTGAACAGAGAATTTCATTCTTTTTCGAGTGTATAATCTGACGGTATATAGTAGTCTCTATGATGGGAGCCGAGTGAAAGTATAAGGAAACCTTACGAGACCTTACGCGTCTAGAGTCGGACCGGGGATATTTGTCCAGGTTGATGTCGTATTTGATGCGATCTGTAGAAGTTAGAACCAAGTTTTCATAGAACGTTCCTTCATCTTTGACGGTCACCACCAACCCGTATTTCTCACTCTCGAATTTGTCGTCGACGTCGGCTATGGCATCCCAGTATGCCTTTGTCACCCTGCTGACGTCCGACCATTATCTTCCTGGTGCACTTACTTTGGCTGCTGCACTCCGGGATGTCCATCCTTCCCCCGCAGTTAGTCCGGAAGTTGAATTCCAGACAGTGTGTTTGGTCACTCCGGAAACAGTCGACGTTTCCACCATCAAGCTCCTTAGGAAGGCTTTCGACATTGTAATTGGTGTTGAACTCATTGCTCAGGACGATGAAGAAGGCCTAGAACTGTTAGGTGTGTATCTAGTCAAATATCCTAGCTGGGCACGCGTCAGCATCGATTTGAAAAAAGATTCCTTGTCAAGAGGAATATTTTCAGAAGTTCTGGAACGCGTCCCAGTCCACCTGACCATCCCTTATCGTTGTCGGTGGAGCCGTCTTCCGTGAATGATACCGCTTGTTCATTCTACTCTAGCTGGTTATTCACTTAAGTCATCCGTATGAACTGACTTTGTTTTCTAGGCCGTCCGGATCTCAACGAGGTGCTCACAAAACTCCACGTATTTCGTTTAACACAATATTCGAAAATCATATTTCTGGACGCCGATGTCCTTCCGGTTCAACCTTTGTCCCACCTATTTACGATTCCCCACGAGTTTTCAGCTGCCCCGGATGTAGGCTGGCCTGATATATTCAACTCTGGTGTTCTAGTGCTTTCTCCGGGTGAAGAGAAATTTTCAGAGCTTCGGGAACTCTTAAAAACGAAAGGAAGTTGGGATGGTGGGGACCAGGGAATTCTCAACGAGTGGAGAGGAGATAATTGGAACAGACTTAGCTTCACGTACAACACTACTCCAACGGCAGCTTACACGTAAGTCTCGCAACTACCTTTCTTCCACGCCTTTTCGACCGAAATGAATATTCTAGATATGCACCTGCTTATGAACGGTTCGGCAAACAGATTTCCGCTATCCATTTCATCGGTCCTCACAAACCTTGGAAATCCATCCAATATCGAGCTCCGTTCCTTTCTCAGCAACCACAACAACCATCGGAGCCTAATCAGCGCGCATATGACTACGATTCCCTGGTCGACAAATGGTTTAACGTGTATGACACGCATTATCGTGCGGAAGCTATCGTTCCCGAAACAAATTTCGAGGTGCAAAGATATGTATCGGCATGGGATGAGCAAATTCAAAAGGGCGCACCTGCTTTAGTTTCCAGCCAACCTGAAGCGCTTGGCCTGGAGGAACTACGACGTCTTGCAATACAAGGGATCAATTCCTCTGTCAATTCTTCGGAAAATAGGATTGGAGAAGGAGAATACAAAAGTATGCCTCTTGAAGGTCGTGTAGATTTGATGAGGCCTCAGCCGCCTCCCAGGTTACACAAACAGAGAGAAGATGAAGTGCGGCACTTGTCCATTGATACGCAGCCCCATCCAGCATCATCACTTTATGGTACTTCTCCTCGGACACCTGGTCCTAACGAAATTCCTCCCAGCCCTCATCCTCAGACCATTTCTCTTCCGCCTACACCCTCATTGACTGCTAGTGAGCATTACATACCTCAACCTCACTACGAGAATCAGAAACAACCGGAACATCATGACTACCAGGCACCTTTACCTCAGCAGCACTTTGAGTATCAACAATCGTTCCTCCCGCCGTCTCAGGAACAGCTTTCTTCTCAAATTGTGCACAAGTCTCCGTCTCAACCTCACACTGAAACTGTGCACAAGTCTCCGTCTCAACCTCACATTCCGCCGACCCTGGAACAGCACTCAGAGCTTCGTCATCAGACACCACCTCGCCCACCTTCTCCTCCGAAGCTCCTTTGGAATCCAGCCGTCGAACCCCCTCCAAACACCGCACCTCCTCCATCTGCGTTTCCCTCTGACACGTACTTCCAAAATATATGGGATCAGGCTCCGAGCAAGCAGCATGATCGCACTCATCCGCATACACATTATACGATATCACCGACACCGGATTCTGGGGCGTTTTTCGAGCCTCCGCCTCCCAGTCACATTCCGGAGCGTATACAAGACCATTACAAAAATGTTATCGGCGATGTACATCATGATCCATCCGCGGCGCCGAATCCAAATCTGAATAAAGTGAAGCATGTCTTCCCTTGGGAAGATAAGCCTCGTTCAAAGCCTGGGCGTGTGTTTCCTGCTTCAGACGCTCCCCCTGCAGAGCTGTTTGCAAGTTCAATGGTAGTTGAAGAACCTGAGAGGCCTCCGAGCCCTGAACCGGTAAAAGAGGTCTTTTCTCCACCTTCCAAGCCCAATCCTCCCCCTCCTAAAGGACTTCCAGCTACTTTATCATATGCTAACGCTTGGGATACAGTGCCGAGTATTCAGCGATACGCTTCCCGACTTGTGCGTCCGCCACCTGCGCAACCCCCGCCCATACCTTTCGATAGCGAAGATTATCGGCATTACCGGCGAGGGAAAAAGAGCTGGGATGAGCGAACCGATGCTAGTAGCCGAGATGGAGACGATGAAGACAATACCGACTCGGACGATGACGAACCAGTGGTCAGCCGACTCGCCGATAGTGACAACGAAACTTCCGTATCGGGCTCGTCTAGCCGCACGAGGTCGAGGAGAGGTTCGTCGGCGAGTTATGGTGTGAAATCCAAAAAGAAAGAATACCGAGTACGTGGCGTTCAGACTATTTCTCCAGAAATGCGGGAGCAGGCCGTTCAAGTTTCTATTCTTGTTGATTCGCCAAAGGTATCGAATGCACCAAAACTATTGCAAGATCAGAAAATTGGAAGCCCGAGAAGAAGCTCTCTAACGCTCCAGACGGGTAACTCGAGACGACCCCAATGGACAACATCATCGGTTCCAAGCGCACTACCACCGATAGTTAGTGTTGGTAGAGGGGGCTCACCAGAATCTAGGGTCAACCCAACAGGTACTGGTATAGGATCAGGCGGGAATGACGCACCCAACTCACGTACTTCTCCGACTCTAGATCCTCTTTCTCCTCGCGAGTTTGGATTTAAGGAATCACCCACAACTGTGCGACCGCCGGCCAGAAGCAGTTCGTCTTCTACTATAACGCCTTCTAATGCCAACGTGGTCGCCACGGCGGGGGTGAACCAACGTTCTTTCGGATCTCCACAAGGCCCCAATGCTCCGCCATTGGGTCCTTTGCGTAATACATCAAACGACTCGACGATCACTTCCCCTCCTTCGTCTGCTGGTCCAGTATCTCCTCACGAAGGACAGCCTATCGCCTCAGTAGCGTCTTCCAGAAAAGCTGGGCGAGTGTTCGACCCTGCAAGAGGCGTCGAGTTGTTCAAACGTGGATCGGAGGAAGTTTTGGCTAGGTTTTTAAAAATGAGCTCATGGGAGGAAGAGTCCTCTCCTCAGCGGTGATTCGGTGCTGTCATTATGATAGCGTCTCATTTTCGAGCTATGATTATTTTCTATTTCTCTTTTCCATGTTGTATGTCTTCTTGCGTTTCCCTCGCATCTCATCTCTCCTGCTTCCTGTTGTCTGAAGACTGTTCTCTCCTTTTTCTATTCTCTGTCTGTGTCTCCGCTCGCTGTGTCGCCCTCCTTATGAACCGGCCTCTTCACTCTTTTAGATCAAAACACTCATTAGATTTTCCTTCATGAACCACAAGATCGAACTGTATACGTCTCTACATCGTGTTGGTATCAACCTCATCTTTTAACCTCCGTAGTCGTTCTTTTTTTTTCTCTTTGCGTGTATATTCACTGGCGCGTGTCAAGTGCAAGTTGCATTCTTTCTTGGTTCTTCCATTTGCATATTTTCAAGCGAATTCTCCCTTCTGGAATCTCTTTATACCCCAATTGCAGTTCCCTATTTTAATTTAAATAAATAGTCAATGTTGAGTTGATGTTGAATCAATGGTGACGCGGGCGTCAAAAACCACTCATTCTTGCTCTCACCTGTTCACGAGATAAAAGTTGATCGGAGGTAAGTATACTGTATAATATCGGGAATATCTTGAAATGTCTTCCACTTCGGACGCTCTTCTTGCCTTTCGACAAGCTATCCAATCCCACAACCAAACGATCCTTCTTTCTTCCCCATCGACCTCTACACCAGTGGAATCCCTCTCTCAGGCAACACATATCCAAATATCTCCTTCCATAATATTCTCAAAATCAACCCCGACGCGATGGAGGAAAGGTTCCTCCTCGACCTCTACTTCAAGTCTGAACTTGAGTGATCTGTACACACTCGAAGCGATATACCTTGCTTACCAGTTGAAATCTCTACCCGCCCCAAATTATACAAAACAAGCCAGAGAAGACGGGCTCGGTATTGGCATGGTGTCGGTCACGGAGAGGAAGATAGTTGTTGACTGGCTAGAGGGAAATTCAGACTCCAGTGAGAGATTGATTGAATCGGAGAAACTGGCTGCTGCTCTCAAAGGTGTGTAGTGCACCTAGAACATAAATCACATTCTTCAAACTCAAGCAAATCATAGCAGCGGAATCTTACGCCTCAGGTTCAACAACGCCTCCATCAACGCCTCCAACACATCTAAAACAGTTGTACTCGGATAGCTCTCCGTCAAAAAATCTTACAGCTACGCCACATGCGTCTTCCTCTTTCCTTTCTTCAAAGTCTCTGGGTACCGCAGGGAGTCCCCAGAAACGCAAATATGTCCCTGATACGGCGGACATTGATTCTGTCAAGAAAATTCGGATGCAGGAGGTTGAATTAAGAGATCGGAACAGTGTCCTAAGAGGCATGAAAATGAATGTAAGTGGTGTCGGACATCCCCGCTCTCTTACGCTCAATGAGTTTACGATCTAGAACTTCTCTTCGGTCCGCACACAATTTGCTGAAAAGCTCAAGAAGTTGAAGGAGAGTGTTGGAAAAGCTGCCCCTGCACCATCATCAAATGTGTTGCAGAGTATGGACTCAAAAATGCTCTCGCAGAAGAAACGTACGTGATCCCGGATATTACTAGGTCCTTTCTAAGTCTGCCTATTCCGTTCTCAGGTCCCACCTGGCCAATCATCATGATATCTTCATCCCCGACCGCCTTGATTACAATGTATAATGTCAAAAAGTTCCTGCAAGAGTCCACGTACTGAGTTCCTCGCATTCTGACATAGCCTCTGTATTGACTCAAAGCCATGGTCAGGTTTGAACTTTCTGAAAATGCTCGAGCGCGTGCCCAGGCTGATGGCAACGTACGGCCGGACGATGTCATAGTCATCGACCGAAAGCTTACTCATATTGAACCAAGTGGCAAAGAAACCATTATTCAACAAAGGTCGGAGGTGCATGGTGATTTTTGGTGGTATGACTGATCGCTTTTTAATCCAGGTGTATTGTTGTTGACTCGCAAGATTCCTTAACCAAATTCGGTCCCGATGCTTGGGACCGTGTAGTCTGTGTGATGACGACTGGGCAGGCATGGCAGTTCCGTTCGTACAAATGGAGTGAACCGAAGGTCTTATTTCATCATGGTAAAATCTTGGTCTCCATATGTATGTTGTCGAAGCTCATTTGAATTCAGTCAAAGGCATATACGTTCGTTGGGCAAATGACCCGCCCAATCCCAAAATAAAGGATTGGAACGTCACCGAGTTGAAGGTACACTATATCCTTTCATCGCCACTGTCCAAAGCTCTCATTTCCGCGCTCAGATTGACCAGCAACGAAGACATATCGACAAAAGTGTGGTAGCACACTTCTGGAAAATTTTAGATGATTGGATGACTGCAAATAAACCAGGATTAATAAAGAGTTGATTTCTAGATCCTTCTGACGTTTAATAAGTAGCTTTCGTCATGTTCAGTTGTTTTTGCTATGTCGATCTTTTTTGTTCTGATCTTTCCAGTCGAATCATAGAAGAACAGATATTTAAGTGAAACAAGTCTTCATTGATCATAGTAAAAAATCTGGCAAATGGCTGTGTGGGATCGGGGCAAGGGTTGATCATTGTCGGCTCAAAGGTCAAAGCTGAGTGTACCAATCTCTGAAAGAACATTGATCCACCGAATCACCCGGTTCTCATTTCTAACCTGGCTTTCGCAGTAATCTTGCAGGTATTCCACGTCTTTCTCTTGTATACAGGACACCAGTAATAATCACGAGTAAATGCCGATGAATTCCTTGAGGAATGATCCTAAGTATGGTTCTGACTCGACGACCCAGTCGGTACAATTAAAAGGCACCCGGAGCGGAACCAACATATACCGACTCTGCTGTCCGTATACAGCGGATTCTGATAGTTTGCAGCAACACAGTTCGATGCATGACGTGGCCGCTGCGTGCGGACAGAAGATGATTTGCGCTCGAAAAGTTTGAAAGGTAAACGTTGACTAGGACTGTTTGTAATTGAAAGGGCTTAGCATCGCCATCCTTGCAAATATCGAAGCATCTTCGTGCATAGAAAGTTGCATTTGTAACGTATATCATGCGCATAGATATGCGCCAGATATGCGCCAGATGTGCGCTGTTGGTCAGCAGGGCTTTTAAACCCGTAAAACTACCGACGACAGCCTTCGCGTTAAAGAGGAACCACTTGGTGTTCCGGTCATACTATCCTGACTGATCCTTCTCTACTTTTCGAGAAACTTCGAACAGTCGCAATAAGTTGGAGGCACTCGATGCGTGGAAAAGTTGATGCTCAATCCATAACTTTAGAACAAGCAGGACCCATATTTATGCGTTCAATCATGCCGAGGCCGTAACTTACTATCTATTTATGGTATTTAGATGACTAATACTGATGAGCTTTTTAGATCTAGGACTCGGAAGGGCTGCTATAGTCATTCGAATCTCTGTCGCAAGCCCTAGGCTGTGTTAGATCCCACGATTTGTTCTCGGTGATTCGTCCAACCTGAATGGTCATTGCAAAAAACGAAGTCATTAGGGACGTGGCGTTTAAGTATATAAGTGCGAAGGGCTGGGCCAAATGGGTCAACCTCAACGTACCTTCTTTGGTACTCTTCTTCTCGTATTACAAATACACTTTCTCAGTACAGTTCCTAATCTTCTCATATGAGCTCGGAGCGCGTAGCCTCTTCATCTAGCTCGCCCTATTCCCTTCAGAGGGGCAAAGCATGTAGCAACTGCAGGTACGTACTTTCTTTTTTCCAACATCCCCCCCTCTAAATCTTCCGTAGGAAGCGAAAGATAGTAAGTACTGGTCGCCCCCATTCTTCGCATTTCCTCTAAATGCCGCAACGTCCTTTCAGAAATGCGATGGCCTCCGGCCTACATGCACGCAATGTCTTAGGAGTGCAAGGCCAGGGGACGCCTGCGAATACGCTGATAGTGGACGTACCCGAACGCAGATGCTTGAAGATAATATCTCTCGCTTAGAGGCACGCATACGCGAGCTTGAAGAACCAGACGACGAGAATGCTGTTAGGCTTCACTTGCCTTACAACTTCTCTAGTCAATCTACACCTGCTTTAATGGTTCCTCCACAAACAGGTTCCTCAATACGTGGTAGCGCCTTATCTAGTCCGACTAGTATGTTCTAATACTTTCCTTCGCACTGCGTCATGAAAACTCACTAGGGTGGCATGTCATCGTTGTTTTTAGACACTCAACGTAATTCTAATAGCCCCTCTATCGCATCGTCTTCTGGGCACGGCTCGACATACTCTACGTTTCAAGAGGTGAGTGCTGAGTGATTGAAAATATACGAGCATTCAGTAAAACGAACATCCTAGGAGCCCCCGAGTGACGTAGTGCATCAACTGTACGTTTTGTTTCCTTCGCGATCTGACACCCGTTCGCAATTAAACAGTATTGAATAAAAATGTTTCTGACGTTCCTTGTAGTCTCTCGACATTTTTACCTCATGCGCTGGATATGGGATTCTTTCTGAACGTGTCACGCTTTCGAAATTCTGCTTTACTACCTCTCCCCCTGGGACATTACTCACGGCCATGCGCTGGGCTCCTGAGCACAGTATATCTCCTTGGTCTTCACCTTTCGGGTGACCTTAACAACCAAGAAAGCGTCTACCTCGCGCGCGCTTTAGCTCATACAGCCAATATACTATCATCAACCCATCCTCAGCGGATTATTCATGCCATACAAGCAGAAACTCTCCTCTCGGTGTATTTTTTCCGGACTGGCCGTATATTGGAAGGCAAGTATCATATGTCGGCGGCAGTATCTCTCACACTCGGTACCCAACTACATAAGATACGAGCACTCCCAGTGGGGAGTGGACACCCTTCTGTTTCACCGTTGCAGCAAATCAGTGTCGCGGGACCATTGTTAACTCCCCCGATCGACCAGATTGAAGAAGGGGAAAGGATCAATGCGTTTTGGATTGTATACACCCTCAGCAACTGCTGGGGCGTCGCCGTAGGAACGTTGTCTAGTGCGGTATTCGAGAGTCATGGGTCAACAATCGACACTCCATGGCCGCTAGATATGACTGACTATGAGCAGGTGATGTTGAATGCTTCAAGAGCAAGCCGGACTTACGGTGCTGATTTTGGATCGTTACTTACTTCACAGGAGCTGCTGCCAGCCGAGCACTATAGCGTCATGACTGTGCAGAATTTTTTGAGACAGGTGCCGTCATCTTCGGTGAAGGAGTTTTCAACGATGGCCATGTTCGCAAAAGCGTCAATCTTGCTTGACAAATCCGCAAATATTGCTTCGCTGTATAGATCTGGTATGTACTATCTTACAATCTCAAACATTTATTCTCAGTCGGTGACAAAAATTTTAGACATGAACGCAGATGAAGCCTCCCGCTTCGGCGCTACCTTTTCCTCTCTTAACAACCTCATCGACAATTTTCAGTCAAGCCTCGGTTTCCTGCCCCTCAACCAACACGCATCATCATCATACGATTTTGGTACAATCCTCACTACACACACCCTAGCGTACACTGCCACAATTCAATTGCACAGTGTCTTCATTAACAACAATCCTCATTCTCGAAGAAAAGCACTCTCGGCGGCCCGGGCGTGCGTCGCCATTCTGCGTCAGGTCGATATGAGTGTGATGTCGCATATCAATGCTGTGCTGGGATCGTGCTGGACTACTGTCTGTCAGGTATTCATAGATGAAATCGAGAGGTTGAGGAGGACCAGTACCACTACAGCCGGAGTCGGGATTGCGGGCGGAAGCCGATTACATTCAAGGAGCTCGAGAACGGAAAGCTGGGGAATAAGTGAAGGGGGTCTGGATAGCATATCCGATAGGGAGGAAGTGCAACTTAAGGGGATGCTAGAGAAGGTGTTCGCGACAATGGCGGTATTCTCTATTGAATCACCATTAATTGGTGGGCAAAATTCGTGCATATATCAGGAGTTACTCCTTATTCACATTCAAATTACAGGATACCAGCTCGCCACAGTCCAAGAAGCTTTTCAGTCAATGTAATAATCCAGGGAATCCAAATCGGAATTGTTCGACCTGATTTCCAAGTTATGGAAGTTGACTTGTATGTTTCTTCCCCATGTAGAACTACTATTTATTTCACTCTGACATTGGCCGTTCAATACCAGCATGTTCAATGTGTATTTTAGCTTATGACATGACATCGATATTAGAATCTCTAGAATAGATGAACTATCTTTATGTATACTCGAGTAATTCTTGATACAGTACGTTTATAATCTTGATGTATACTCGAGTAATTTCTGATACAATACGTTTATATATATACACTTATATACGACCATAATCAATGTATCTGCCCTCGTAAATAGTCGCATATAATAGCATATACATAGTACATGACTATATCTTGACTGGAAGAGACTTGTACAATCAAGTTGTATGGCAAAGTTTAAACATTTTGTTGAAGGTAATTTGTGTCTGTTAAGTTCAATTACGGCCCGCCTAGCTCAATCGGATAGAGCGTCAGACTCTTACTGATAAGGCGGATCTGAAGGCTGCGAGTTCGACCCTCGCGGTGGGCTAGAGCTTCTTTTTTAGTCTCGAATTGAATTGAAAGAACGAGGCCCTAGCTCGAGGCCCCCTAAGGGACAGTACGGACGAGTCCCTCTTTATGCTCCCGTCGGTTGCCCCTACGTTAAAGAATTTGCGAAATGGAATATGGTCTGAGTTTGGTCGGATTAGGGTCGGACTGAACTTGGAGCCATTGTAGTTTAGTTGGTCGTTAGAGAAGAGGGAGTAGCAGGAGGGAGAAGGGGGAGAAAGAACAGAACAAAGAAGAGATGTTCTGGGCCGCTTCTGGGGCATGAGTTTGGTTTCAAATTGCTTTCTTGATTTGATCTCTTTTAATCTGCTAGACGGAGTACACTCCGAGGCAGGAACGATGTTCAAATCATCAATCTGATAATCTGCTTAGTTGGAAGAAGGACTCCCCAAACTTGGAATTGCGAGTCGGGCTAGATTTTCGACTCAGTCCTCTGTCATGTCTTCTTACCAGTCTTTTTTGTGTCCGATTATTGATGTTAACGCTCTGGTCACATTTCTCATGCAGTCCTGTTCCTACAAGTCATACACTTCCTCAATTATCCAGATTGTCTTCGTAGGTTGCAATCCGTTCAATAGTCAGACTAATACCTCATTAACATTCTCCGTCATCATCCACATATGCAATGCCCGGTGAGCCTTCCAAATCCCTTCATCCTTAGGAGCACAATCATGATATGTTAGTTGTTTTCACAGAACATCATTTGAGGGCAGCCATAATCTAGCACATAATCACCGACTCAATGTTAACTGCCGACCGTAGATAGACCACGGTCGTAGTCACCAATTAAAAAAACAAGTCCGCGGCGTGGTTCGAACACGCGACTTCAAGATATATCACTCGAATGCTATTTACACACCATTGCAATCTCACACTCTACCACTGAGTTACGCGGACACAGAAAGCGGAGCCTTGGGAAAGATGTCAGCTTCGAGGCTTTGATACAATATGATTGCATCAGTGAGGACTGAAAAATAGCTCAATTAGGCAAGGGTTGTGTGAGCATTGATTATAGGAGATATCATGATGAAGGAGAGTTAGATAGCAACCATATCTAATGGAAGAATGGAGGGGGACGAGGAGAGTGACCGCCGGAAAAAGCGAAATAAGAATCGCTTTGGCTCGTGTGAATCGAAGCTCAATCAATTGTACCATTCCCCGCTGTTCCCCGGTTTGTTTTCTTGTTTTCTATTAGTTTCTATTCTCCGCCAGTCTCCGCCTCTCGGATCAAGACTTATTGCTAAAATCATCGGGCGAGGCGATTTCAAGACGTCATCATTACTTGGTATTGAATGACATCGACCTGACGTCACTCAACACCATCACAATGGGGAGAACCACTTTCGGAAGGGTATATAAAGCATCGTTGGAATATCTGAAACTAAAACCAACTCATTCCACAACAAACCGTTACTTGCTTTCAATCACTATCGTATCATGTCGTCTTCCATCGAACCAGGAAAGATTTTCAACGTCGTTGAGCCCACAGGCGCAGAGTAAGTCGGCTGGCTATGGAATCTCGTATTCGGATTACTAACGTCGCGCTGTAAACAGCGCCGCTAGAGCTGAGACTACCGCAGCACAGGCTCAAGCTGAAGCACCAACGCACGCGGCTGCAAGAGTTATAGAACACAATGCTGAGCAGGTACAGGGTGTAGCTGAGAGTGCCGCGTTAGCTGCAAAGGTATGTCGCTCATCGTGTCTTCAATGACCCCATCCTTACATGGACTCCTAGTCGTTAGGCAAAGAGTTTACAGGTGAACCACCTTCTGCTGCAGACCAACTGCAAGCAAAAACCAACTCCGCCGTTGTGCAGGGACAGGCCGATGTCGAGACTGCCAAAGTCCAAGGTCAAAGCTACCTGGATCAGGCGAAAAGTCTTGCAGGGAGCGCACTAGCCACCGCACAATCGTATCTTCCCAACTCTAACCCCGTCACTCATCCACCCACCGGCAGCAGTACTACCTCTACAGATACTCTCGCACAGATACAAGCAGGTGCAGCCACCGCGTTAGCCACAGGGAAGGAATATCTTGATTCTGCTCAAACTGCTGCTCAACCACATATCGAGCGTGCTGTGGAGGCTGCCCAGCCGCATATAAACAGAGTGTCGGAGGCAGCGAGCAACTATATGAACAATGTGGGCGGTGAAACCGACACTAGTTCTTCTGTACCACCGAAAATTCCTGCGACAAGCGCACCAGTAGAGAGCGGACCACATACGGTAGAAACACCGTATCCGAGTACCACAACGAAGGTCGGGGAGTAAAGGGAGGTAGATGTATAGGCATCTTACTATCGTATCGCATTGTTTATTAGATTGAACCCGCAATTGTATCAGTACTTTGTATTTTCGAACAATGGTCGATATATGCGCTTCTGACAGGCCTGTTGAATCTCAGCCATGTCAGAATATGTATCAATCTTGATCTCTTTTGATCGTTGTGTTGCAAAAATTCGTCAGCTCGTTGTTATGACCATGACCAGCTATAACTTGTCCACATCGACATGTGAAGTTATTACAAATTATTGAAGAAGGATTCAGTAGTTTATGCCAACACTCAACTCTTTTGCAGGTAACCATGTATACACCGATTCTCCTCCACCTAGCCATGCATCTCCCATTGTATTATACGCTGTGGCAAGCTCTAAACTGAGCACAAACCTTGCCCTGCGATATTGGACTGGTGCATCCCGGACATTGCTACTTCTCGTCGTTGTTTTCGTGAGCACCCCAGTAAATAACTTTGGTAGGATGCGGACGCCTTGACACTTTTGCGACAGAAGCTCATCTGATGCAGAGAGCAAAGGTTTGATATTGTCTTCAGCAACATCTAAAGCAAGCAAGGGATGATCTTAGGGCGTACACGACCTCTTGGAAGATCTGATATTTTCATCTTCCTAATACAGCTTTTTGATATTACGGGCTGTTGTTGGAAGAATTTGTGAAGAGTCAGTCACGATGAAAACGTCATGTCGGACATCTGCTCACATCCTAGCTAGTGATCAAGGCCATACAGTGGAGACTTCTATGCTCGAAAAGCATACCTACTAAATAACGTACAGTTGTATTAGTAGGTGTTCTGAGTTTGATTTCCTGTGTGGTACTAGCCTCTTCCTCGAGACTCTGTTGAGATGCTTGGCGAAGCTCATTCTGGACTTCACGGATGTTGCTCAGGCTAGGAATGAGTACCTCAGTAATGAATGTAGCACAATCCAATGGGTCAGCTTGAGACATCAGATGGGGAACGCTTTGGCTAGTACCAG
Source organism: Lentinula lateritia (assembly GCA_028011325.1). Taxonomy (NCBI): domain Eukaryota; kingdom Fungi; phylum Basidiomycota; class Agaricomycetes; order Agaricales; family Omphalotaceae; genus Lentinula; species Lentinula lateritia. Next base: position 312,726 of record JANVFT010000051.1, read on the forward strand.
TCAACACCAGGAATAAAGTAAATGCTAAAAGAAAGTGTTGAAGATAGTTCGAGCGAAGGGGAGGTACGTTGAAGATTGAACGACGATAGTATGAAGCGATCGTTCCCGAGGAGCATGGTAGTTGTATCGCTTGGTGATAGATAGTGCATCAGGCTATTACCATGAATCCCTTGACGTTCCCGGATCGCAGGAATGTCGTCCCGTAGATTAATAATAGTTGGTACTCCAAACACGTCTACGAAGAAATCGTCGACCTCGGGGTCAGGTACGGTGATGTGCACCAAAACGTGCAACGGAATTCTGAAGGGGAATGCAGCGATGCCAAAGGACTGTGCAATCAAGACAAAAATGTGGACAAGGGAAAGTGGAATCGAGCGCTTGTGCGACGTTAGGTAGAAGTGAGGGAATAGGTTGTGAAGGTCGTAAAAGTTGGGAGCTAAGAAATATGATCAACGGAACGAGATTTGATTATTTTTGCACTTACGATCGACGGTTCTATATCTCTCAGTAGTCATGAAATCACAAATGTGCATACAGAGCTCCTTGAGGTCATGTCTCGGACCTACTTGGGACAGAGGAATGTTCAAGCGGGAGAGATGGGCTTTGCACCGATAGTTAAGACTAGATAGCAAGGAGACGGTGTATCTACTAATGCCAATGAGAATTAGTTTATATGGGTGTCCTACATATAATTTCAACATCAAACCTCATCCGGATGTTTACCAAAGAAGCAAGATATGGAGGAGAAGGCTTGTACAAAAGATACGGAGTTGTCTGATCGAAGGCTGCTCCAAAGCCCTACGGCGTGCGTTCAGCCAATAGAAGTCAACAGTTCTGAAGCCCAGTACACGCGAGTAACCGACAGCGAATTTGTCTCCCCAACCACGTATTTCCAAATACTTACCAAGATCTACCATGCCAATTTCGATTTCCAGAACATCCCAAGCATCAAATAGGAATTTCGTTAAGGCGTTTGCATGATCATACCTCCCCACCCTCTTCATAACGATTGAATTAAGGTGTTTGAGCACCTCTGGATCAATCATCTTTCGTGCAGCATGCATCAACTTCCAGTTTCCATTAGTCTCTGCCTTCCTCTGGCCCTCAGATGCCTCATTGGCGTGAAGATATCGGACTTGATAATGCTGTTGCCAAAGAGCCGGTATAGCCGCGGCTTCTCGGAAGAGCGTATTCGTCAAGAAACATTGAACTATTGTTTTGACAAAAATACTGTCAAGGTCCCGGGAAGGAGGAATCTGGTAGAGGATGTGGACAAGAACATCGAGCGGCAATGAAGGAAGAATTCCAAACTCCGGAAATCCGGCCCGCACGTGCTATAATGTCGCTTTTCATTGAAAATCCTTCAATAACTGGTTCAACGTCGCTGTGCCTTTGCTGTCAGCAGTCAGAATCAACCCATCTAATGTAGTCGAAGTCGGAGACGATGGTTTACTCAATTCGTGGCTCCAAGCGGATGCCTGTCAAGGGGGAAATCAGTAATGATGTTCTGTCATCTCTGTGCATAGTGCTCAAGATTTCCAAGTTGTACCTTGTCCGCCATCCCTTGACTCTATCAAGTTACTCGACTCTTTCCATCTGGAACCGAAGTATCTGAATAGTATCTGAATTTACAGGTATTCAACATCGATTCCCCCAGATTCCTGTCGTCTACCTCGACATCATGGTCAGTATCGCTTGAAGAGACTGACTCTTACGACTATTTGCAATATCAGCACAACCTATTCATACATCAATATAATTTCCCACTATTCTCTGATCTTTAACGTCGCCGTATTTACTGGGGTTCAGTGAGTCGTTTGTTTAAGCCTGGATTCGGATCGTTCCAAATAATACTGTGTATGCGGCTCAAGTCGAAGCGTCTACGACCACAGTTGGAAGAGCGGTAGAGCCTAATATCAAGCGGGTGCGAGGAAGCAGTGGGATAGGCCGCATTAGCCATGTAAGGTGTGTATGTCGTTTTTGGATCCTCTTTTCAGAGGTCAAAGACCATGTCAAAGCGAGGAACAATGTCAGGAATTTACCAAATTGGAACTGAAGAACAATGGATCGCGCTTTGTCGTCAACATGTGATCGTTGCATGACATGCATTTAAGCGCGTCTCCTCAATGTCCAAGCAAATTTCAATCTTAAATCTGCTCCTACACCACCCATAATACCTCCCACCGAATCATGGAACCGTTGTCAGCAAATGATATTACAGTCCCAGCTCCCCTTCCTCAGACACCTAAACCGAAGCAGAATCAGGGCCCACCTGTTGTCGAGAGCACTCCAATGAGTCGAAGATGTACTACACACGCCGAAGACGAGGTTCCCAAGCGTGCAGATGTTGTGAATAAGTTCCTCGAGGATGATATCAGCGACCGTCTCGAAGTTTCTCTCGAAGACTTCGCGACCCTGATCCTTGATCTTCCTGCTGACTGGCAGATTAGGGACGACTTCACCCTGTTACCGGATAGCGAAGCTGTGAAAGATGCGTTTGCAGCGTATCTGAAAGTAGCAATAGGAGAGGTAGATGGTGAAAACCAGAAGCGGAAAGGCATGGCGGGGCACGAAAGCGGATTGTACCAACCCCTGGCAAATCTCTTGAATTCATTGAGAGATGGAGAGGGACGACGTGTAGGAAAGGACATCGACGAAAAGATTTTCTACGTTCAGGATCCCCGTCCGGTATTGGGCTCATTGATAGCAAGGAAACCAGACCTGGGGGGAATCTACATTGAGCTACTGAAACTTACCAAGAACAAAAAACTCTCAGATTACCTTGCAAAAAAGAAAATTGTCGGCGTTTTTTGGGGACTCTTGCTTTATTTTATCGAGGTCAAGCACGAACAGGGGAGATTTGTTGGTCTGAATGTGAATAAAGAAGGTATGTCCACAGGACTTCAAGTTTTTCCGTATACATCCTCACCTTGACACTTTTTGCAGAGACTGGGACACCGACCAATGGATCATCACGGTCGGGGGTATCCAAGCAGCATGGATCAAGACAGGCTTCAGAAACAGCAGGACCTTCGATTTTGCCTACTCCACCATCGGGCCCCTCGCAGTCGCAGTCAACCAAACGCACCAGGCCGTATGAAGGACCTGATGCTACCAGTATGTGCTAACGACTAATTTCGTAAAGGTTTGAGATTTACTGTCGTCTTCAATTCCAGTGGCCCGGCCTAACAAAAAGGTCAAATCTCACTCGACCTCTCAGTCCAATTCTCAAGGTTGGAGAAAGTCTAAGAGAATATCAAAAAGGGCAGGTAAGCCAATATGCCACCTTTGAATTTGTCCTGATATTGACCCGAAACCTTCAGGTCCTTCATCCCGCAGTCAATCAGATATGTTGCCCTCCATAGCGCATTTGGTATCACAATCTACCGCCTCTGTTCCGGCGTCTACTCCCCTCAATTCTACATCCACCAGCTTCGGAGACGAGCATCGACCTGGGGTTACCATTCAAAATCGGGGTGGCAAGAAGAAGACAGTAGAGATTCTGACATCGCAGGACTACCAAGAAAGGGCGGAGGCAGAAAGGAAAGCAGAAAAGGTGTTGACTCCGACGCAGGGACAGCATTTAACGAGAATTCAGTGTGCGAGCTACGCCAAAGAAATGCTTTCGAAAGGATTTATTCGAAGTCACGCCGTGGGGATCACAGCTGATGATACTAGCTTGCGTTTCCAGTACTATGACCGTTCAAAGGTTGTCGAGAGCAAAGTAAGTGTGGTGGCTAAATATGCGACGGTTTCCGGGCCGGCTCAAGTTACTTACACGTTTTTCTGTTTTTCTCACCATCACCTCTTGACTGTTTACTTTGATCTAAGTACTGATCGACACGCTCTTTTCCCTCTTTCCTTCAGCCCTTCAACATCGTGAACGACGAGGTGAAGAAGCTGTTCATGGCTATGGTCTGCCAACTCAACAAACTTTCCACGGAGAATCTTGGATTCATTCCCAACTTGGACCTCGATGGTTTCGATCACCTACGGAATCCAAAGCAGTTGAAGCTTCCACACAAGAATGGAATAGATCCGTTGGTTGGTTCCACCTATACCTTCACGGGGAGCGATGGTAGGCGACGAAGAGTCAAAATCACGAAAGTCCTCTACCGCGCCGAAGGCATCATTGGTCGATGCTCGATTGTTGTTGAGGTGGAGTGCCTTTGTACGGCAGCTGGTTGCGACTGGCATGAGGAGGGGCAGGCGACAACGAAGGTCATGAAGATCAGCTTTCCAAGTATGACTCGGCCTTCTGAAGACGGACTTATTGTGGAGGCTAGGTCGACAGCGGAATCGTCTGGCGATCTTTGGGCGCTCAACCATCTTCCGGAAGTTATCGATTCCATCACATTCCCATACCATGAACAAACAACCGTTCAGGGCCGTCTGAAGAAACATCTCAAAGATGATTACGAGGAACGAGTAATGCGCGTGACGTTTTTGGACAAGCTACAACCACTTTCAGACTTGGAAGACCCGAGAGAGTTCGCGCAAGTATTTTACGATGTTCTACAAAGTACGCTTCTCGTTGAATCATTATATCTACCCTTGCTCACTATTGTTCTCGTACTCCTCTAGTTCACCAGTGGCTTTACGAACGTGTTGGAATTCTTCATCGCGATCTCAGCTCCGGAAATATCATGTACAGGCGCAAGAATGGAAAAGTCTATGGCGTTTTGAACGATTTCGACCTTTCATCTCGCGTACGAGATATGGACAAGGGCCCAACCTCCAAACAACGGACGGGCACCAGACCGTTCATGTCTATCGATTTGTTGAATTCTGACTGGGAGGGCGGTCACCTCTATCGTCACGATTTGGAGTCTCTATTCTATATCATGCTTTGCCTTGCTTGTCGCTATCAGGCGCCAGGTGTGCCCGCACCTGAACCGCGACCCTATTCGGAGTGGTTCAGCGGCACAGATCGGGAGGTGTACAATGATAAATCCCAATTTCTTCTTAACGCGTTTGGTAAAGGTCTACCGGTTCAACCTTATTTCTTCGGTTTCAAACAATGGTTGTGGAAAATCTTCAAGGGACTACGCCTTGGTTATACGCGACGCCCATTGGCCTATTCGAACCCGCCAGCATCGGAGACAGATTCAAAAGCCTGGAACCTAGACGATGACGAAGACTCAGACTCAGACTCGAAATTTAATTATGAATGGACAACATTGAATAAGCGCGTCTCCTACGCCAGAATACGCCTAATAATGGCATTTTTTGAAGGGCAACCTCTTGAGACTCGGTGGGTCGGAAACCCGGATTATTGACTTTCATGCGCGTAATTCTTCACTACAAAACTGACAAATGCTTTTCTGCTATGATATTTGCTACATGTACTTGGATACTTTTCTTTTCATTCTTGTAAATGGTTGTATCATACTTGTATATTTTTTGTTCGGAAATATATATCAGAATATCAAACGAGGGGATTTTAATCAGTCGAACTGATGCATGAGTTAGCATCGACATCTGAGAAAGCTCAAGATATCATCGGAGTCTGGGACTGTTTTCGTTTGCGTTTTCATGGACGAAAAAAGAGAATGATACAACGTATACATGTTGGCATACTTACACTCATAAATGAAAATGCAAAAAGAGAAAAAAAAACATTCCAGTCTGCAAGCACCGCAACGAACATTAGTTCCAACGTATAAGAGAGAAAAAGAAAAAGGAGACTTCGAAACGCCTCAAGTCCGCGCCGTGGTTCGAACACGGGGCTTCGAGATATTGCAACAGATTGCAATCTCACACTCTACCACTGAGTTACGCGGACAATGTGCAATATTATAATCTATATCCTATAGCGCAACAGGCGACGGGTGTAGCCTCTAGTTGGCTAGATTTACAAGATACTGTATCTCCAAACAGCAAAAGAAAAAGAGAACAACTTTGAAGCATAATAAGTGGAGTTGGAAAATTAGATGGCAGTAAGAGTCTAACGCTATATCCGATTGAGCTAGGCAGCTGGAGGGCGCCTAAATCAATTCCTTCTGGCACTATAATCTAATTCTCCGACATCCGACTATCATCAATCCTCTTCTCTTTTAAAGCTCCCATCGCGATGGAGCCCTACACACCTCGAACCTACCTGATCTGCACAACATTAGCTTTCAAAGCTCAAGTATGGTTGCCCTCTCCTCAATACACGCCTCCAACGTCCTAATCTCCACCCACCTCCCTCCGCACCTTGTCTGCGTATTTCTCGGCGGAACCTCCGGTATCGGTGAAAGCACGCTCAAAGCTCTTGTCTCTCATGCCGTGCAACCAAAAATATACCTCGTCGGTCGGAATAAAGCTTCCGCGGAACGAATTATCGAGGAATGTAAGGGTTTGGGGCCGGAGGGATATGTAGGTGGTGCGGAAGTGATTTGGTTGAAGGCTGATTTGAGTAGGATGAAGGCGGTGGTGGGGGTCTGTGAGGACATTAAGAGGAGGGAGAGCAAGGTGAATTTGGTGCTTTTGAGTACGGGGACGCCGAGTTTTGATCGTAGCTGTGGGTTTCTCCGTCTCTCCTGGTCGCAAAAGTACTGATTGGAGTTTTGGCTTACAGTAACACCCGAAGGACTTCGCGCGTTCCTAGCTACAGCATACTACGACCGAACGCTTCTGATTGCACATCTCACGCCTCTTCTACTCAACGCCTCTGCCAGCGATTCTCTCGCACGTGTCGTTTCTGTTGGCTGTGGCTGCGACGAAGGAATCATCTATCCAACCGATTTTCCGGCCCTTAAAATCCCATTCAGCGCTATCCGAGGTCATTTCGGGACGCTTACTACATTGACTTTGGAGGCGTTGGCACAACATATTGTAGACGCCAGCTCAGGTGTAACATTTATCCACGCAAATCCAGGTTTGGTCCGAACCCCGTACCAGGATCGAATGACTGGCTGGTTCGGGGTGTTCGCGAGGACATTGATGTGGGTGAAGAAGATGACTGGGGAAGCGATTGGGATTGAGGAGAGCGGAGAGAGGTACCGTACGACCTACAATCTTTATTATTTTACTAATCTGTACTCTACAAAGACACCTCCATCTCCTCACAAGCGCCCGCTACGCTCCAGGCGGCGGCCCTATCGCAGATGGTACTAGTCCTGCGATACAGACCAATGGATCACGCGCTGGTGATACCCAGGCGAACGATCTAGATAATGCCAGCAACTCTAGTAAGCCAAATGATGTAATTCACAGAACAACCATGAATGCCGTATACTCACTCGACAAGAATGGTGAACCAGCGGGTCAGAATATTGTCGGCCTCCTGAATAAATACTGTGAAGAAGGGATGATTGACAATATTTGGGCGTGGCTGAAGAATGAGTATGATCGGGTTGGGGTAAATTTGGTCTAGGGCGCGTGTACGAGTCAGCTGCAGAGGTGGATCACCGACTCTGAAAGAGGAGGTCCTTGTAGGTAGCGATCGGTAATCTGGCAGGAAATTTCCTTTTTTGGATGTATCAAAATCGGGTCTGTAGATCGGAACGCAAAGCTGTAGAAACACAGCTTTAGTTATATATATCAAAGGTGTTTTTTGGGGGGTAAAATGCATTGGCATGACTAGGCATGACTCCATTCATTTGGCCAGCATGAATTAAGTTTGAGATTAAATGTTGCTGTAAAGCAGTATTAAGAGTCATATTATGAGTTTTCAAGAATATATGATCATGTAAAACAAGATTTGACTTACTGCAAAGTCATTGATGACTGAGTAATATTTTGAATAGAATTTTGCTGCCATAAGATATGTAATGAAGTAGGGCTGTGCAGAGAGACATGTATGTCGAGTCAGTGCAACTGATGTAATGAGTCATTTTGAGTCTTTGAAGCAGAGAGTAATATCACTAATATATCTTAAAATATCCAATACGCAGGTTTGTTGAAAGTCATTTTTCACTGAACTTAATTCACAGTTGATGTTATTCAATGTCTTGAGTCAATCTGTGATATTGATAGGGGGAGTATATATAGCTTCATCAGAGTGTAATCTATTGTACAATAATGTCTTCAGTCATAGATTTAGAGGCAAGCTCTGCTCATGATGTATTACTATCCCCAGAGCTGTTTCTGTAGATATTGGGACTTCTCAAAGGCAAAATGCAGTTGTGGCTCTGGTTTTAAACAGGATTTGGACATTGGTTAATGGTTAATGGTATAAATCAGTTTCCAGCAATTCATTTCTTTGCATTGGAGTAACATATACTCAGAGTCTATTTTGGTATCAGCAACATCCAGCATTTTTGTTAGGTCACTCATTTTATCCAAGACAGACAGACTTGATGCCACATCTGCAAAACCTGTATTTTTGGCTAAGTGTTAAGATCATGTACACCGTTAACGAGCTTGCCTCATTTTTGTGTGAAAGAGAAAGGAAGGAATCAAATGTGCACTCCAACCAACCAATCTAATACACAATATGCGAGTTCACTGCTATCAAATTTATTTAATAGCAAGGGGTAGCGTTGTCGAAGGTTCCGCAAAGCTTTGAGAGCTAGGTAAGAAGCCTTGATCAATCAATTTGAATTGTTCTAAGGATTCGGTATATTCCTTTGATTAAGGTAGATTCAGCACGATTTGTGCTTTGATTGTGTTGATATGGGTATATCAAGAATTGGGGTTTGAATCAAAGTAAATTAAAACCGAAACACACAGACCCCTACGGAGGGCTAGAACTATGTGCTGGCATAACCACACAGCGTGATTTGCCCTTAAGACCAACGACTGATCCTAAGTTCGAAGAATACCCAACAACTGGATATACTTCTCGCAGTCACAAGGAGCAGAACACAATGTTCCTATACTCACAAGTGCCGGGCCCGAATGGCTGCTAGCGAAGAGGTTTCAGTCTGGCGGGAGTGTGTCTTTCCTTTTTACGGATTAGCACTGCAACGTCGTCCCAAAATCACTTGTATTCCAGATACATCGGATCGCTATTTATACATACAGAATATCGAGTCGCATAATACAATTAATTTAATACAATAAACGTTCGGAACCGCAAAGAAACTTCTACACTCGGTCAGATACCATTTAATTTGAATCTTCATGTCCTTATTTGGTCCATAATGGTTCCAAGATTCTAGTATACCTCCAAATATAGGTAGGTATTTTGATGTTCATTTAATTTAATTGTTTTTGGAGAATGACTCGAGTGGTGTTCAGCTGTCACTGCTGTTCAACACTTACTTCGATTGTTTGTCACCTCAACCGGAGGCAAATCAGCTCTCCTCGATTCTAATTCTATCAATCTGATTCATCTGGATTAAACTAATTGCTTCTCTCTTTCAATAGACACCCATTGTGCCTATACTCTATCAAGGGAGTTACGCATAGTATTCATTTAATTGCATTCTTCAATATTTTCTACGTCAGGACTCTTTGACATTCATTTGATATGTCTTCGGAGCCTCGCAGTACTTCAATCGTTCTTCTAGTCATTTTCCTCAATCATGCAACCTGATTGGACTAAATCACAGTCTTTTAGATTAATGCATGATCTCGTTCTAGAAGGAGTATTTTGATAATTCCTGAGTTCTAGAAAGTCATTTTGAGTCAATCCTCGGCTCATGGTCACTTGAGTAAGTTCTTCCAAACTCCTGCCAGTGTAAGGTCCAATAAGAATACCCTTGGTATGTCATACGTGAATGGTCATCCTTCGGATGTAGCCCGAGTCTGGTATAATCCTGCTTGACAAACAGGTAGACTACTATCTGAAGGTAGTATCGGGGATGGGTAAACTAACCAACTTGTGGTAGTATGGGTATATGGTCCCTTCAACTTATTAGACTGATTCAGTATTGACTTTGACTGTCAATCTGGGTCTCAATTACAGTCCTCTTGATATGAATCTATATGTGAAAATGTCACAATTCACAGCATAGACGTCTAGCCAAAATTTAGGCGTGTCACCGTATAACCGTGCCAGAGGTCACAGGTGTCTAAGAGCAGGAGTCGAGTGGGACAGTAGTGAAATTACTAACAACACCGCCGTTATGCCGCTAGTCCCCGGAGATCAAGAGTACAGAAGAGAGAGACCAGTAGCAGCCAAGTCGGAGCGGCGGTATCGCCGGTGACGAGGAGCGAGCCAGAGAACTTATAAGTCCAAAGGCTATAGAGAGAGTGCTCCAAGGTAGTGAGCCTGAAGACTTAAGAGATGGACTGAGTTAGAAAGGGAATCTAAGTTGATAATTAAACTGAGGAACTACAGTAGCGTACAGGCAGTATTTATATCCACGGAACGGCACAACGGTGCGAAGCACCAGACTAACTACTAGGAGCTATACATGTAGTACCTGCAGGGTAAAGTAAAAGACAATAAGGAGGGACTAGAATGAAAAGGTATGTGTAGCGAGAAAGAACAATAAAAAGGAGATTACAATAAAGGGTAGATCTTCGGAGTACCGAGCGGCGGACTGGGGCCCTGAGGCATGGACTTGACAGTATCCCCCTCTTAGGCTTGAGCCCTTGAAAGCCGTTAGCATCGGGAGTTGTGACTAGTCCCCAGAGGAAAAATTTTTTGAAACCGTCAGCATCAGGGATTTATCCTATCAGTCAGCAGGAAAATTTTTTGAAAGCCATTGGTACCGGTAACGAGCTTGCCTCATTTTTGTGTGAAAGAGAAAGGAAGGAATCTAATGGGCACTCCAACCAACCAATCTAATACACAATATGCGAGTTCACTGCTATCAAATTTATTTAATAGCAAGGGGTAGCGTTGGCAAAGGTTCCGCAAAGCTTTGAGAGCTAAGTAAGAAGCTTTGATCAATCAATTTGAATCGTTCTGAGGATTCGATATATTCCTTTGATCAAGGTAGATTCAGCACGATTTGTGCTTTGGTTTGTATTGATTTGGGTATATCAAGAATTGGGGTTTGAATCAAAGTAAATTAAAACCGAAACACACAGACCCCTACGGAGGGCTAGAACTATGTGCTGGCACAACCACACAGCGTGATTTGCTGTCAAGTCCATGCCTCGGGCCTCCACTTCGCCGCTCGGCTTTCCGAAGATCTACCTTTATGGTAATCTATTCCTTATTGTTCTTTCCCGCTACACATACCCTTTCATTCTAGTCCCTCCTTATTGTCTTTTATCTTACCCTGCAGGACTACACGTATAACTCCTAGTAGTTAGTCTGGCGCTCCGCACCGCTGCGCCGTTCCGTAGATATAAATACTGCTTGTACGCTACTGTAGTTCCTCAGTTTAATTATCGACTTAGATCGACTTAGATTCCCTCCTTAACTCTGTGCTCCTCTAAGTCTTCAGGCTCACTGCCTTGAAGTACTCTCTACTCTACCTTAGGACTTATACGTTCTTTGGTTCGCTCCTTGTCACCGGCGATACCGCCGCTCCGACGTGGCTGCTACTTAGCTCCTCCCTTCTACACTCTCGACCTCTGGGGACTAACGGCGTAACGGCGGTGTTGTTAATAACTTCACTACTGTCCCATTCGTCTTCCGCACTTAGACACTCTGTGACCATTGGCACGGTTACCCGGTGTGCATGATCTTAACATTTGCCCTTAAGACCAACAACTGATCCTAAGTTCGAAGGATACCCAACAACTGGATATACTTCTCGCAGTCACAGGGAGCAGAACACAACGTTCCTATACTCACAAGTGCTGGGCCCGAATGGCTGCTAGCGAAGAGGCTTCAGTCTGGCAGGAGTGTGTCTTTCCTTTTTACGGATTAGCACTGCAACGTCGTCCCAAAATCACTTGTATTCCAGATACATCGGATCACTATTTATACATACAGAATATAGAGTTGCGCAGTACAATTAATTTAAAACAATAAACGTTCGGAACCGTAAGGAAACTTCTACACTCGGTCAGATACCATTTAATTTGAATCTACATGTCCTTATTTGGCCCATATTGGTTCCAAGATTCTAGTATACCTCCAAACATAGGTAGGAACTTTGATATTCATTTAATTTAATTGTTTTTAGAGAATGACTCGAATAGTGTTCAACTGTCATTGCTGTTCAACACTTACTTCGATCGTTTGTCACCTCGTCCGGAGGCAAATCAGCTCTCCTCGATTCTAATCCTATCAATCCGATTCATCTGGATTAAACTAATTGCTTCTCTCTTTCAATAGACACCTATTGTGCCTATACTCTATCAAGGGAGTTACGCATAGTATTCATTCAATTGCATTCTTCATTATTTTCTACGTCAGGACTCTTTTGACATTCATTTGATATGTCTTCGGAGCCTCGCAGTCTTTCGATCGTTCTTCTAGTCATTTTCCTCAACCATGCAACTTGATTGGTCTATTAGACTAAATCGCAGTCTTTTAGATTAATGCATGATCTCGTTCTAGAAGGAGTATTTGATAATTCCTGAGTTCTAGAAAGTCATTTCGAGTCAATCCTCGGTTCATGGTCACTTGAGTAAGTTCTTCCAAACTCCTGCCAGTGTAAGGTCCAATAAGAATACCCTTGGTATGTCATATGTGAATGGTCATCCTTCGGATGTAGTCCGAGTCTGGTATAATCCTGCTTGACAAACAGGTAGACTGCTATCCGTAGGTAGTATCGGGGATGGGTAAACTAACCAACTTGTGGCAGTATGGGTATATGGTCCCTTCAACTTATTAGACTGATTCAGTATTGACTTTGACTGTCAATCTGGGTCTTAATTACAGTCCTCTCGATACAAATCTATACGTGAAAATGTCACAATTCACAGCATAGACGTCTAGCCAAAATTTAGGCGTGTCATCCCCCCCAAACTAAAGAATTTGACCGTCCTCGGTCATTCGTAGTTTTGTACTAGGGAAAGGATATCAATCTGTTATTAGATTGATTCAACCAGACTATATCTCTTTTTAATGTAAATCACTGGGTTTGGATCTCTACTTCTCCGTGCTCTCCAATCAATTTGGATGCCTTCAAATGAGTTTCTAGCACTCATTCTATCAATTTATTCGCACGCCTGCTACCAATTGTAACAGTTTAGCGCTCAATTTGAATTGAATACTTTTTTGGTATTCCTATCACATTTCGAAATTTTAATTCACAATCTTCTTATCATCTAGTCACAGAACGAGCTTCCATTTCATGGAGAACTGCTCTGACGTACACGCTGAATCAGTGTGTACGATTGTTTGGTTCGGGGCACGGGGTTCAACAAAATTTCCGTTGAAGTCCATTTTCTTCCCTTTTACTTTCTTCCTTTATCTCGTTAATTCAAAATAGCTTCATCCTCGAGTTCAACTCGATCTTCAGCCTCCACGACTTTATTTCCTACCTCTCCTATGGAGGTTCAAGTTATGTTGGCGGGTATTCCATCGAAATCAACACTTCCTCTCTTCTTCGAGAGTGCTGTTTTTAAGCGTCTTTTGGAGGGAGACTACTCTCCTCCGGTAGTTGATTCCACAAATTCTCCTTGGTTTGTTCAATGCAATGTTCTACTCGATTCATGTTTTAATCTGAATGAGTGCTTGCAAATTATCGAGCCCAGCTCTGAGCTCTACCTTTGAATAGGGGTTCAAAGTAAGACTCCATTCCGGATCCTGGCATGAATTTTCACGCAAGATCAGGTCCGCAAGACTTTACTGTCTTCATTGTCCTGAGTGCTCAAGTCGATCTCCGTTCGCCATTGATCATAACAACGTCGGGAGGTATTCTCAACTCCACTTTTAGGTTGTGAACGCAGTTTCTTTACTCGTTCTTCATATTTTGACCTTCTGTGTGATCATTTTGATCAATTCTGGGTCGCTGCGTTCGCAATACCATTTAATTTTATTGCAAAACTATTAGTCTAATTGAAATTTTGTAAATTTTCCATCAAATCGATATCCTCTTTCAATCAAATCGATATCCTCCTCCCCCAAACTAAAGAATCCAACTGTCCTCAGTTGTCCTAATTTGGTCAGGAGTTTGATTTCACTCTTCCGGTATAAAAGCTCAGGTTCATTGGGTTTCAATATGCCATTCATTCCAAGTCGGCTTGCATTAGTCGAACTTAGTCGAGCTCTCATTCCATACCAAGCTCCATCAACATCAATCATCGTTCATCCCAGCATGCCTGTCCATCACAAGAAGGATCTTGACATTGCTCGAGTTGCTGAGCCCCATTTGGGTGCTTTGCAGCAGCTACTTGCTTCGTACAAAGGCAAGAAGACGAACAATCCCGACAAGGCAACAATTTCTGTCCTACGTCGGTCTACTGAGTATCTTCATGATCTCTTGGTATGTTTTCTTCATTCAATTTAATTGATACTTGTCAATTTAAATCATTTATTTCCAGGAAAAGCCCGTTACCCTCCGTAGCCATGTTAGACAAATTTCTAACTTGACTGCTCGTCAGAGCATCATCGATACTTTGTGTCTCAGGCACAAACTATTTCCTGACATTGTCAGTGATTCTCACTTCGAGCAACATCTTAAGTTCACGGCTTTTGCCAATGATGCTCGTGTATGTATCAATTTTATTCGTGACCATTTACATTAATAGTCTTTTCAGAACACTTTCGTTAGGAATCGTCTCCTCGATCGTGCTTGTTCTGTTCATTCGGATCACAAGGCTTCTACTCGTTCCGATAATTCTCGTTTTATCAGGAAGTCAAAGAAGAAAGGTACAAGATTTGCTTCCTCTCGTGGTGTCAAACGTGAACCTAGATCTGTTCGTTTCGACTCTGATGTTGAGGTAAATTTTCAGATCTAATCTCAATTAATTTGATTTATCAGTTTCGTTCAGATGAACTCAGCCTCCGAGGACGAGTTGGTGTCTGGAACTGAATGCAGTTTCAAACAGAAACCTACTCTCTTTTATCAAGGTGAGTCCAATATGTATCATGTTTTGTATTCACGACTCATTCTATGTCGTAGAATCGTCGCAGCACTCCCTATCCAACCACTGGTTCCAACAAAGGTTCCAATAAGGATGAAAAATCTGCTGTGAACGATGTTTCTTCTCGTCTCGGCAAGGTTCATTGCCACACTGACAGTCATGTACCTTCTAACTGTATGTCGTGTCTCGCTGAAGACAAAGGTGATTCAATTCAATTCCAATACATTTCAAATGGATTCTTATTTCGTGTTTTAGTGACCCATAGCAAGCATATCAATCATGCTCTTGCTCAAGTCGTATCTTCCAATCTCGATACTCCGCCAGCTCCTCTTGAGTCGCAAAGTACCAAATTCATTGCTGCTACACTCAACTTTCAGGCAGCTGAATTCGAATTTAACGCAAACTTGGTCAAGACTTATGCAACTCGTGCACGTATTGCCAAGGTAATTGCGGACGAAGCTTGCAGCATCTTGAAAAGTCGCCAAGATTCTGGTTCAGACTCTTCTGCTTCTGACACAAGTTTCGCTACTGCTCAGAGCATTCCCACCACTGGTTCTGAGGACACCGTCGTCACTCCTACAGAGGTTGCAGTTCCAGTCCTTAAGACCGTTGACACGCCTAAATTTTGGCTAGACGTCTATGCGGTGAATTGTGACATTTTCACGTATAGATTTGTATCAAGAGGACTGTAATTGAGACCCAGATTGACAGTCAAAGTCAATACTGAATCAGTCTAATAAGTTGAAGAGACCATATACCCATACTACCACAAGTTGGTTAGTTTACCCATCCCCGATACTACCTACGGATAGCAGTCTACCTGTTTGTCAAGCAGGATTATACCAGACTCGGACTACATCCGAAGGATGACCATTCACGTATGACATACCAAGGGTATTCTTATTGGACCTTACACTGGCAGGAGTTTGGAAGAACTTACTCAAGTGACCATGAACCGAGGATTGACTCGAAATGACTTTCTAGAACTCAGGAATTATCGAATACCCCTTCTAGAACGAGATCATGCATTAATCTAAAAGACTGCGATTTAGTCTAATAGACCAATCAAGTTGCATGGTTGAGGAAAATGACTAGAGGAACGATCGAAGTACTGCGAGGCTCCGAAGACATATCAAATGAATGTCAAAGAATCCTGACGTAGTAAATAATGCAGAATGCAATTAAATGAATACTATGCGTAACTCCCTTGATAGAGTGTAGGCACAATGGGTGTCTATCGAAAGAGAGAAGCAATTAGTTTAATCCAGATGAATCAGATTAATAGGATTAGAATCGAGGAGAGCTGATTTGCCTCCGGACGAGGTGACAAACGATCGAAGTAAGTGTGAACCGCAATGACGGTTGAACACCATTCGAGTCATTCTCCAAAACAATTAAATTAAATGCATAACGAAGTACCTACCTATGTTTGGAGGTATACTTGAATCTTGGAACCAATTATGGACCAAATAAGGACATGTAGATTCAAATTAAATGATATCTGACCGAGTGTAGAGGTTTCCTTGCGGTTCCGAACGTTTATTGTATTAAATTAATTGTACTGTGCGACTCTAGATTTTGTATGTATAAATAGCGATCCGATGTATCTGGAATACAAGTGATTTTGGGACGACGTTGCAGTGCTAATCCGTAAAAAGGAAAGACACACTCCCGCCAGACTGAAACCTCTTCGCTAGCAGCCATTCGGGCCCGGCACTTGTGAGTATAGGAACGTCGTGTTCTGCTCCTTGTGACTGCGAGAAGTATATCCAGTCGTTGGGTATTCTTCGAACTTAAGATCAGTCGTTGGTCTTAAGGGCAAATCACGCTGTGTGGTTGTGCCAGCACATAGTTCTAGCCCTCCGTAGGGGTCTGTGTGTTTCGGTTTTAATTTACTTTGATTCAAAACCCCAATTCTTGATATACCCAAATCAATACAAACCAAAGCACGAATCGTGCTGAATCTACCTTAATCAAAGGAATATATCGAATCCTCAGAACGATTCAAATTGATTGATCAAAGCTTCGTACTTAGCTCTCAAAGCTTTGCGGAACCTTTGCCAACGCTACCCCTGCTATTAAATAAATTTGATAGCAGTGAACTCGCATATTGTGTATTAGATTGGTTGGTTGGAGTGCCCATTAGATTCCTTCCTTTCTCTTTCACACAAAAACGAGGCAAGCTCGTTATCTGGAGCCCACCGCGAGGGGTGGTTTTGAAGCTACAATTAGCTTGATAAATTAAATTGAACGTTTGTTTGGATTATATTCGATTATTTGGTAGAAGTGTGTTGATCTTTGTGATACCATTTCTGTGAACTGTCAACATTAGTTCATCAGGAAAACCGCGTACTTCGAAGAATTCGGAGAAAGCAGGAGTATTGACACCGGAAGAATATCGTAAAGCAGGAGTTGTATTTGGGAGATCTACGTTCGGCACATCAGCTCGAACATCCCTATTAAACCCTACGAACGAATCCAGTCGTCCATCCTCTTCTCAAATACCGACAGAAGCATCGCGTGGAAGTTCTGTTTCTAGAGGAACAGGATCATT